>OY720442.1:140113461-140463633 GCA_963082915.1 Dolichopus griseipennis | reverse complement strand
ATTATGGAAGCAAAAATGGTTAACTAAGTGGTTATAATGTAAACTAAGAGGCAGTTTCTTCAACTCAAAGAACCGCTTTCAAATTTAAGAAAAGCCTTTAATATTAGTTAAAATATAATGCTGCAGCTTTAAGTTTTGTATATTTATAAAAAAAATTTGAAAAATTTGAATTCAAGTTACAGGTGTTTAAAAATAGCAAAATTTCAATTTTCAAGCCCTTATAGCTCCTAAACAGGGGGCTTGACAAAAAAATTTTGTTAAACGACTCCTACTAATTTTTGAGGATCTAACTTCTACCAAAATTCAAATCCAAACAACTCAAAACCCTAGCTTGCACCGTTTAGATGATATGTGTGGCCAAAAATTTTTAAAAATTGAGTTTTGCATAATGGTAAATTTTGGTATCGTATGGCAACCCTAAACATTTGCCTTTTAAAATTTTATAAACCTTATAAAACCAGCTATCTTTTTCCTAGATTGAAAATACACTTAACATAACTCTTGTTATAACAATTTCAAAATAGGGCTTTTTCCAAATTTGGGGGGCTGTAGCTCCGTAACGGGTGGGGCTACAGAAAAAAATTCTTCTACGAAATTATTTTTTTTGTAATATCTACCCGTGGTTAAAATTTTTTAACTCCATTTTAAACGGTGTAAAAGTTTTGTAAACATACGGACTGACGGACGGACAGAGTCCTTCTTTTAGAAAATTTTTTCATAAAATTTCAGTTTATATTTATATTTAAATATTAAATATTACTGAGGTTGGAATCAATAAATTTACATTTTCCTAGGCGTATGATTTCCTTCATTTTCAATTGTGAGTTATAAATATGAATCAAAATTTTGATTTATAAATCGGTTTATAATTTCGATCAATTATATTTGATATATATTAATATTTTATTAATCGATCTTTTTAAACCCAAGGAAAAATTATGCACATATCAAATACTCATATTTTATTAACTATTAAATAATAATTCAATAAATATAACTGTAAAATTTAATTATATCCTGGAATCATATTGAAAAGATCATAAATTTAAAAATTAAACTTAACGTTTTTTTATTTTTTGTTTGTTTTAATTAATGTAATCACACTTAATCATACTTAATTTTTAATCACTTTATTTAATATAAATATAGATTATATTAATAGAAAAAATTAAAAAAAAAATTAATAAATTAAAAAAAAAATTAATTATAAATTCGCTAATCCAATGTTTAATCAACATATAATATTGAAGTAATTTATTTTATATAAAACAATTTTATTTTCAATTAAAATGAATTGGATAGTTAGAAGGGAACAAAAGTCAGTTTTTAAAGTCCATTAAGTAAATTAAAAATAATCGGTATTTTTCTTCTTTTTTTTTTTAATTATAATTTATTTTCTAATAATCATATTTTGAATTATTAGAATCAACTCTAATTATATTAAATTTTCTTAATATATTCGTACATATACATATCCACACATATGATTTTGAAAATTATTTTGTCTTAAGATTTATAATAGTTTAAATTTTACAAATATCTTAAATAAATAAATTATATATATATATATATATATATATATATATATATAATATGTATATTGTATATATAACGTATTTACAATAGTAAGTGATCATGTAATAATATTTCTAAATAAGATTTGACAATATTAAACTCAAAATTCCTTGGGGAGAGGATTTGTTCACGTACTACAAGTATATCCTATTGTTCATTTGTTTTTGTTTTAATTTTTGGTTTATTTAAATGCTATCAATATCCTTTTATTATTTTAATATCATATAAATTTTTATATATATATATATATATATATACATATATAATATATATAATATAGATAATTTATTATTTATATATAAATCTACCGATTAACCGGAATTTAACGCATTTATAATATTGACAGAATATTAAAAACAATTTCAATGGTGACCTGAATTAAGGCCCTGCGAAATAAGGTCCCCGGGTGTTATTTCCCATTTAATGAGAAATAACGGCCTCGGGTTTTATTTCTCATAGTAATTGAGAAATTAAGCCCCCAAAATATTGGAAATAAAGTCAAGGGTTTTATTTCTTCTTTAAGCTGAACTACAACTTCTTTGAGAAATAAAGCCCCGGGGTATTATTTCCCATTTCAATTGAAATTGCAAATGAAAAAACCATAATGGTTTCATATATTTTTTGGAAAAAGTTAATTTTAATTATATAACATCAGTGACGGGTATGAATATATACAGATTTTCTTGAATTATAATATCAAAAATAATTACCAAACATTTTGGAGCTGAAATCGAAATCAGGGGTATTCCCTTTTTCCAAAATTAAAACACGAATAATAATTTTACATATAAACTTCATTTATATTACAAGCTACACTTATAAATCAGATGTTGTAACCAAAGTATTGCATACATTATAGCATAAGAACTCTAGAAAAAGGGTCAACTTAGATTTTTTAACCTACTTAATTGTGCTTCCTAATATAGAATCTCGCTTAGACAAATATTAAATACATATTGTTTTATATCTAATATTTTACTTATATATAAGTTATTCAGGTTTGAAAACTACAAAAATGGATTTTACTACATATTTAATGATAAATAATAAGCCGCGGCTTTATTCGTCAAGGAGTCGAAGAATCAATTAAAAGAGAAACAACATCCCGAGGCTTTATTTCTTGCAGAAGTCGTAGTTTAACTCAAAAGATAAATAAAACCTCGGGGCTCTATTACTCAATTACTATGAGAAAAAATATTCCAGGGGCGTTATTTCATATTAAACTGAAAATAATACCCCGGGGCGTTATTTCGTAGGGCCTTAATTCAGATGACCAATTTCAATATATTATTTGTAAATATATAATATTATAATACTATGTATAAAAATAAATAATAAAACTATAAAATAAATTTTGGCGGCAATTTATGTCCTATCAATGACCGAAAATTATAATAATTTAATAAATATAACCTTATATACATATAAATATGTATATAATGAAAGACACCTAAAGCAGTTTTTATATCATATAAATTATTTTTAATTGTTTATTATAAGGGATGTTTTATTATCAATATTTTGATAATATGATGATATAAACTTAGAATAAAACATTTTGACAAATATATCTATATACTTATGTATTATGTACTTATGTATGTTGTGATAACAAAATCAGACAAGAATATTGTTGATAAAATGACAAATACATGGATTATATAATATTATTTAATATATTTAATTAAATTGCATAGGAGTTTACAGATTTCGAACTAAGTATTAAATTGAAATATATACGCACGTATGTTAATCTGTATTATAACTTATTCAATTAATTTTAAAATCGTGTCAATTGTCTTAAATTGTACTTATATACATATATCGATTACATAATTAAATAAAGATGCTAATTCTTTATCTTATTAATATACGAAATGGATTTTAAATGATTTTTTGAAAAAAATATTGAATTTGAATGGTTTAAAATTTAGAAAATAGATTTCTTTTTTTTAGTTTTACGAAAGTATTTATGTAATCATTGTGTATATTCATTGTAGGATCAGATAATAATAGCTCGTATTTTTATTTTATGGGGGATAGCATAACCCATGCTAAAAACAGGCCTTGCGGCCCGTTGTTTATTCTACTTCCTATACTTTCTATTAAATTAGTAATATTTTATTTATTTTATATTTTAATTATATTTGGAGATTTTGTTGAGAAAATTATTTTCCCATATCATTTTTTCTGTATTTTTTTTATTTAAATCCGCATACCATCGGTTAATAAGCCAATTGCTTAAATATTAAGTCGCCAAAGCTTCTAGCAATAATTTATTAATATTATCCTAATATATTCTGCATTTTAAAATAAATTTGAAAAAATGTGGTATCGCAAAAATGACGTTTGTTAAATATCTTTTATAGCCAAATCCGTTATGGAACTACAAACCGCTGAAGTTCAGAAAATACATAAATTTTTTGTTTTTAAAAAATGTTCGGAAAATAATTCAAGATTTGTCATACTGTAATTTTAATTAACCGTTAGGTGAAGTTCCATATTTGCAAATTTATACAATTATTGAAAACTGGAAATTTGAGAGGGGGTTAGATACTAGGAAATAGGTTTTACATATTTACGAAAATATTTTTGCGTCCTCGGCGTTAAGGGGTAAAAATTGAAATTTTATTAATTTTTAAACTCCTGCATCTTAAATAACATGTATTATTAGTTTGTCTTAATTTGCAAAGCCCTGAAGAAAAAATAAAGAATGTGAATCTATGATTTTTTTTAATTTTTTGATAATTCAATAAAATTAATAAGAGGGTCTCATTCTAACTATTAAAGTAGTTCTAGATATAGTTTTCATTAGGTATACTTTTTACTAAACCTATTAAAGAGTATTGTCTATTTTTCGTACATTGCACCGAGTATTATATGATTATCTGGTTATTAAATTAGGCGATTTAATGCGCAAATTTGCATTTCAAGTTTCCAATACCATTTTTTAATGAATCAGTGAACAAAAAGGCATTTCAGTTGATTCTTAATATAATATAGTTTGACTTGACAACATACACACGCTAATTTAAAAGCCATCGACTAAGACAAAATAGCTATTAAACTATCAGGTTCAACCTCCGTCAAAATGAATCATGCTTTGTTAGAATGAGATTAGGACATAACAGCTAAACACTCACACAACTCCTGCACACACCTAATGAAACTCAACCCATTTTGTGATAGATTCCCACTACATGTCCATTCTAAAGCTCGATTCTCGGTTTCCTCAACAAAAACCATTTAAATGTGCTTGCTCATCTTATTTAAAAAACTTTTTAACTAGATTTTTTTCAATACCTGTTTAACTTAGTCAGATTTTTAATTTTTTAAAAAAAATTTTTTTTAAGTGTTAACTGTTAGAATAACAGCCTATCGTTAGTAAAGGAACTTATTAAAATAGGGGGGGCATACAACATTCTTATTCTTAAAATGATTGTTAATGAATTTAACATAATATGCGTAGATAAAGCTATGCGTAATAACACATTATTAATATAACAAATTGAATATATCTTTTGAATCTATAGCTCTTCCATAGATGACGCATTAAACACCAAAGCAATTTAAAATGATAAAAAAACGAGGAAGAGTGTAGTAGAGTAGACTTTGTCAACTCTGGGATACCCGTATGACCGTAACATATACATTATATCATCCGGTTAATTACTTTTGGCAAAATTTCAAACATTCAGCTTTAGAGTAATGCTCATATAAAAGAAGGAATTGTATGGCAGCTACTCGAACCCTTTTTAGTAGACCAACCAAATTTTGCAGTAACTTTGGCCATTACACTAAACAATTTTTGGCAAAATTTCAGACACCTAGCTTCATTTGGTGTAATGTAATCCTCATATAAAAGAAGGAGTTGTATGGCAGCTACTCGAACCCTCAGCAGTAGACCAACTAAATTTTGCAGTAACTTTGTCCATTACACTAAACTATTTTTTGCAAAATTTCAGACACCGAGCTTCATCAGGTGTAGTGTAAAACTCATATAAAAGAAGGAGTTGTATGGCAGCTACTCGAACCCTCTGCAGTAGACCAACCAAATTTTGCAGTAACTTTGGCCATTATACTAAACTATTTTTGGCAAAATTTCAGACACGCAGCTAGCTAAATCGATTTATTTTTCGATTCTGATCCGATCCATACACTTGAGTCTATATCTACCCTCTCTCCTTCTCTGCGTCACAAACGTAATGGCAAATTTATTATACCCTTGGACTATATAGTCATACGGGTATAAAAATACATAAATATACAAGCGCAGCATTGAAGCTAACCGCAAAATGTGGAATCGAAGAATAACACAAAGGATAACTTATAAGATAACGATATATTACGTGTTAAATTAATTTTGTTTTAATCTTAAAACTTCAGAAAAAATTTAGAACAAACACCATCAGCTCTACATTTTTCTGTGGTTTTAATTTTATCACTTATATGACTCTTAATATTCATAAAAGACGGTTCATTAATACACAAAACCACAATCAATAATCTAACACATGTGATCTGAGATAATTTGCCTCATTTGACATTTAGTCATTAAGCAAAGCAGTCAAATAATAAGTTATAGATGATATCATTTAGTTCATCTAACCGTGTTTCATTATAAATTTGTCATTTAATTAAATTTTAATATTAAATGTTTTTTTTTTATTTGTCATTTTAATTATGTTAAAGAAGGCGATATTCAATATTCAAAACAATATTAAATTAATTGCTTTAACTGAGTGAGGTCGACTTAAATGAGCAACACGCTAAATTAAAGATTTATACTTTATGTTCTATTTCTCCAAAATATAGATTTTAAAAATAGATAAATTATGCCTTGTTAAAATTATAATTGCCCTAAGATCTTCAAAATAAGATGTCTGGTCTAAATGGAAAAAAGGTTTAAATCAATAATAACCCTTTACATCGAAATTTTAATAAAAAAAAATTTCTTTCCTTTTTTTTCCAAATTTTTTAAAAATTTTTTAAATTTACCAAAAATGAGGAAGATTATAGTTGTCCTTGTCAACTTTTAGATACCCGTGCATACCCACTATGATGTATAAAATGAAATAATTCGTTATTTATTTCCCTTATGCTATTTTATATTACAAAACAAATATGAAAAAGTAAAATATTTTAAAAAATTTTAGCTTGCTTTAAAAGAAAGAAAAAAACAAACAAACCATAAAAAAAAATTGGCCTACCCTAAAAGTGGGTCCGAATGATGGCCAACTTTGCCAAGTAACTTACCCTATTACTTTACCTGCCCAGTTTTGATTTTAACCTCGTAGCTTCATTAGATTCACATTTATCGAATTGATAACTTTGTAATGCAGCCCCCTGAAAATGAAGCCATAGCATTTTGAAATTTCATATAGGTGCTTGTTTTATTGTATAATTAATCGTGTGTAATTTTCATCCTCGTAGTATAATTAGTTTTGAAGAAATTCATATTGGTGCAAAGAAGTTGTATAGCAACTCCTCGAAGCCTTGGTAAAATTTTAACTAAGAGCAATAGGGTACCTAGAAATTTTCTAAAAATAGCTTTGTGTGAATTTCAAAACTCTAGCCCTTTTAGTTTTTGAGTTATTGTGCTGACACGTGGACGGTCGGACGGACGGACAGACTCACATAGCTAGATCGATTTACTTTTCGATGCTGATCCGATGCGTACCCTTAACACTATATCTAGCTCGTCTAGATCAATGCGTTACAAACGGAGGAGCAATTTTAATATACCCGGTCCAATATTTATGTACGGGTATAAAAAAAGATGAAAGATGGAGAGTAAGGTGAAAATATATCTTTTAATTTTTTTTTAAAGAAAATTATTGGATTTTTTTTTTCTTTCATAATGCAATAAAAGTTCCACATGACACACATATAATAAATATTTGGGTATAAAGATATAAAACATTTTTTCTTAAATCTTAAGGCATTTAATTTCTTTTGAATTTTTTTACCCACTAACCACTATATATATGAAATACAGACATAATCCAAAAAGCGGGTTTATTTAATAGAGTTCGTCTGTATGTTTGTTTGTCTGACTGTGCACATGTGTATAATCTAAACATCAGAGTGGAATGTTTTCAAATTTCATATTTAAGGTTTTGATGTGAATATCTTGAATTTATTAGCTTTTGGAACAAATCGGGGAACCACAAACTGCACTTTTTAAATATAATTTTCAGGATTTTTCTGTAAACCAAAAGTTTGTCATTAAAAGTTTTTAGATCCGTCAAACTTTAGAATCCACTTAATTAAATTTAAAAAAATTTTATGAAAATTTTACATGCGCTCTTGTTGATGACACATTGCAAAATTCAAACTGCAATTAAATAAACTTAAATAAACCTTTACCGAACTGATAGATAATAAAACTTTAGTGTATATGTGTTGAAATCTTTTAAAAATCTTTTTGGAAATTATTAACACACTATCGAGTTACTTTAGCTTAAATAAATGTTATATGAGATTCAGTTATGTATAATAAAATAAATTTATAATTATATAATGTTTATTGCTATAGAGAAAATCATTACATAGGTATATAAGTAAAAAATCTTTAAAAGAAATTTCACATTACGTTTTTGTTGTAATAGCGGTTCGTTCTATGGCGGATAAAGTATATTTTTTTTAATATTAAACGAAACAATTATTTTTCTTTTGATGCTATGGCTAAAATATTTTAAATTGTTAAATATTTTTTAAACAAATTTGTTAAAGCATTGATTACCCCACTAATGAGAGTTCAGTGTGCTATTATGACTCATTTTTTGAGACAATTCAGTTTGAATGACTCTAAAAATTTCCTTAAACTTCTCTTGAATAAATTAATACGAAAATTCATCTTTATATGAAAAACAAATACTTTAAATATATATGCATCAATTTTAATATCAACAGATTCATATTTAAAGGATCAAATATTCAACAATCAAAAAAACAAAAGACGCGATTTAATCATCATTATTTTACTTTACACACTTACGTCCATCATCATTTGCTAAAAAAAAACCTGAAACATTGACTTGATTAAAACTCGACATTCATCTGTGCTATTCAATAATAAAAACTTTTCTATAATATTTGAACTATATTTGAAATATTAATTCTAAAAATAGGACATTTTTTAAACACATACAAATACAAACAAAACTAGAAAATCTAAAGGAAAAATTAAATAATTTGAAAAGAAATATCTGAGTATTAGAAGAGAAAAAAAATAGAAAATAGAAAGAAAAACAACCACTAAAGGCCAATAAAAGAAAAATTAGGAAAACGCATTAACGCAGAAAACTACATGAATATCCTTTTTATATCCTTTTATTTTTATTTACTTTTAAAAATTTTATTTTTTTCTTCAAATAAAAGTAAGAAAGAAAATTTTTTCCATTCCGTTTTTTTTTTAACTTTATTTCTTTAACATATACACAAAAGTTAAGAGAATCAGAAGAAAATAGAATTATTGTCCTTAATATACAGGGTGACTATTTTTTGGGATTGAATATTAATACGGTGTAACATTTGATTTATTTACTTTGGATTTTGAGATAATGGAAGGTAATGTTTTTAATTTGATTTGCTTAAACCTGGGAAAATTATGCAATTACAGAAAGCTTTGTATTTCATTCTGGTCACTCAACCAGGTCTTTTAGCTTTTACAGCCTAATAGCAAAGCTCGAAAGTTAGAAACACTGGGAAAAACTTTTATCTGGCCTTCGAAAGATTCAACTACCGTTTGCTATTGGGCTCAAATTAATAGCATAATCGATAATTATTCATTCTATCATAAGCAATTACGATTTTAAACAATAATTTTAATTCAATAATATAACTCACAGCTATTAATTACACTTCAAAAAAAAAATTAATATACAATATGAAATACTGTATAATTCAAATTAATAACCCTTTTTCGGGGATTTTCAAAACTTCTGCTGCCTCAAAGTTGACTTACAAAATGTCGATTACCAAAATGTCAATCTCCAAAATTTCGAAAAGGATTTCAAAATTTTCAATTTGAATGTTGAGAGATTTTAGAGTTTATTTCAAAATCGGAGTATTCCCTTTTTACATATATTATATATAGAAATTTAGAGGCTTACATTTGTGAGCCTAAGAACTGAACAATTTTCTCAAAAAAACATATTAGTGCTCATTTAGGCCACCCAATTATAACTATCATTTAATTATTCAGGATCAAAGTGGGACACCCTATATATATACTAGTAAAATAAATATACATAGAAATAAGTAATCCTGTATAAAATTATCGCATGCGACTTTTTTTCTTTTTATAATCAGAATAAAAAAAACTCCGAACCTGGTATGGAAAGGTCTTGGTCTAACAAGGGAAAGAAATAGAAATAGAAAAGAAAAAAGGATAGAAAACAAGTGAATAAAAGAAAGAGAAAAGAAATAATTTCTTAAAATTATAAGAAATATTAGAAGAGACGAGTTAGAAATTTTTTTTATATTTTGTGCTTTATCCCTTTTAAAACATCGATTTTGGCACATTATAGACTGGTTGTTGATTTTTCCTTTTTTTTATTTTTGTGGTTTACATTAGCGGCCGTTTTTTTTCTCTTGTTTATTTTTCGTTTTTCTTTTTTTTTTTTTCAAGGAAAGTGTTTTAGTATCCTTTAAGTTAATTTTCTTTATTTATTTTATTTATTTCTCTTATTGATATGTTTCCTTTATTTAATCAGAGTTAAAAATGAATAGATGAATATAAAATTTCATATATTTAGTTTAGATATATATAAATGTATGTGTAAAAAAATATGTACATACATATAAATATATACATGTATGGGGTATCATATAACTATTAAAAGTAAAATATAAAAACAAAAAACAAAAAGTTTTTCTTTTAATTTTTGTCCTTTATTAATGGAAATTCATTTAAGAAAATTTTCTTTAATTTTCATTTTCTATAAAATTCTGAGAATTTTATACTTTAAATACTGTCTAGGATTAAAGGAGCATTTTCATTGATGATGTTAATTTTGTATATATATTTTTCGTTTCCTTTTACGGGATTTGATTGAAAACATTGGAAGCCATGCAGAAGTAGTATACGGAGTTAATCGAGATGAGGTTATACTTTAAAGTCACACTTTTGTAAAACCAAGCTTGGAATGGACTTGACATATTAATGTCCTATTTGGTTTCTTGAATCAAAAATTTTTTTTTTTTCCTTACTCCTCTTGGGAGCTTAGGATTTCGACTTGACACTTCCATCTCGCACGATTCCGCGCTGATATTTTAATCTCATCCCAGGAGATGTTGAATTTAGTCATTTCTTGATTAATTGTCCTGCGCCGTTTGATGTTGGTACGGCAGCGTCTTTTAGTGCCTTGAGGGTTCCACAATAATGCAATACTTGTTATGCTCTCACTAGGCTTCCTAAGTGTGTAGCCTATCCACCTCCATTTCTTACTTATGATATGTTTGGCTATGGGTTCTTCGCCTGTTAGTATTCAGAAGCCTTCGTTGGATATTGTGTTCGGTCAGAATATGCGGCATATTATCCTAAGACACTTGTTTACGAAAACCTGCAGCTTGTGGGTTTTGAATCAGAATAAGGAAAGAAAATTAGGAATGATTTAGAAGAAAATTCGAAGAATATGTTCAAGGTGGTTGTTAATATCCTCCTTAAACCATTTCGGATCTTGCAAATATGAGTTATCCAAAGCCTTTTATAGAAAATTTTATTAATTTGGAATTTTGAATATCGGAATTTTGATAATTCAGAAAAAAGATGTGTCGCGATTTTGAATATCAGCCTTTTGGTTTGTCGGGATTTGAATTTCAGCATCTTGAGAGTTAGGATCTTCAGAGTCAGGACCTTCTCTACTAGATATTTGGAAAACCACACTAGTGACTGTACGCTGATGGTTCGCCTATGATCAAGTGGAGTGAGGATGTAGAATAAAATAACTTAAAACGAATTAGTAGTTTAGTATTATTTTAAATTTAAATTCAATTTAATTTTATTTTTTGAAACAATTTCTATTAAAAAAAAAAAAACAATTATACTATAAAAAAAAAGTTATAGTTTATTAAATATTTACAATCGTGAAAATATTAAATGAAAACTTAATTTTTTAAAACTAAGAATCTAAAAATTTTTTTTATAAAATACTCATCCTTTGTATAATCATAACAGCTTTTCAATATTATATACAACCATAAGAAAGGATAATACAAATGTATATGTACAGAATTTAGTGTTTGTTGTTGTTGTTTTTGGTTTTACTTTATTTTTATACAAAAATTAGGATTAAATTCCTTATATAAATAAATATTATGAAAAGTTATAGAACAAGAGACAAACAAACTTAAAGAATTTTGTTTTTTTTATATAATCTTTAAAAAAAAATTTTTTTTTTTATGTCTTCTGAACTGTTCAAAAATTTTAAGGATTATCCTAATATCCTTTTATTAATCTTTTAAATGTTTATGAATGAATATAACAGTTTTATATTAAATAAAACAAGTAATACGATATTAAGTAATATGGCCATATGAAATTAAATGTTTTTGAAAAGGCTTGTAATCGCCTAAGAAGTCAAGATTCTATTGAAAAAATCTATGATCTATATTGATTAATTTGATTAGAATTAGAAGGTAGTTCAAAAAATCATGATAGTCACACTCACAGCAATGAGAGTTGATGAGATCTAAAAGAAATAGTATTTTAACAGATCCCTTATAAAAAGGGTTAAAATCTAACTCCATAATTGATTAATTTAATAGTTAAATGTTCCTGTAAATAGTCTCTTTTAGGATCCTGAAATAAAAATACGAAATTTATAATGAACTCGTTTAGTAACTACTTGCTACACTGTCAAATGCCCCTCTTTCTGTAATCAGAATAATACACTTTCGAGTGCGCTTATTAAATTTATTAAATTTTACGATTATTCTTTGATTGCACTACTTAAAGTGTATAAAAATTATTTTATTTGTTCTTATTGCTCCTCCTGGGGGCATAGGATATCTACTAGACATCTTCATATGACTCTATTCGGAGCAATTATTTTTGCTTCCTTCCATAGTTTTCCAATTGAGGTCAGTTCTTCTAATATCGTTCGTCTCCAGTTGTTATTGGCGCGGCCTCGTCTTCGGACTCCTTGTGGGTTCCATTCTAGTGCTTTCCTTGCAAGGATTCTTTGGCGCTTTCTAAATGTGTGCCCTATACACCTCCACTTTTTCCTTTTGATCTCTTGCCTGATCAATTCTACATGACAAGTTTCCATAGGTCATTATTGCTTTTTGTGTTGGGCCAATATACTCTGCATATTATTCTTAGAAATTTGTTAATGATCACCTGTAGTTTCTGTTTGATGTTGTTTGTAACTAACCAGGTTTTAGTTCCATATGTTAAGGTGGTCTTTAAGCAGGTTCTGAATATTCTCAATTTAGTGCCCCTGGACATTTCAGTATTTTTCCATATAGGCTGTAAACTACCGAACATTGACCTGGCCTTCTTGATTCTGCTTTAATAAAAATTATCGCGCTTCTTAACATCGTCTGGTTTGTTGTCTTATATATAGGTCACCGGTTGAATAGGTTAACCATTTTTAATAAAGTCCCTAAAAGTATGCTAATTTTCATTCGATTTAAAATACTAACAAATTTCAAATTTGAAACTAAATTCTTCAACAACTTAAATAATAAACTAAAAAGCTTAAACAAAAGTCTTTTCAATTAAATTGCCCGCAAACTTCTTGAAAACTATTTCTATTATAATTTTTTTAGTTTTTCCTTGGCATATTTAAGAAATAATTTTTAACATTAATACTCCAAAAAAAAAATAGAAAAACAACAAAAACATAAAAGAAAAACCAGGTTGGAAAGTAGTCATAATATTATTACACATTAACAAAAACACAAAAAACCCAAAAAGAAGACTATATAGAAAAACCTTCTTTCCCTGGCTGAATATAAAAAAAGATTTTCTTAAAAAAAAAAAAATTTTCAAAGTTTTTCACAAATTTTGTTTTTTGTTTTTCTAATTTTCTTTTTTTTATTTTATTTTTTTTTTTGGTTTTTGGAAAAGAAATAATCTATTATCTCATTCCTAAGTCACTAAAGATAGTGATTACAAAGATATAAAAATTATTTTAATAATGATATTGATAATCATTATGACAATTATGATAATGATGATGATTATAATAGTTTTGAAAAGTTTAAAAGAATTAGAACAAAATTGTTTGCTAATATAGTGGAGACCTTTGGTTTCAATCTAGTTATATTTAAGTATACGAATATATTATTGAAAGTATCAAAAGGTAAGAATGTATAGGTACGTGAAATTGAGATAGGGTTGTATCTGTAATCTAATGATAATTAGCTCTTTGAGAATTATGTCAATTTTTTTCTTGTACAATATACTTTTACTTTTTATTTAATTTTGAGAAAAATGTGGACATATGGGTTTTAAAAGTTATGGTTTAGATCATTAAAATAAAGAAATTAATATTAGAAAAAAGATTTATTTAAAAGAAATTCTAATATTTTAAAGAATTTTCCTTCAAATTTAATTGCTTTTAATTATTTTTTATTAAATATAGAAATTTCATGGTTGCAGCTTATTGAGAATAATTCAAAATTATTTTTCAATAATAAGTCCAACCATAGATTAAAAAATTTATTGAAAAATTCCTAATGTTCATTTTTATTTAATTTATTGCATATTTTAAGGGGCAAAACTTAGTTTTTATTTCATATAGTTCTTTTTAGAAAACTTTAGTCACACAAAGTGATAGCATTAATCTTATAAATAGAAAGTTCGCTATTATAATAAAAACTTTGAACTAATTAGTGATTTATTTGAATTTATTGCATATTTAAAGGGGCAAAACTTTGTTTGTAATTCATATAGTTCTTTTAAGAATACTTTGGTCATACCAAGTGAAAACATTAATTCTATTAATAGAAAGTTCACTATTAATTCAAAGTTCGACCTTATTCGTGATTTTTTTCAATTAATTGCATATTTAAAGAGGCAGAATTAATTTTTTATTTTATTTTACTTCACTTTGAAAGCTGTAGTCACACGAAGTGATAGCTCTTTGATCTCTTTGAAAGCTGTAGTCACACGATAATAATCCTATTAAAAAATTCACCATTAATAAAAAGTTTGAACTGATTCGTGATTTATTTGAATTTATTGCATATTTAGAGGGGCAAAATTAGTTTTTCAATTCAGGAATAAAAGAATTAAATGTCTTTATTTTATTAATTTTAACATAACAAATAGCTGCGATATAAAGTTTAAAATTTTTATAGAAAACTATTGATATAAATTTCGGAAATTGTTAAGAACGATATAATTGTAATCTTTCAAGGCTAATTATTAAGGTACAATTACATTGCAGCTTCGATAAGATAAGTGCTACAGTACTAGCATGGCTTAGAAAACTTAATATATGTTTTGAGTTGATGTAACTTTTACGATGCTCTCATCTAAGAAGGCTCTTATCACTTATCGATGCTCCAATACTTTCATGTATATTGATGGTTCCATTTAATTATTTTTAATTTCTAAGAACTTTTAAAATACAAATATTTCTGTTTTAAGTATAAACTTCATCAAATTCTCCTTTTCTTAAAAACTATTAAAGCTAAGCATATACGAACACCTAAAACCAAAACAATGAAACACTTCAATACTTAAACTTAAACTATAAATGAACTTTTTTTTGTCTTTTGTTTGTTTTTTGAATTAAAAATTACAAAACTATATAATTTACCCTACACTTGTATTGTTTGTATAATATTCATTCTATATAAAAACATTGGTTAAAAATAGATTGAATATTAGCATCACAGCAGCTTCAGTATCAACAGGAATAGCTATTAAAAATTAAAAACAAAAAAAAAACAAATCAGAAAGAAGCAAATTTTAAGAAGGTAAAAATTAAAGGAATTCTAAGCACGATCCAATACAATACGTTTATCTTACATAGAAACACAAACAATTTATAAAATCAAAAATCGAAAAAATTCACTAAAAAAAAACAAATTACAAAAAAAAAACAAATTAAAGGATATCACTGAGAGGTGTTAAAAATTTACTATGGTGTTAGTGTAAAGTAAACAAAACAGGGAAACAGAGCAGAAAAATTATAACATATTTTTCCAACTTTACATTTGAAAATTTTTAAATACCAAGCAAAGAAAAAAAAGAAAAACAAGAAGAAAATCAAAAAGTAAAAGTAAATATTATGAACGACGACAAAGATTTTTATGATGTGTCCTTAATTAAAAATTTCCTTTTTTTTTTTGTTTATTCTGTTTTTATTATTGTTTTGCTTAGTTTTCCTATTAAATGTTATTAAATAGTTTAAATTTTCCATGTGTGTTTGTATGTGTGTGTGTATAAGTTCTTTTTAAAACAAACATTTTAACCATGTATTATTATTATAATTATAATTTTAAACTATTATTTTTAAACTATAGAACAAAGTTATTATACATATGAATTTAACTATGATATTTAACTTTGGAGAATATGAAATTTAAAAAAAAACATCTTTTTTTTCCTTATTAAAATAAAGAAACAAGGGATTATGACAAATTAGGGTTTTTAATAAGGCACATTTTGGAAAAATGCAAACAGGTTGACCAAGTAAGTGAAAAATTGAAAATTTTGCATTCTTAAAAAGCAATAATTTAGAAAAAGAAAAGAGGTCTGCAATAAAAACAAGGCCCGAAATTTTGTCCGAGGAACCTCATACTGATTGATCAGGTTCAAAGAATTCACCAAAATCACCATATAAGCAAATATATACCAAATATCGTATATAAATGTTAATAAAACAGTTTCTTTAATTTAATGGAAACCCTTTATATTACGAAAAACTGTTGAAACACGTGTTAAAATAGAGTTTACTACGAAATCCGGTTTAACAAAACTCAAATCAAAATACGGTTTTTTTTAATCGAGCTTTTTAAAATCCAGTTTTATTAAAATCCGGTTTTTTAAATTTAGTTTTTAAAATCCGGATTTTTTATATCAAGCTTTTTAAAATGCTGCCTTTTAAAATTCAGCCTTTTAAAATGCGGATTTTTAAAATTCGATTTTTAAAACCAAAACACAACTTTCGAAAGTACTCATAAAAATTTTAATAAATTTAAAACCACGGCTACAATTCAGAATCTCACATTTATACAAAATTTAATATGTATATGTACAATTATTCTGGAAAGAGCGTATATCTGGTTTTGAATCCAATTCTAAAATCTTTTCACAATAGAAAAAATCGAATTTTGAAAAAGCGGATTTTGATTAAGCTTGATTACGGTAAAATGGAGTTCATTACGCTCCCGTTGAAATTGAATAGTTGAGTTTTAATTTGGGTACATTACTTCAATTTGGATTGACACATAAATGACTAAAAGTTTGGAATTTTAGGTTTTTGACCTGTTACAGATCCATTTCAGCGGCCGACGCAAAAAAATCTTCTTAAATGATTCATACTTTTTTACTAGGATCTAGCTTCTTTCAAAATATTTTCCAAAAGGTTTACCGTTTGTTTGGAAGATTTAAGAAATAAAAAATTTTGCAAAAATTTAATATAACAGTTAATTACAATACCATAGGGTAACACTTTCAATTTAATTTATATATTTTTGTAAAGGTTATATAAGCAGCTGTTATTCGTCCCTTTCAGTCAAATGATAAACCTTTTAATGAATTTTTTTATAACAATTTAAATTCAGGGCAACCGTATTTAGGTCACACTTTGGGACTTTGTAGTTCTATAGAAGTGGCGGCAGCTACAGAAAAAATTAGTTCTATGAATTAGTTTATTTGCAGTAACTAAGTATATGTAGTTAAAATTTCAATAACTGATTTTAAACATTGTAAGAACTTTGAAAAAACCCACACTGATACAGTAAAACTAATATAGTCCCATTGTTTTAAAAATTTTTCAAAATTGGCTAAAAAATACCTTAGACTTAGTGAAGGATACATTCACTTATAATATGTTCTATTTTATCACAAAACTTTGCTTAAAAAACACATATTAACATGAATCTATATATATTCTAAGAAAATAATGTACCTTTATCCTTTATACATATCTATATAAAAATATTTTCATTCTAAGGAAGAGAAAGTCCTTAGAGATCGAAGAAGAAGAAAACCATTTTTAATTTTTAATATGAATTCGTGATAATTTTCCTTTTCTTAATCTTTTAATAATTTTCTATATGGTGAATAAATTTGTGTGTGGTAGAAAACTAAAGTCTATTTATATAAACATTAAATGGTAATTTAAAATAAATACATTAAAAAATAAATTTATTTAATATACTCATATGAAATTTATATAAATATAATTAAATATATTTAAAAAAAAAAAAAAAAAAATTTGATATATTTATTATAAATTCGTATATGACACGATTTTTAGGGAGAGTGTGTCACGTCATTTAAATATGGTGTTTATGTGAACAACATTTTGTTTTTAATAATTTAATTCTTTTAAAATATTATCATTAGAATATATAGATATTTATTATTAATTTACATTTATTTATTTTTTTTACATTGATATATAATATGTGTATATAATATACATATAGTAGAAATATTCTATGTTCTCTCTGTGGTATTAGAATATATAAAATGGTTTTTCATATTAATTGTGGTTGAACAAAATTTTGCTACTCTTGTTTTTGTATAGAAAGGATTCAATTGAATACTAAAGAGAATTGAAAGGATTAAAAGGATTAATTGAAGATAGAAATACATATATTTTTTGTGTGTGTTAAAATAAATTAAATGATTAATTAAATTTATGGGAAAAATTTTTTTTAAAGCAATTGATTAATTATGAGTAAAATGTGCGTAATTCTGAATAAAATTAAGTTTTGATAAATTATACTACGTAAAATTATACTATATAAATTATACTATCATTGGTTTTTAAATTAAATATTTTTTAAATGGCTGTTTTAAATTTGAAAATTTTTTGCAATTTATGAATATGGAAAATGAAAGTTAAATGTCTTTGAAAAGCGTGAGAAATGGCAACACTAAGTAACTGTACGTCAAAGCTTTTTTTAAATGTCAAATCTTCTAAGAAAAGAAATGTCAAGAAAGTTGTATGAAAGACATATGAAATTTAATAAAAGTGTTAATTTAATGATTGAATAATTTCTTAAGAATTAATTCAGCTACAAATTATTTTAATTTTAATTTAAATATTTATAAAAAAATTAATTTTATTATATTCCGAAATGATAATTGTTTCCCTGAACAGATAATCAGAATTTTGCATAATGAAATAAAGATGTTCCAATGAGAGATACGTTTCATTTCTCCCCGTTTCAGTTTGTCACTGAGCGCTACAAGCAAAGTGCAGCGTTCAATATTATTTCTTACTGAACTGGATAAATTTCGCAGCAAAAAAACGTATGCAAAATAATTGTGTAGCGGATTTTAATTGACGTTTATGTGTTTACATTTTAATAAGTGTTTGTTAACAAGATTTTCTGAGAATTTTTGGAAGTGAAGCATTTCTTTTAAAATTAAAAATATAAATAGAATAAAAAATAAAAATTATAACATTAAAATTTTGATTAATTTTAAAAATATGAATTTAATTAAAAATTTAAATAGGAAAATAAAATTAAGAATAGAAATAGAATTATTGAAATAAAAATAATTTAAATTAAAAAAAATATAACAAAAGCCACTCAAATTCAAATGTCATTTAATTTTTCTGCAAATCGTTCAGTAAAACTAGTACTCGGAGCGGTGGATGCTGGTACGCTAAATTCAGTAGCATCAGTCGTAGCATAGTAGGATTTAAGTTTTAAAATTCAGAGTCATGACTTTAATATACTTTATCTTTTTAAACAGTTCTAACCTATCCGATAACACAAAAATATAACGTCTAAAGAATTTCTAATCAGATATAAGATATTTAATATTTCAATAAACTATTATTTAATATTTCTATCTTCTTTATATCTTATTTCATTTAAAACATCTTTAATATGTGGCTATATTTAAATTTTATTTCTAAATTATTCACGCAAATCTTTAATTCATTTTAATGTAAAAATGAAAAGCAATCAAAAATATTGCTAACTAAAAATAAAGTCATATTATATGGTAACACTAGTAATAAACTTGATAATATTTTTAGTTCCGTACATAAAGTCATATTCTGTATTTGTCCCTTTTTGCCTTTTGTATTCTTTCTTTATTTAACTTTAATAAAGTTATGATTCCACAAAGACTATATTACCATCTTTTTTATTATTCTATAAATATAACCGCGATTCAATGCAATTTTTTTTTTTTTTTTGTCTAACATACTTACATACTATTAAAACATAAGATTATTTTGTAACAAATTTATAACATATGAATACATATATACATATTGACTTAAGTCGTAAATATCATAAAGAAATTCCAGACCGACCAAAAAAAAAAAAAAATTCCGAACGAAAAAAAATCGTTTTACTGAATTCAATTCTAAATTTAAATTTTACTAGAGAATGCAAAACAAATATTAGAATTATATTATTGGTGTTCTAGCTTACAATAAGTATAAATTCATAATACCAGGGTCCTATTGAACTAACAACTTATCACTAATCAAATAATCAAGTTATAAGTTTTTTGTAAATTTTTATTGCATCAAAACCATATTTGGATTCGAACTTATGAAATTTGATTAGTACATACGTCTCAAAATAATATTCCGAATTTTCTGACTGAATGGAATCAGAAATTGGAGCTCTTCGGCACCAATAAAAGGAGAAGTAATAGTGAAGCAACTCATCAGAAGAAAATGGAGAGGGCTTGAAAATTAGAAATGTATAACGAGAATGACGCTTACCTGAAGTCCTCGAGGTGGAGTAGGTAAATCCAGTACAACATGGAGAAGAACAGTGATAGATGAATTTAGAAGACACGAAGTATCCTGGAACTAAATAGTCGAAAAAATTATTAATAGATATGAATGGAGACTTCAAGTTGAAGACTTATGCTTCCAAGTGAAGTAACATGAAAAAAAATTGATATTAAGATCATTAATTTGTTGTCTCACAGAGGAGCGTATTCTAAAATTGTATGGAGCTATAAGAGCAAATTGTTCAGAACATTAAAGCTATGATGTTGCTTTAGGTTTTTAAATTCAGTTAATTAATCATCTGAATATTACTTATATATTTGAAGAAACGCACTGCTACACAAAATCTCCGGGTGTTATTTCAAACTTAATAATTGCACCTCGAGGCTTTATTTCTCATTAAGCCGTGGATTAATTTAACCGGAAAATAACAGTTCAAGATTATTTTTCTAATATTTGGAGCGTTCATTTCTTATTTATCTATCAAGGTAACACTAAAATACTATTTCTCTTTAAATTTGAAGTAGCCGTCTCAGCCACTATATTTCGCAGGATTGTTTTTAACAGGGACGTATTCATTTACAAATACTCAAAAGTTATAGACTTTCTAAGTATATTACAAACTTAAAATCTAGTTCTGATTACTTACACAAAATGTTGAATAAACCACAAAATATTAGAAAATACAAGAAAAATTAAGAAAAAAAAAAAAACCCAAACAAAAGTCTCAAGACGATCACAATATAAGAAAATTTTCATTCCATTTTCATTCCTTAAGAAAATTATTATTCCTACACATATATTATTGTTTAAAAAATTTATGAAATTTTTCAGGATGCAAGAAAAATTTTCATTTCATTTTATTTAATATACTTACATATTTTAACATATGTTTGTATATATACATATAATCCTTAAGATTGAATATGTACAAATGTTAATATCTTATATAGAATGTATAAATAAAAGTTTTATTTTAATAAAACATGTATGATGAAGAAAAGCTAAACTTTTCTTAAAAAGAAAATTTAAAATTGTTTCAATTTATCTCTGCTTCTTTTATTTTTTTGTATATACGAGTATGTAATTCTTATTCTAGAAATATCACATTGCATATTTTTACAATACTAACTTTCAAATGTTATTTTTAGTTTCTAGTAATTTTTGGTCTAATTTTATTTTTATGAGACCAGATTTTCAATGTAAGAAATTTTTTCCAAGAAATTTCATTAAGAAAAAAAGCTTGGGAAAATTAGAGTAATATTGAGAATATATATATGTAATGTATTTTGAAGGTATTGCTTTGTATGGTTAATTTGGTAAGAACTGCGTTGTGTAGCCCAGACCTTGAACAGGATTCCACTTAAGGAAATAAATTAAAAATATAAATAAATATTCGTATTAAAAAACCAATTAAATAAAGCCCGCCAATGATAAAAAAGCCTGTGATTTTTCTTTGCTGCGTAACCTCTGAAAATAAGCTTTCATGTAATTCTTTCATGCACATCTGTTTTCCTTTAAAAGAAATTTTTTTTTAGCGTTTTATATTTAAGGGTTTCCAAAAAAGAAGCTCTCGTATTTTTGGAACCAGATTATCCAACGTTAGGATTTACAAAAGGCATTCGTTGACATTCTGTTAAGTTAAAATATGGCAACAGAAACTCAAAAATTCAAACTTTAGGTCTTGAATTTTTTTTTCTTCCTATGACAGAATCGTAAAACTTTGGTCCGATTTTTAACTCCCAATATGGCTTTTATTAAATTAATAGCTTTTTATACAGTGGGTTTTAAAATCGTTCACTTATGAAAAGGTTTGCTTTTGTGAGAAAAAACTTTGCATTCAAAAACAAAAACGTTCAATAAAAAAAATTGTATTGCACTTAAACTAAAGAACTCATGCAGTCAAATTCGGAATCCGTTACAATACCTTCAGCAGGAATTGCATTAAAGCAAACAAAAATGAATATATCGGGCAACTTTTTTGCAGATGTCCGGCTCTAGCCATGGCCATACCTCTTTCACTCAGTCAACAGTTCTTTCAAACCCTTAACGAGCTATCCAAACACAAAATCTAAATACTGATTTCGTATTTGAAATTTTAACTCTACGTTGAATATAAAACCAAAATAAAAACCTCGGTTATATGAGATAAGTGGGAACAAAATGGTACAATTTGTGCTAATTGAAGTCTTTACACAGGTTCTTTAAGATCACCATCTTACCTACCTACTTAGTCTACAGAAATTTTTCTTAATAAATAAATAAAACTGCATATGAAAGTTAATGTATATAAATATTAGAAAAATATAGAAATTGATTTTTTTTTTTTAATATACAAATCAAAATTCGGCCAATTAATAAATCAAAACAAGCTTCACTAATTTCTAATTTGAAAAATAGTATGCATCTATCCCTTGAAAGAACTTGTAAAGCCACTTTAAAAATCCCGATATTAGATTCAAAAAAATTAAATAATAAAACAAAAATAGAATTAATAAAAATAAATTAAATAAAAATAACAATTTAAAATCCAAAATACTTTAAAAACACATCTAACATTCATATCTCTTATCATTCATATCATAACCAAATCAATGCTTCAAATTCAAAATTCCCATTCTCGCTTATTTAAATAAAATCAATTTTTAAACGGAGTTACCAGCTATTTACATTCCGCAAAAACATAATTTTAACTTTCCCTTATTTTATTTTCTAAAAAATTTAAATATGCATAATAATAAAAAAATATATTTTAAAAACACTATTTTCTATTATCCTTTATATTTCAATACAATTAAATCAAAATAATCAAAATAAAAATGAAAAACACATGAACAAACATACATCTATACACGAATGAATTTTATAAGAAAAACGATTTTTTAGCACATTTTCAAAAAATTTGTAAAAATGTGCCTATATTGCTTCACTCTGTCCGTCCGTCCGTCCGTATGTTTACAAAAACTTTTACACCGTTTAAAATAGAAAAGAAATTTTAACCATGGGTAGTTTTTGCAAAAAAAAATAATTTCGTAGAAGAATTTTTTTCTGTAGCCCCAGCTGTTACGGGGCTACAGCCCCCCAAAGTTGGAAAAAGCCCTATATTTAAATGGTTATAACAAGAGTTCTATTAGATGTATTTTCAATCTGAAAACGGCAACCGATAGCTGGTTTTATAAACTTTTATAAATTTTTGACAGGCAAATGTTTAGGGTTGCCATACGGTACTAAAATTTAGCATTATATAAAACTCAATTTTTGCAAAATTTTTGGTCCAACATATCTCTTAAACGGTTTAAGATAGGGTTTTGAAATTTTGGGAGAAGTTAGTAGGAGTCGGTTAATAAAAATTTTTTGTCAAGCCCCCTGTTCAGAAGGTATAAGGGCTCGAAAATTGAAATTTTGCTATTTTTTAACACCTGTAACTCGAATACCTGTCCAATTTTTTTTTTTTTATTAATATACAAAATTTGAAGGTCCAACATTATATTTTAACATATGCTAAAGGTTTTTCGTAAATTTAAAAGCGGTTCCTTAAATTGAAGAAAGTGTCTCTCAGTTTTACCCATTTTTTCTTAGATAATAAAATTCTAAGTAAAATTCCAAATTTTGGTTTAATTCCTAGAAACTACAAAAATGGAGAGGGTGGGAAGAGAGGGGGGGGGTAGATGAAGTTAGGTCCTTAAGAAATTTGGCAACCTTCCCCATTGAAGGGCTATTAGAACCTTAAAAAACTTAGTCACCAACGTACATATTTCCTTAAACGATAATATTGAAGCTTGAACATTATATTCCGATAAAATACTTAGTATAAAACACTATATATTATTTTGAAAATGTGCTTTTTTAAAAACTCTTGATTTTTTATCATCACTTGTTTTTTTTTTTTTTTAACACAAATCAAAAGGATGTACAAAAAAAGGATATAATAAAGGATATCATTTCTACAACTTTATATATTATAGTTTAAAAAATACAATATTTCTTCTCATTCTTACTGTAAATCTTATTCTTTCTTGTAAAATTTTGTATTTTTATTTTCTTGTGTTTTTTTTTTAAATTCATTTTTTAATACAAAAAATTGCAAAAAAAACACACAAAATTGAAAGGAAAATTTACTATATCTAATGGAGCAGTTTAAATCTTAATAAATTTCAATTTTTACAAAAGAATTGAAAAACTTTTCTATATTTAAATTCCTAGAGCTCTTATATACTAAAAGAAATAATATATTCTATAGAAATATAGTAAAAAGTTTTAGTATAGAAGAAAAAAAAAAAGAAAAACAAAAAAAAAAAACAAGAAAAAAATAAACTTGATGTATATTAGTGGAATAGATGGTGAGAAAATATTATTCTTAAATAATATAAAAGTTTTTTAAAAAAAAAAAAAACTTTATTCATTTTTATTATCACTTTCCTTGTTATTTTCATTTTTTCTATCGTATCCCATTTTCTTTTTATTTTTTTTTGTTTTGTTTTTTTTTACATTTTACATTTTGACTACCATTTTTAATAAATTTGAATATGGGGAGGGGAAAGGAAAAACTAATGCTGATGGTTACACAGAGAAAAAAATATTTAAAAAAATAAAAAAACACAAATTTTAATATTAAATAATAAAAACTTTAAATATTTTCAGTCTAATTTTCTTTTTTTGTTATTACTTTTTTTTGTAAAATTAGCTTAAAAAGGATTTTAAGGATGTCTGTCCAATTTTTGTAAACAATTTTGAACAAACAACAATCGTTAAGAGTGTATTTCCATCTCTGGGCTTTATCGTAGGCTCGTATTTAAAAGAATCGGGTAAACAGAAGACTAATTTGTAGTGCCGCGGTTCTGTGTACTCTGAAACAGAACTGTAAACTTCCTTAAATCTAGTTTAAAACTGTAATATTTCACTGAGAATCATGATACTTTTCATTTCAAGTACCAGTACAATTATCAGTACCATTACTTGATACCCATTACCTTGTCAAATACCAATATTAATCAAATTTCGATTCTTCAAAAATTTAACTATAAGTGAAATATGTCTGTAAGTTTTTGAGTTTAATTATTTTTGAAATTTTATTTTGATATTTAGATATTTTGGAGTACTTACATTCAAAGAAATACTAATTATCAAAAGTTCAATTATTTTTAGAGTATTCAAGTACTTTGCAAAAATTTTCATTCATAATTTCCAATATTATATAATAAGAATTTTTAGATTGAGTTAATTAAAGATTCAATGTTTATTTGGGTTTAAATGCAAATTTGTATGATTTTCAATTCCAGTAGTATTGTACTTAATTACTCGAAAATACTTAAAGAAAAAATAATTACAAAAGTAATTAAATACTCAAAATTTAATTACTTTCAGGGAATTACAAGTATTTTTACTTGATTCTTTTACTTATACTTACATTTTGTAAATTTCGAAATGTAGGTAAAACTGGTACTTGATAAAGTAATTGGTATCAGATAATTGTACTTACAACTGTACTTGAGTATTTTTGAGTACTTGAGTAGTTTTACTCGGCAATTATAATTTGACTGCGACAGTTATCAAGTGTCCTGATTAATTAGAGTTTGATTGCAAAAGTTTTCAAGTTTACTAACAAAAAGCAAGTCAGTTATGTTTCAATTTAAATGAATGTGTCAGATAATTATAAATTGGATTCTTTTATAAATTACACCAAGTACATTTTATTGTACAAAGCAAGATTTCATTTTCTGATTCCTCATAAAAGTCATTTTTTTTTTACAAAAATTATTTATCTTTTCAATTATTAATCTAATCCTGCACTAAACATTTCCATCGAACTCTGTTACATGCCGTTGGTTTTCTATTCTTTAGGACGTTCCTATTAAATTGACCTTTATTGTAATTATTTTGGTGCTATCTAGCGATTAACGTGCCTTAAGGATTTTCATTCAAAGGCTTCCATTATAATCAATAATAGATGTGTACCTGAACTGAACATAACCCAGCTTTATAATCACTTTTTTTTTCTGCAACCAAGTAAAACTTAGTCTCAAACACAGAACAAAACTGTTGTTTATAATCACTAAGCCTACAAAACTCTCTATATTATACATTATATTATTATATGAAAAATTTATTTACATGTGTAAGTAACAAATCCTTACATACAATCATCATTTTTATAACCCACATTTAAAATTTTCATTTTAATTTTTTCCCAGTGGTTGTGCGAAAAACCACATGATATTCCGTTTTGATTATTGTAGGTGTCTACTTTAATAGGATAAGAAATTCTCTACTATCATAAGAACGTTCAATTTTTGATTTATACATATTTTATCATCTTTTAAAGATTCCCATAGACAAAATACAGATTCCTATGAATGGTTGGTACATTGAAATATATTCTCAGGATTAAAAGGAATTAATTTTTAGTAAATGTTGTATGTATGGTGCATAAACTTATGAAAATTTTTTTCATTAAATTGAAAAAACCCGATAAAGTTTTTTTTCTTAAAGATTGTAAAGTTGATTTAAAGTTAAAGTTTACTTGTTTGTTTTAATATGCAGAAAAAACTAAGAATAAGAAAAATTTCAAGAAAATAAAATAAATTAAAAGAAAATTCATTTAAAAGACTATCATCTGGAATTTACATATTTAAATATATAAAATATTAATTAATTAATTAATTTTATTTTCTTGCTTTTTTATATGAAAATATTATTTTAGAAAATTTTCATTAGTTTTAAAGAGAATTTTATTTGTTTTAAGAATATGAAGTTTGAAAATTGATTATTTAATATTTTTAAATTCAAATATGAGTATTACTGAGAATAAGTAATGAAAACTACATGTTTAATTTTCTTGATTAAAAATTTAATAATTATTCAGAAGTTTTAAAGAAAATTAAAAGAAAATTTTTATCTTAGTAGGCAAGAATGAAATTTTCTTAAAAGTATAATTTCCGCAAACAAACTTGAATATGTATTGGCATTTATTTTAATTAAGAGATATTATCTGACCAAAATTTGAACCCAACAACACTCATTTGAAAGCCGACGTCCTAACCACTACGCCAGGGGTCAGATTCAAATTCATTTGAACTCAATATTTCCATGAATAAAAGTACTATTTCCAAAACAGATAGATCTTAATTGGCAGTGCTATTTCAGTAATAAAAAATTTATTTAATATTGGGTCTTAATTCTAGGTTAAATTAAAAAGCTGCTAGAACCAGCAGTAAATAAAGGTCTTTGGCATTTATACAGCTAAACGAATTAGACCAGATTTCTCACAACAAATGTATAAGAAACCACTGATATTAGCTTCATAAAACTGAGAAAAGGGTTTTGATTAGGGTGAAAGTTGTATATGTATATCCGAATTGACCAACGCCTTGCTTTGCAGAAGCTTTAAATGCTTTCCCGTCCTCTTATATTATAAAAATGTACAAGTGATTTTCACAATACTTTCAATAACTTTCAAGAAATGATTTTGATCTTAGGGAAACGGAGCATATGTATGGCAACAAAACGTGGCTGATATCTAACATCATCAGCCAGAAACTGCAAGTATTCATTAACAACTTTCTACGCTTCATATGCAGAATATTCGGGCCTACAAGAATAAGCATAGAAGATTTAAGGAAAATTTCAGGACAGGAATCCATACTGAGGCAACAAAGAAAGTAAAAATTGAATCAAACTCCCAAAGAAGTGGAACTCCCTCGAAATAAAATGAAGCAATACAATCTCGACTGGGAGAATGTAAAAACAGCACCAGGAAAATGCATGGGATAGGAATGTCAAATGGAAGCCCTATACTACTTCCCGGAGTGACATAGAAAAAAAATTCTAGATAAATTTTAAAATTTAAATAGAATACCAAACCTATTCTTTAAATCTTATAAGAACCCATCAAAAGATCAGCATTTAAATCTTGCATTTCATTATAAAAAAATATAATGGAAAATAAATTTCCTATAGCCCGTAATCAACAATGTTTTAAAAATTTAAATCAAATACATTAAATCCCAATTAACTTTATTAATTAACCCCAAAGCAATACAATTTTATTTCTCCAATATTCATGCAATTTAATTTAAGGTCATTTAAAATTAAACTCTTATAAAAATTTAATTAAATTGTTACAACATCAACAACATTTCATAGTTTTAGTCAATGCAAGTTGCAAATTTTCTTTTCCTTATTCATTTTTCCAAAAAAAAAAAACCAAACAAAAAAGAACAATTATAAAAATAAGCAAATAATCAAAAAACTTTTAATAGCATAAAAATAAAAAAACACAAGCAAATATAGGAAAAACTTTTTTACAGGACTCTTGAAAAAAAAAATTTTTTTTTATTCAAATTAATCCAAGTATAAGAATTGGTACACACTCAAATTGCACAATTTGAAGTTTTCTAAAAAAAAAAAAAAAAAAAAAAAACAATCAATTCAAAATAAAAAATTACAAAAAAAATTTTTCAAAATGTTTGTTATTTGTTTTTTATTGCAATTTTTTTTTTATTTATTTGCTTTTTTTTTTAACCAACCGAAGAACAAGTTTTCCAAAAAACCACAACACGCACATTGTTACCAGATTTCATTAATTGCCTTTAAAAAACAAAAAAAAAAACAAACAAAAAACAACAACAACAAATTACAAACTATATAAAAACTAAAAAAAACACAAATTTAAATCAAAATCTATTATAGCAATTCAGGATATTTACATACAACTATTCACAAACAGTTTTATCATCTACACAGTATAGCTCTATATAGTAATGTAGGTAACTGCTGAAACACTGACACAAAACTTCAATAAAAAGCCACTTGTAATTGGCTGCCAAAAGTCTCATTAAAAAAAAAAACAAAATCCTATTTTTTCTCATAAAATATCAGTAATAACGCAATTTTAGAACATAAAAAAATATAAAAAAAACTATTACAAAATAAAATAATAAAAATAATCCTTGAATCCTTATTCAACTAAAGAGGAGGGGTTTTTCCCAAACAAACATTTTCCCTTCTAAATATTTAACAAAAAAAAAACATAAAAAAACAAACAAAAACTTAAAATTCGCACCATAGGATGAGAAACATTGTAACATTAAAAGCAACTATTACTATATCCAAATATATCATCATCTACTACTATTACTATTCTACTACTATATTCTACTACTACTACTATAGCAGTACCATCATTATTCATAGTTTAACTCTGTAACATATTATTTTGCATATCACTATTAATGCGGGAAATATGATGTTGCTTCTACACTGATACTGGTACTTGTGTACTATGCGATCACAATGAATGATAATGATTATAGTTAGGTACTGATATTAATGATGATGATGATAATAATGATGACCAGATATGAAAGAGTAAAGTTTGTTCCATAAAACAAATAAAAAAAAATAATATTAAAAAAAACGAGGAAGAGTGCAGTAGAGTAGACTGTGTTAACTCTGGGATAACCGTATGACCGTAATATAAACATAATACAATCCGGTTAATTACTTCTGACAAAATTTCAAACATGCAGTTTTATTAGGTGTAGGCTACTCGAACTCACTGCAGCAGACCAACCAAATTTTGCAGAAACTTTGGCCATAAAACTAAACTACTTTTGGCAAAATTTCAGACACCCAGGTATTATAGGTGGAGAGTAATGCTCACATAAAAAAAGAAGTTGTATGGCAGCTACCCGAACCCATGGACCAAAATGACTGGATTTAAATAGCGATGACGGATATTGAAAAAAAAACGAATTTGTGAAATTTTCAAGCTTCTAGCTCCTTTAGTTTTTGATTTATCGTGTACACGGACGGACATACAGACGAACGGACGAACGGACATACATAGCTAAATCGATTTTTTTTTCGATTCTGATCTGATCCATACACTTGAGTTTATATCTACCCCTCTCCTTCTCTGCGTTACAAACGTAATGGCAAATTTAATATACCCTTTGACCTATAGTCATACGGATATAAAAACAAGTTTCCTAATAACTGAGATTCAATGTATAGGAATACAAGTGGAAGTGTGTAGAAGTTTGCAGGCAACAAATAGAAGGAAACATACAAAATAATAAAAAAAAAAACCACTGGCACATATATAACAGGAAAAATGCATTTTTTTTCCAACTCTTTGGTGTCTATTTTATACAATAAACATTCATACACACACACACACACATTTAAAAAAAATATATATAATATAAAATATCCAACAACAATTTTAAAACAAATAATAGAATGTAACTTTTTTCATCTTCGTTCTCTCTATTGCTATTTTTCACACAAACACATATATAAACTGAAGTATATAATATAATATAGTAATATAGTATATAACAATAATGATAGCAAATATTAATAGAACACTTGATAAATAGAAGTACTATCGGTATAGTACTAGAGAATTCTGATAATAGTCTAACCCTATATATATGCAATAGTCTTCCTTCCGTTAACCTCTTCCTAATACAAATGTTTCTAACAAAAAAAATGCACAAAAAAATATGAAAATAAGACTCAGTTTACTATAAAACAAATGCTCAACATTGAATATCGTATACGTAGTATTTAATTTATATAGATAGACTATCAAGACAAAATAGTAATAGAAAAATAGTTTTAGAGTATTTTCACAATAGTACTACCGCATCCAAAATGTATAAAAGTTTTTCTTTTTATACCCAAAATTTAAAATAAAAATTAAAATTTTGAGAAATAATAAATATACGTTTGATACTGCATACTAAAAGATATGAATTTTTATTTTAATTAGAAATCAAAAGAAAAATTAAAAATTCCTTTTTATTTTAAATGCTGTATTGCATATTTTTAGGCGCAATAAAAATTAAATTTCAATAAGAATTTATTTGATTTTGTTTATTTAAAACTAAATAGTTACCAACACAGTTAGTGTTATATAAATGTTAGCACTGGCAACTGAGGTCCTCTTTTTATTTCACTATAATTTTAGAGTCTTATGGATATGTTAACATACAACACAAGGTTAAAACAGAAGATATACCTATTTTATTTTTTAACATTCAAAAATATTTAAATTTTTTTTTAATAAATGTCCTTAAATAATATTTTACGATGTATGTAGAAATAATCTTAGTCTATTATTAATATGTTATATCTTAAATTATCTCCATTAATATTGCCTGGGATACATTCAATTTTTTTGATTGTCGCTGGTCTACTTTAATGAAATAGTATAGGGACATGATCTTGATTTTGAGTGTATCTACATTTGTCTAAGAAGATGAAGTGCTCAGGAGCTTTAAAACCCGTGAGCAAGGTCTTTGTAATTTATTCCTCATTGTGGTAAAATATATGTGGTATGAAACTATTTGCTAGAGTTTTTAATACTGACTTCTGATTAATTTTAACACAAAATACTCTACTATCACGATTTTTGCTTCTTTGGTTGAAATATTTTGTGAAAATACAAAACGAATGTGTTCGAACTCAAGCTTTCTATGTTTAGTATTATAAACTCCTATGCATTTTATTTCGAAATTACGTATTTTTTTCATTAAGCTTGCACTATAATGTTGTACCAAAATATTTATTTATTTATTTATTCGAATATTACCAAAATAGGTACAGTACAGGATACTCGCCTTCGGTAATTACTTCAAGTTCAGTATTGCATATTTTTAGGCGTTCTGAAAAATTAATTGTAAATTAGAAAATATTTTAAATATAGGAAAATTTTTAATAAATTTGAAATAAAGGACTTAAATTTCAAAAATCAACTAATCCACAAAACACCATTTAACTGCACTACAACAATTACTTAAGATTAAAACACTTTCAAGCAGAAGCAAGTGAAGTACATCTTGGAAATTCTTTATTAATTTCAATTTCCATTGAATTTGATGATTCATAAACACCAAAAATGATTTACTAAAAAACATTAAATAACATAATACTAAAAATCATTCAAACATACTAATATACAAATTAAAAAACAAAAAAATAAGGATGAAATTTGATGAATAATACAATTTAAATTTAAATGCCAATTTGTTTCAGTCCATAGATTGAATCAAGGAACCCAATACATGAATCAATTAATAAATTAATGTAAACAAAACAAGTGAACTCAAAACTATCTATGATTTTAAGTGAATTGCTTTTCAGTATATATATATATATATATATATATATATATATATATACAATCATACAATATCTTATACACATACATAGACAAACATACACATACATACAAAAATGCGTTCCAAAAAATTTCAGTAGAAAATCTACACAAAGTTCAGTTGTACTGGAAAAAACAAATAAAAAATGTTGGCAATTAAATAATTAAATATACAAAAAAAAAGGAAAATTAAAATGAACATGATTGTGGTGAAAATTGTTTTTCTTGTTTTTAAAAGATTAAGTTTCTGTATTTTATTGTAGTCATTTTAATATACTTCTCTTTCTAAATAAAACTCTTTTAAAAGAAATATAAATTTTACATTAAATAAAATTTTAATTCTTTTGAAAGAAGCGGTAGGAGTGGGAAGGATGCAGAAGTACAAACTTTAAAATTCATGTGTTGTAAAATTGTAGTAAATATTTATTTTTTTGGAATGTTATGTATTATATTTTTTTTTTTTTTTGTATTTATTCGAATTTCTTGTAAAGTATTTATTTTATTTAAATATTTTGTAATAATATTATATAAAATATATATATATAACTTCTCTATTACATATAATTACTATAATTAAAATAATAAAATCAAAATTTTATTTAAAATAATAAAAATGCAATTTTAAAAATTTAAGATTTACTTTTAGATACAATAATATTTTTTTAAAAATTTTTTTTTTTTTTAATTTTTAAATTGATAAGTTATTAAAAGTTTATGGTATTTTAATTAAAAATTCTTTTAAAATAATTATTATATTTGTTTAAGAATAAAAATAAATAAAAAATTTAAATATATCTAAAAAATTTTTTAAATATATTTGAAATCAAAATTTATTACAAGAATATTATTATATGTACATTATTAAAAAGTATTTGACAAAAAAAAAAGTAATTGAATTAAAAGATTTAAAATAAAAGTTAAAAGTACTGTATGAAAGTAAGATTACTTAAAAACTGTAGTAGAAGAACTTAGATTAAATATGATACAAATGTTTAGGAACACTTAGGTTCTTGAAATGTTCCAATATTATGCCGCATTAGTTGAATATTCTGCAGGCAACAGGTTGAATACTCATTTTTAACGACCAACTTTTTAGTTAAACTCTATTTCAAAGATTTCACTTACAATTACAGTACCTAATTGAATTCACTTACAATAACAACTAATTGTTATTGAAAAAGTATTAATATATCAGAATTACAACATGTCTTGTTTAAAATGTTTACTCCTAACTTTTATAAGATATCTGGAATTTCAATAATTTTTTTGCACTACACAAACAATATAATAAAACAAACTATTATAACAATTTTGTGTTTTTGGGTCCCAAGTAGGTCTTTCAGTACTCTATATGATTAATTAATATTCGTTTAAATACCCAAATGCCCAAATACCATCATGAGGGATATCATTAAAAAGGTCTTTCCCAGTTCTATAACTTATTTGTTAGGACCATACTTTCGGGATGCCCTGGTCGGGTGCTGAAAAGGGGGAAGGACGGATGGACGGATGGACATTTATTTTGTTTGGATATATAATATACATGATCAATGAGCATGTCTAACTGGGTAACTTTGGTGGCTGCAAACACCAGTAGTATAGGGTAGTGTTGTAAAGTAGGGTAGGATTTAGTGTAGCATAATGTCAATTTAATTATGTTTTCATGCAAATTGTTATAATATAATAAATTTATAGTAATAAAATTATTGAAAATGTAATGATAACTCGTAATTGTTTTTCTCATAATTTCCTGAATTTCAATTAATTTGTTTAAATTACATGTGATCGTAATTAAAATTTTCTCAATTACAATTATTTGCAAATGTATTGAAAAATCTGAAATTATAATTTACTTTTAATTGTAATTGAATATGTAATTAATTACAAAATTTAAATAATTAGTTTGAAGCCCGCAAGAGCCCGAGTTTAAGTTTCAGTAAAACTATAAAGCTTTATATAGCAGCTACCATTCGTCAAATAAATAACATTTTTATATTCAAAATAAAAATAACATTTACAGAATAATAAGATCAAATACATTTTAATTGAAGAATATAACTCACAGATATACAAATACATTTTAATTAAATTCTAAACTTATTTAGTGTAAAATAAAATATTAATATTATAAATATAAAATTCATTTATTGAAATTGAAGATATGTTAGGGCTTACTATTGTTTAACACGTCATTCCTTGGATTGGAATCAATTCATAATTTAATCATATACGTATCTTACTTGCCTATGTTCAGTACCCCTCCGTAACCTTGTACCTTGCATGTAACAATTATAAAAAGAATATTTTAGTCTAGTAGTGGTTGAGTGCCGACATTTCATACGGAAAGGTCCGGGTTCGAATTCAAGTAAAAGTGAAAAAACTTTTCTGGTTTGTGACTCGACTCAGCTACCATTCGCCATTGGGTTCAAATTAATGGCATAATCAATAATTAATAATTATATATCTTTAATAAAAAATACATTAATATATCAATATAAACAAATACAAATTATAAACAAATAATTCAATTGAATAATTTAACACGCTAATATAGAATATATGGTACTCAAATACAAAATATTACAATATAAACAAAAAATAGAACTGTAAATATTGAAAATCTAAAACGTTTCTACATGTTATAAGGCCTTTTACTATATCATGTTTAAATTGTATGTGGAATTCAATAAGACCTATTCTAATAACACGAATATAATATTACCCCCTATTCCAACATGTATATATGGTATAGACAGGCTTATTAGCCTAACAGTTGAACAGTTTGCGCTTAAAAAAAAAAAATTGAGATGGACCAGTATTATAATGTGAAAAAACTCCCAATATTGATAGGACCAGAAACCAAGCTGAATCGACATATAGCTTGTTTGTATAGATGTGATTACAAAATGATTATAATATGCATTAAAAAATACTTACGAAGGAACTAGATTACAAATTAAATTAAAATTTTTAAATTTAAGACTGGAACTTAAACAAAATTTTAAAAAATAACTTCATTTAAAATATCTTTAGTATAGTTAAATAACTATAATTTATAATATTGTGTTAATTAAAAAAAGAAAATATAATTTCCAACACTAATAGCTTTATAATAAAAATAAAAGCATCTTCATCCTGTGAAAAAATTAAATTTCATTACAAGTAAAAATTACTTTTTTGTCAATTTTTACAAAAACTATTTTTCCAAAAGGGCAATGTTAAAAATTTTTATTTAAATAAACTTTTTTTATTAAATGTACAGGTATATTAAAAAATAAAAATTAAATAAAATGTAAAAATACAGGAAAGTAAAAATTTTCCTTTTACACAACTACAAACAAATAAAAAAAAAAAAAAAAACAAAAATTAAAAATTAAAATATAACATTAAATAAAAAAAGTAAAACAGAAAATTAATCCCAAAAATGAGGTCATAATAAATGAATTTTCTCATTTTTTTTTTGTATTATTGTTATTGTTATTATTATTATTATTATTGTTTTTATTTTCAATTTGTTCCGATATTAAATTAAAACATTAAAAACATTTAAACAACAAAAATAAAAATAAAACTACCAAGCAATAAAACATTACCTCCTAGTATAAAATTACCTAACTTTTTTTTATATTATATTCAATATTTCATTTATTCGAATGTTTATATACATGTAAATATATATCTGTTACATATATATATATATATATATATATATTGTATATAAGTACTCATTTTCATTTCCTTATACTTTAATTTTCCTGTTTCCCTCATTATCATTTTTTTTTTCTTTTTATTTTTCTCATTTTCATTATTTTTTTTTTCCATTTTCTTTATTTAATTTTTTTTTTTATTTTTCTTGTTTTGGTTTTTCCTTTTTTGTTGTTGTTTTTATTATTTTGGGTTTTTTTTTTTAAATCAAAATATCCGATTTCAGAGATTTTTGATTCCCAGAAACCTATATTATAAAAAAGTATAATCAACCAACCCAACATGTGGTCTATAATGTATTGAAAAAACTAAAACATAAAAAAAAAACAAAAACAAACACATCATTACCTATTTAAATTCAATAATATGTTTGTTTGTATGTTTGTGTATGTGTAAGTATGCTACATAGAGATTTCAAAAGAATTTTCATCAGAAAAATTAAAAAAAAAAAAAAAAAAAATAGTAAATAAATTCAATGGTATGTAGTTAGCACACAATTTATAGTATAAACATTTTCATTTTTATCTGTGATTTATTATATCCTTTACAGTTACAAAAAAAAAAAACAACAAAAAAAAAAAATAATAAAAAAAATAATAGGAAAAAAAATTGAACAGTATTATTTACTAAAAGGACCAATAACAACAGCGAAATACTGAAAATTTTTCTAAAATCGATTTAATTATTCAATCAATTATAAAAATAAACTACAATTTTACAAAAATTTTTAAAAAATTCTATTAGGCGATAGTACAAAAGTCCCGCGGTCAAAAGTCCTCAGGATGATTCAAAAAATAAGCTAAACATTCCTGGGAGATTTCAGTTTCGAAAGGTGAGCCAAAAGTCCGCTAAAATGTAAGACATAATTGTCCAATTTATTTTGAAATAATATAATTAAGTTTTAAATGCATTTATCTTCACTTAAAATAAAAATGTTTTCACTTTAAGTAAAAATTCTTAATTTAAAGCAAAAATGTTGTCATTTGAAGTAAAAATTCTTCAAATTAAATAAACAATGTATTGTATATACACTAAATATTCTTAGTTAACTAATATGTCCATATTGCAACTCGCCCCCCTTAACTTGTCCTGATTGATTTATATTTACTAAGTTATATTTACTTTATTAAATTGAATACAATGCTTTTATAAAAAAAAACTTTTTCCAGGTAATTTACTCCCTATTCTAAAATTTTTTTGTTGATTTTTGGATTTTTTTAAAATAATGAGCACACTTTGAAACATTTTGAGAGTTAAAAGCACAACTTCATTTTTATTAATTTTTAACAATGGTCTCGTTTTTAACATATTTTTAAATTTTTTCTAAATTCATCAAGTTCGTCGTCCGTCTTTCCTTTTTTATTACAACTTCTCTACATTTTTTAAATGAAATGAAAAAAAATAAATATAAATTAAACTAAAATAGGATTAATAAAAAGAGGGAAATTGTTTGTGAATTCTACAGCACTCCAAGATTTAAGAGAGCTGTACCTATACATAACTTATTACAGTCCATGCTCTTTTATAAATTTCAACATTAACCGACAGTTAATTTCAATAATAGAAACTTCCATATTTTTATAATATCATTACAAAAGTTGCCAACTCTATAAATAAGTCTTTTTGACTGTGTACAATTTTGGAAACTTTTAGCTTCAAAAAATTTCTTGTACTTTTTTTGCATTTTGTTTTTGAGAATTCCATAACAGAACTAAAAAATTTTCTCATTTTGATTAAAAGTATTTTTTCAAAATTTTTAGAAATTTTTTTTTATATTTTATATTTTTCTTATACAAAAAACTTCTGTAGTTGCAAATCAAAATCAAATATTTCAATCTTTAGTACTATTCGCATTGAGCATTGGTTTCCAATGGTAATAACAACAAAAGGGAAACTAATTTATTTTAGGGATTTTATTTGGAAAAATTGATTTTGAAATAAATCAAAAGTCAATTGCAGATCAGCTTTTTTTAAATTTTAAGGAAAACCCATTTTATTTTAATAACTGTTTATTTAGCGAAATCAAATTTAATAAACTCAAAGTTTTAAAGTTTTGACTGGCAATAATGATCATAAAAAATTTGTATAATTTTATCCATATTAAATAAAAAGGTTGAAAAAATTTTACTTTATGCCAGGGTAGGGGATGAAATCATAAAAATTATCTCATATTCGAACCTCAAGTCTTTAAGCATAAGCTCAAAAAATTTTAACAGATAATTTTATTGGAGAATATTAAGTAAAAGTTAGTTTTAACCTAATAAATTGAGATTTGGGCTCTGACTGTTTTATGTATTTGACCCATTAAATGTTCATTACAGATTGAAAATTTTCATTAGTCAAAAAGTAGGTAGATGTTTTGCGTTTTAACATAAAAGTAAATTGCTGGACTAAGGTTAATTGCAAAAAGAGCTGTTTCAATATACTTTCATATTAAAACACTTTTCAATACAAAAGATCTGCTATCTATTTTTGTTTAACGAAAATTTTCAACATATTAAGCTTAAAAGTTTTCAAACATTTAAAGAACTGTTTCTTATACCAGCAATTTATTTTTATATATTAAAAATCAGCATTCAATTCCCAAGACCAACCTTTAATTTTTTATTTTCTACAATTTGTTAAATTAGCCCTCTAATTTTACTTTAATAAAAGTATATATTGACTGAAATTTTTTTTTTTTTATTCAATTTTATTTCTAAAAAACATGTTTATAACTAAAAGTTTTAATAAATTTCAACAATGTTTAAAATTAACATTTACTTACTTACTTACTTGCTAAATCCTAGAACCCCTGGTGGGGCATAAGGCGTCAACAAATCCTCTTCACCTTTCACGATCCTTAGCAATTCTTTTTAGCTGTAACCACGTTTTGCGTTGCGCTTCTGCCTCTTTCAAAACAGTACTTCTCTATGTTTTCCTTGGTCTACCCACTCGTCGTCTGCCTTGTGGATTCCACTCAGGACATTGTTTTGCAATGTTTTCTTTTGGCTTCCTCAAGGTATGTCCGATCCATCGCCATTTTCTCTCTCGGATCTCGACCTCAATTATTTTTTAGTTCGTTTTTTGAAACAGGTGTGTGTTGGTAATGATTTGCGGCCAACGAACCTTTGAGATGCGGCGTAGACAATGGTTTATATACGCCTGCAACTTTTTGGTGAAAATGGCGGTTACCTTCCATGTTTCACAGCCTACATAGAAAAAATTAACATACCTACATAGAAAAACCAAAATAACCTAAAAAGCAAATGCTAAGGTTAAAATTGTGTTGTGTTAAAAAGTACTTAAAATCTTAAAAATTACTTATAATACCTTGAGACTTAAAATTAATATTCAAACATTAAATCCTGATTTCAAAGCAAAAACAAAATTGTCCTTCTCAAAATACAGCTTCGACTTTCTTCTAGAATCTCTACTAACTACACTTAATTTTATTAAAATTCTAGAAAATTCAAAATAAAAGAAAAGAAATATTGACGAAATAAGTTATGAAAATTACAAATAATTACAATAGTACAAAATAATTTTTCACGAAAATTAAAAAAAAAATTTCATTTTCTGTCTCTTTCTACTATGTAAATTATTAATGTGTAGAATTTTTATCCAACAAATACTTTCATGAGTACAAGTTTATTTGTTCATACGATTCAAATCATATAGTAACATGTCAATGTATATACACATATTACATATATAATAATTATATACAAACATTTATACAAAATATAAAAAATAAATGTGCTGATTTTTCTCATTCTGAATTATAATGATTTTATAAAAATGTCCCAGCGAGCATATTAAAAACTTAATAAGCGGCAGAAAATACATACACATATACAAACACAACATAATAATAATATTAAATAAGAAAGATGGGACGAAACGGAATACAAATACAAAACTATTATACAATATCGCGATTTTTAATATTTCATTTTTTTTTTTTATCATTTTTAAAATTTACTTTTAGATATGAAAAAAAATTTAATATAAAAAACTAAAATACAGTTACAAAATTATTAAAATTATAACAGTAAACTGCAATTTTGACATTTTATCTATATTCACAAAATGAGGAAGAAAAAAAATTCTGAGTGGGAAAAAAATATGAGATTTTTTTTTTTTTAATTACGTCATCATTATCATAATGATAATAATTTTTCCACTAGGACTATCAGGATAATACTTTTTATATATGTAGCAATATGTGAATATATTGGTATATGTATATTGTATATAGATATTATGTAAAAAAATGCAAAATTTAGATTTAATTTTATGTTTTTATTTTATGTGTTGTTGTTGTTGTTTGGTTGTTATTTTGTTTTAATTTTTACTTTTTTTTTGCATTAATACCACCCCAGATTTTTAATGACACCAGCAAATGTAGCATAAATGTTAAAAAATTTAAGATTTTTTATTTTTTAATTTTTGTTCTTGGAACAGAGTGATTTCTAAATATTTTAATTTTTAGATATTAGAAGTTAACTTTCAATGACTCATCATTAAAATCAATCATTTTGAAAGAGTAATATCTGTCAATTAGGTTTCATAATTATGTGCAATTTTGAACATTCACACTCTTTTCACGTCCTTTCTTTTCATTTTCGCATTGAACTATATACAGTGTCGCGAAGCACTCAAAGTTCAAGCGGTTTTCACACTGAAATTATTATTTATATTTAGAAACAAATAATTGAGCCGCAACCGGCGACTTTTTATAACCGAATAAGCCGATTAATATATTTGATGATAATTATGATGATGATATTATACTAAAATACTAAATTAAAATGTGTTTTCATTATTTTTCATAAATCACACAGTACATTACAAAATATCATCCGCCTTGATCCATGAAATTATTATGATATGATGTACCATATAATCATTTCATGAACTAAAAGATGAGAAAATCAGAGATGAAATATAAACAAAATATTATATTATTTTTTTATTGCAGCCTAAAAAACAAATGGTTTTTATAAATATTTTTTTTTTTAAATTAATTGCAAGGTATATTTTAATAAAGTTGCTCGTTAAATAATGAAAAAAATTGAGTTACATAATTGTGGGTTTTTAGAATTAAAAATACGGTAAGAGGTAATGGAGTTTCGGATTCAATAAAATCACTGTTGATTAATGAATTATTTTGTCATAAATCATTTATGATATATTATAATATTTTTGAAAATCTCATAGAATTTGACAAATGTTGTAAAACACAGTAATTTGAGTGGAAACGTTCATTCAAGCAGCCCAGGCTCATATAGTAAGAGTGTAATACATCTTATCAAATTTTTTGAGGTCGTTCAGCTACATTTCATCAATGGGTTCAAATAAATGAAATATGAAATAAGTTATTTTTGTACATTACAAAAAAAAACAAATATTTTAATTAAAAAATATAACTCACAGATACAGAAATATTCAATGAATCAAAAATTCGTACAGTATATAATAACAAATTGAATGTGCCTATTGAATGTGAAATATATATGTATTTATAAATAAATTATGCTTTGTAGTAGTACTTTTTCTGAAATGTATTAACTCTTCTATAAATCGTAATTCCAAATGGTGGAACATATTTCCAGCTTATGTGTTTCCCAAATTTAGAAAAAACTCAAAAAAAAAAGTTGACGCATTCCTTTTCGATTTTCCACTTAAGCATTGATTGATATTATGTACCATCAGTTCATCCATTATACTGGGTAAGTTGGTTGGATGCTTCTTTCATTGTTCTGGCTAGTGGGGAGGTATTTTTAATAATTAAAAATCGTGCGTATCAAGTGCTTTAGTTTTCTAGGTGCCTTTTGAAAGGTTTCTGCTCCCTTAGAAAAAAAAAAATGATTTAAGGACTCTGTAACTTAAAGAAATTATTGATTTAAGATTCTCGTCCGGAGCTCAATTTTATTTAGGGAATTGGTTTAAAAAGAGTTGCATTGAAAGAATTCTAGCTTTAAACAAATGACTTGCAAAAATACTCTAGCAAATAAAAGTAATTGCAGCAGAGTATCTCTCAATTTAGAATGTATCATTTAATTTTTTTTATGATGATATTCATATTTAATGCAGAATAAAAAAAAAAAAAAACAAAAAAATTATATTTATAAAATATTCATATGAGTGCAGTTCTCTTTTATTGCAATCAACAAAAAAAAAAAAACAATATTTTTTTTTTCGTTTGAAATATAATTTGTTTTCTGATTTTCTTATTCTTACCTTCTCTGTCTCTGTCTCTGTTTTTTTTTTTTTTTTATGAACATGAAGTTGTTTATTATTATCAACATTATTTTTTTTTGCTTTTCCTCCGTTCGTTTAAAATTTTAATACTTCGTACACTTCGTACACTTCGTATATCATCATCATCACCCACTAACGGCTGTGAAGTACTTTTTAGTATATTTCCATTTTTTTTTTTTTTTTTTATTTTCCTGCCATTTTAATTTTTTTTTTATTGCAATTTTTAATATAATTGTATATGTATGTGCATATGTGCAGAAAATTGCACATTTTTGCAAAAATTATTTGTTTACAAAAACAAAACTGGAACATAGGCATAAAAATTAAAAAAAAAAAAAAATAAAAAAAAAAAGGAAATAGTTAGAAGAAGACAGCAGCAAGATAAGCCCTAAGGGAAATGGAAAAAACAAAAATACAAAATTAAAAAACAAAATTAAATTTTCTTTCAATTTATGCAGGCGTGTGTTTGCAAATCGCGCTTTTTATACCCGTATGACTATATAGTCAAAGGGTATAATAAATTTGCCATTACGTTAGTGACGTATAGACTCAAGTGTATGGATCGGATCAGAATCGAAAAATAAATCGATTTAGCTATGTATGTCCGTCCGTCTGTCCGTCCATCTGTTCGTCTGTCCGTCCGTCCGCACGAAAACTCAAAAACTAAAGGAGTTAGGATCTTGAAATTTTTGCAAATTCGTTTTTTTGCAATAGTCGTCATCGCTATTTAAATCCAGCCATTTTGGTCGATGGATTCGGGTAGCTGCCATACAACTTCTCTTTTTATATGAGCATTACTCTGTACCTATTACAGCTGCGTGTCTGAAATTTTGCTAAAAGTGGTCTAGTTTTATGGCCAAAGTTTCTGCAAAATTTGGTTGGTCTACTGCAGTGGGTTCGAATAGCTGCCATACAACTCCTTCTTTTATATGAGCTTTACACTACACCTGATGAAGCTGAATGTTTGAAATTTTGCCAAAAGTAATTAACCGGATGATATAATGTATATGTTACGGTCATACGGGTATCCCAGAGTTGACACAGTCTACTCTACTACACTCTTCCTCTTTTTTTTTTAAATCATTCAAATCAATATGTATAGCCTGTAAGTTTATATATTTTTTTTTTTAATAATAAAAGTAAAAAAAAAATTAATGATGATCTTGAAATTTAGTTTTTTTTCATTATTTTTTTTTATAATTATTTTTTTTCATTACTCGTATAATCAAAATTAATTTGTGCATAAAATAAAAATATTTACAGGAAATAGCAGTAGAAAAATTTTTTTTTTTTTTATTGAAATAATTTTTAAATTATAAAAAAAAAACTTTAATCATCAGTTTTTATTTAATGATAATTGTAAATTTTATATTTTTAAGAAAATTATAATTATTAAAAACAAAATACAGTTATTTTATTTTAGAAAATTCTGTTTTTTTTTTATTTATTTTAATGCTTTTGTAATGAACTTTTAGGTGTAGTTAAAGAACGTTAGCTTCTAATTTCTAATACTTGTGTTACCTATTTTAAATAACTATCATTTGTTAATGCATCCAGCATTATATTGCATCCAGTTTAGTATTCTTGGAGGCAAAAAGATTGTAAAATAAAAAAAAATGGTAAAACTAACAGTAAAATAGTAAAAATAAAATTAATATGAGCGATATTAAAATAAACAAACCACCAGTAATGAAACAAAAGTTAGTCAATGCAACCGACTTAGTAATACCCTACATGTGAATAATTCAATTGACAGTTACACGAACTCCTTTTCACTTCAATTCATCTCAGATTTCAGGAACATTATGGAAATAGAAAAGAATTTTCCTAGTACAAAATTTTAGTTTTCTAATTTTATTATTTTGAAGATATGCTTGTTAGGTCTAAGACAGACGTGGGTTAGCTATCTGAACCACTACTTTAATTTATCTCAAACTTCTGAAGGATAATGGAAAAAACCCAGGATAAAACCTTCTTGTGCCAAGTTTCATATAACCATTTCGAAGATATGTTTGTTAGATGTTAAAAGATGTATGGGAAGTAACCAAACAACCACTTCAATTCATCTCAAATTTTAAAGACATAATACAAACAAAACAGAATACACATATACCGAATATCAAGTTTAATATATTTTATTTTCAAAAACATACAAACTTAAAAGTTTAGAGGTATGCGGAAAGTCTAAAACCACCACTCCAATTCATTCCAACATTAGGGATTCAAGGAAAACTGAAAAAAGCACCATTGTACCAAATTTAAAGCTTTTACCGTTATTGTCCCTGGTATATGCTTGTTTATCCTTTGGTTCAATCGGAAGCTTCCAGAATTCAAACCCATGGTCCGATCACGCCATTTTTATTTCCCGGCTTACTTTTGTGTTACTAGTATAATACTACAGTATTAATTTCATCAAGATAGCATCATTAGATTTAGAGTTGTCCTGTTTACGATCTAAATCAACTCAGGAGGGGACTCTGAGTAGAAATATATATACTTTCTATATCCAGCTTGCTTTCTTTTGGTGATTACAAACAACGTACCAAAGTTAATATACCTATATACCTTTTTGTATGTTTAGGGTACAATTATTCGTTACCCTCAATCTCTTTTTCTTGGTTTGTGAACAACTTAGACCATGAGTAAATAAAATTTAAATTTAATTGCAAGATTTTTTTTTCATTTTATAAAAATTATATAATAATTAGTGCATATATTTATATATATATAACTAAATAAAGTAAATATATATAATATATTTGTTTTTTGAATCTAAGAAGTGATAAAAATGAATTCATAATTTTATATATATATATATATATATATATATATATCACTAATGTTACTAATAAGTTTTTCCACAGAATTTTATTTTCAAAGGTCTATGAGGGCTTATAATAAAAAGGAAAACGCGTTTAGATTTTTTATTTGTAAATTAACATAATTAAAAAAAATAAATTTTAAAAGAAAATCTAATATATATTAGATCAAATCCATTTAAACAGTTAGAAATAACAACGGCCTTTCATTTTGTTTTGAAGAAAATATCATCAAAAGTTAATGATTAAATTTTATTCAAATAAATTCAGTTTTGGCATTCAAAAATTTCCAGAAGAGCGAAGAGAATATCCATTAAATTTAATTAAATTGCAACATGTTGCACTGCAATATGTTTCTATCTTTTAATTTAGTTTGTTATTTCTCTTTTCCTTGATATACTTTTGAGGATACTTAATCTCTGTTGCCAGCTACTAATGTTACTTATATATGAGTTATTTCATATAAATAGACAGTGTGTTATTCTTTTAGTCATTTTTTAAAGCTTTCCTTAAAATATTATTTAGTTTATCTTCTATATTGTTCGAAATCTTTGACTTTTACATTTCGTCAAAATGAAGCCTTGTAATTTTTGCGAAAAAAATATTCTTCTTAATTTGGTTAGTTATTTGTAATACTTGAAAGTAATATGGATCTACAGTTGGCATAGCGAAGTTCTGAAATCATTTCTAACAATTGCTATAAAATCAGCTAATAAAATTTTGGCTTGTTTAGTCAGCTACAAATTTTAGAAAAATTATTACATACAGTTTTTAACCATTTAAGAAATGATATGACAAATTCTAGTTTGTAGTCAGATCTGTAATGTAATGATTAAAATGGTATACTTAAATACTGTGTTAAGTAAGATTACTTTACAAATAGTATAACCGACAATTAAGAAAAAAAACTACATAAATATAATAATATAAACAAATAATTTACTTTAAATAATATAACTCGCAGATGTAGAAATATCTTATAATTCAAATGTAAAAATTATTAAAATATATATATATCTCTGAAATTAATATTGCATCTATTGAAAATTAATGACATTTCTAAACATGTTATAAGGCGGTGTACTGTCTTGTATTTAAATAGTATGTAGAGTTTATTACAATCAATTCTAATAATAAGAATACTTAGGGCATAGACAGGCTTATTAGCCTAACAGTTAAACAGTTAGTACTTAAAACAAAAAAGAAAAAAAAAACTTGATAATCTTTACTTTCCTAATTACAACTAAAAGCATTTTATAATGATACTATGCATTACCGGTAAAAAGAGTTAAGTACTTGCTAGATAATTCCTATAGAAAGTATTTAAATTTGAATTTTAATTATTTTGTAATTATTTTTTGAAATTTAATTACTTTTGTAATCATTTTTTAAATTTAATTACTTTTGTAATTATTTTTTTAAATTTAATTACTTTTGTAATTATTTTTGAAATTTAATTACTTTTGTAATTATTTTTGATAATTAATAACTTTAAAATAATAATCATATTGGTAATTGTAATGGTATTTGACTTTTACAAGTCTAGTATTTAAGTATAGTTTTAAGCTTTATAATTTTTATTATAATTTTTATTATAAATTATTATTAAGTAAAATTAAGCCAAAAAGAATGACATATCTAAGGCTTAATCTACCTGTATAATGTTAATCATTCAATTCCGTTATTTTAGACGTCAATCCAATAAATTTCTTAAATACCTTTAAAATCAAATCAAATCCTTTCATAATAATTCCAATACTTTATATAAATTTATCATTTTATTACAAAAATCAATTTTGATACATTCTTATAATTCCAAAGTAATTTAAAAAATTCTGAGAAAATTTATTCTACAATACCAAATAAAATTCCAATTTATTTTCTTTAAAAGAAAATTGAAACAACAAAAATTGACTAAAAAAAGATACAACAGATTTTCTTGGATAAATTTTAATACATGTTTGAAATGAAATCTATAAAGAACATATTGAATTTTGTTTATTTTCTTTTATTATTACCTTGAATTTATTTTTATTATCAAAGTAGAAATTATTTTTGCAGAATTAAACATTGTTACTTTGTTTGTTTAAAATTTCTGCATTGCGGTCAAAAAAAATTTTTTTTTATTTCTAATCATGGAAGGAATTTTTTTTCATTTACGGTTTTTGATTTCATTTTCATTTAAAATTGAAAAATAAGCTCTTGTTGCTTCAGTTTTGAATTGTTGAATATACTGTGTATATGACTTTTAAGATTATCACTTCCTTTTTTGGTATAATTTTTTGTTTTATTGTTGTTGTATGTATATGTGAAGTGTACATATACAAAACAAAATGTACACATAGAGTCTTTTTATTTGTAACACCCATTTTACAATTTTGAGTGAAATGTAAATTGGTTGTAATACTTAAAAGTTTTTTTTACAAATTTCTTAAAATATTATTCGCAAGTATGACAGGAGTTCAGTTCAGACGTCAATTCCATGTTTTTGTTCATGTAAAAGAGTGATACTAAAAGTAAAAATCGATTGTAACAACTATTGTAAAAATATTTTATTTTAATAAATAACTAAGTGGAAATGCTCTTTGCTAAATTATTGTAAATTTGTAATTTTCGCGAAAAAATATAAAATTACAATTTTAATTTACAAAACTTAATTTAATTGAAATATAAACTTGTAAATAACTTATTGTAAATTTTTAGACTTGTAGAAATTTTTCCAGTTTTTTACAAGTAATATTAGAATAGTTGTGAAATGTCATGAAAGATTTATTTTTAAAACAAGTTTTGGAGTATATTCACATGAAATAGTAAATTGTAATATTTAACCAACTTAATTTTGAGATCTTGTACATCTAATGTTCTATGAAATTAAATATTTGAAAATTTTACAATATTTTTAGGAAATTTCTAAAGTAATGGTATTAAGTAGACCCTAATATCATTTATAGAACAACGATCCTTTAACTTTAAGGTTTTGACTATTAGACTTTGGGATTTATAAGGAAATTTTGGGAACCTTAAAATTATATAATTTGTAAAATTAAACTAGTAGTTATCCTTACTACTTATTACTAGTTTGTGGAATTGTTTTAGCAAGAGTAATTATTTAACACTCTAAAACTATACAAAACTTGTATTACTTTTTAACAAATGTAAGATTGTTAATGAAGTTTCCACTGCATAAATTTGTGCACACCCGCTATTAACAATTTTAATTCATTGGGAACAATGGGTGTACTCTAATTTCTGATCCGATTCGAACATCCTTCCAATTTCAGAATCCTTTACATACATATACCAAAATATGTAGCACATATAGCATGACTCATTCTATAGTTATATGAAATACAATCAAATGATAATACAGGCAGCTTGTATCAAAAACAGTAATGACATGCTCCCATGTTTTTCAAACTCACTAATTAGCACACCATGTGTATATAACGATGGATTATTTCACTAACTTGATTTCATCTTCTTAAAGAACGCACGAAAAATATCCACATCAATTTCTTAATCACTTTGTCTGTAATGTACACCTGTGTGAAACCAAATTCTACATCCACAGGATGTGAAATTGAAACACTCAATTTAATTATATAATTTTAAGAGAATTATGACAACCAAAGGAATTGACAAATTTTATATTGAAAATATTTAACATGCTATTTATATTTTTTCATATTACTTTTATCTGAAATATAAAATAGTCTTTAAGTCATAAACACATATACTAAAAAGTCAATTTTATTTTTTTATTCATTTGTGTGTATCAGTGTGTTTATATGGGTGTGTTATAGCCAACCTTCAATAAAATTGTACAAATTTTTATTTTGTTTGTTGGGGTTTTTTTTTTTGACTTTAATTCGCTGTCTCGTGATGATGATGGGTTTTGGATACGAAAAAAAAACAAAAGAAAAAATATACAATACTTTAGAGAATTAGAGAGTCAAAAATCAATAGAAATACTAAAATCGAAATAAAAAATAAATAAAAATAAAAAGAAAATAGAACAAAGAGAAAATAAATGTATATTTTATATTATTTGAATGGTCCTTTTTTTTTGGGGCATTTTTTTTTCCAAGGATAATGGATTAGAATGTCTACTAGTTACGTTCAACTTAATTTCCTTTGAATATTTTTACATATATAAATTTTTATCGCCATATACGTATATATATAGTATTTAATATATTTAATCATATATATATATATATATATATATATATTATATACATGTACATATTTATAAATTTAAATTATATGTGTAAATAAATTGATTTTTACAAATTTCTAATTTAGAAAAAAGTTGTAATATTTTTTGTATAGAATTTTTTCCTTGTCCTGAAATTTTATTTTTATTTGAAGAGGGGTGTGTAACCTGTCTTCAAATTAATTATTTTTACAGTAAACAAATTGTATTTCGAATTGAAAAGTGATTTCGACAACTCAATTGCGTTTTAAGTTGTTTTGGCATTCAAATCATTCCTCTAAATATTATTATCTGCCTAGAATTACGAAATATAGCTTTGCATTTCATTTTACAGTAATTTTCCATCGCATTAATACTCTATTAAAATGCAAGAAGCTGTAATCCAATTAGGCTCTTCAAAACACCCTATTCCGGAAAAACACGAATATTATCCATTATCATTTTGTTAACTATATTGATGTTAACCAATTTGTTTTTTTGCCAAACCAACTTTTGTGTAAACTTTCTATAAAATACTGAGCGTTCTTCTAAAAATTTGACAGGTGATGAAATTTGATCAATATATGGGGCGATTCAGTCAGAAATCAAATTCGAAGCAAATCAAGTGTTTTTATTATTTTTAAATGCATTAAGGAGTGGTAGGCTTAAATTCATTAAAACAAAATTAATAAAAGTTTTACTCTAGACTTGTTTCATTCCCTTAAATCCTTAAATAATTTTGATTTGAACAAAACTGAAGAAAAATCAAAATGAATAACAGATTGATATTAAAATCATCGAACAACAGCAACAATTTATAATTTAAATAACCGGCAAGAGCTTAATTTCACGCTTTAAAAACTCTCTGTGGGATTGAGGATCTATCTAAAACAATATACTTGTTTACATAAGCTTTTATTTTCCTATTTGTATTATATAACTATGCTCAAAAACTATTATAACACAACTCGGCTCAAAAACTGTCACAACGCTTTTCAAGAACTGTCATAATGCCATTGAAACAATAGAAATGAAGAACTATCATAATTTTTTGAATATGAAACGGAATTTTAAACCCATCCATTGACTATCAGATTAAATGTCATTTTAATATAAAAAAAAAATCTACTATAGTTTTAAGTTTCACACAAAAATTAACAGGTTCAAAATTTAATATGATATTCTTCACAGTCATAATGTGTAAAACAAATTTATAATACGTGTGTAAAAATTTGACAAAATAATTAATATATATTGAAACTAAAAAGGAGTATAGCTGTTATAGCCTCAAAATAAATGAAAATATAATGTTGTACAACATATTATTGTTATTATTATTATTATTATTATTATTATTATTATTAAAAAACAATAAAAACAAATCTTAGAAACAAAACATACAAATAAAAAATAAAACACAATACAAATGAAAATAAAAAAACAATGTATAAAGAAAAAAAAAAATTGAATAAGAAAAATGAAACGCTTAAGAATTGAATTAAAATAAATGATGACAATCTGTAAAAGACAACTTCCTAATTAAAAGAATTTTCGTTTGTTTTCACTTCTTTATTCATTTCTTTTCTTATATATATTTTGTATTTTACAATTATTTTCTTAGATTTTCATATATTAATATCATTATATTTTATTTTTTTATTTCAAAATTTGGTGTTCCCTTTACACAAATATTACCCAGGAAATGTAGGCATTTTATTTTCCAAAATAAAAAAAAACAACAACAAAACAAAACAAAATAAAAATGAAAAAATTATTATATACTTTTAATTGAACTTGCCTGTGTCTATGGCTTTATTTTTCATTCTGTCAGTTAGTGATACATTTATATTAGAAATCTGAAATCTGGTTAGCAAAGTGGCTTAGAGTGTAAGTAGATCTGAGTTCGATCCTCCTCCAAAGACAAAATTTTTTTTTGTTTTTTTTTTTTAAATTCAACGGAAATAATAAAAAAAAATTACAAATAAAATTAATTTATTTGTATAGTTTCTTTAAAAATTTGTAACTTTAAGAACTAAAATACTTCACTTTGAAAATATAAAAACATAGACCAAATAATTATATATAGGCGATCAGTTTCATATTAAAAATTTTTAGGGTTTTTTTTAAGTCAGCCCCCCCGTACATTTTTGGTTCATTAATTTAAAATTTATACAAGTAGGTACATAATTAAAAAAATCATTTAAAAGTGTTTTAATATAAAAGTAAATTGCTGGATTAAGACTAACAGAAAGAAGAACTAACTTTCATTTCAGCAATTCACTTTTATATTTCATATTAAACACTTTTAAATGCAAAAGATTTGCAATCAATTTTTGGTTAGTGAAAATTTTAAAAATTTTAAGCTTAAAAGTTTTCAAATATTAAAAGAACTGTTTCTTATACCAGCAATTTACTTTTCTATTAACACAAATTCCCAAGATCTACCCTTAATTTTTTATTCTCTATATTTTAGGGGGCTAGTACTACTTTAATAAAAGTATATATTGAAAAAAAAAATTTTTTTTATTTTATTTTATTATTTAGCAAATGGTAAAGAAATAGAAGCAAAACAAAAACAAAACAAACCATTTTTCCACCAAAAGCTAGATTGTGCAAATTGAAATTGAGATAGGATTTATTTATATTTTCATTTTGTGTTCCTTTTATTGTTTATTTTTTTTTTCTGCACACAACACAGACATTTTTCTGAATATGATTGATTAAGAACAATTGAGATTTTTTTTTTCTGTTTTTTTTTTAGCTTGGGGAATTTTCCCTATTTTTTTTTCTTTTTTTTTTTACTTCTAATTTCTTCATTGCCTATTTTCTTGTCATTTCGTGCATGTAAAACATGAAAATTAAAGCGAAGATTTCAGATCGGAAACAAAACAAAATCCCATTTCTTTTCCGTAATTTTTTTTTCTCATTCTTTTTTTCTGTGTATTAAATTAATTTAATTTTTTTTTATTTTGGGATGAAATCAGTAGATAAGATATTATAGGATATTATAATAAAGAAAGTGACGTAAACATTGTAGATTTTTAGCTTTTTTGTAAAATTAAACAATGGAAAAACCTGAAAGAATTTTTTTTTTCAATTCTTTTTTGAATTTTACTTTGAACAAAATTTTCATTGTAAAAAATTAAAGGTAAATTAAAATAAAAATTAAAATTTTTTTATTGTTAATGAAATCTAAGACACATCAGAATTTGGTGATATCAGAATTTAAAATCGTAAATGTGACTAAACATTTACCAAGGCCTATCTGATATAAAAATTAGAGAAAAAATTTGACCCTCATAATATATAAAACTTAAGTTAAATCAAGGTTACCTACTGTTAAACAGACATAAGGAGTTATAGTTTACAAATCATATATGTTATACACAAGATCACAAAATGTTGGTGAGACGTAACATATAAAATAAACATTTCACAATTTAAATAATTATAAATACTTCACACACTAAATAATGATGGCATTAAGTTAATTTTATTCATAAAATGAATCATGATTAAAGAATAGAAAAATATAGTTAAACAAATTCGAAATTCGAAAATAATAGGAAAGAAATAACATGATTAAAAAAAAACTTAAAACTATTGACAATATGTCATATCATTCATAGGTAACAATTGCAAATCTGATAAAGCTTTGACAGTGTTTGAAAGTCTACGTAGGGCTTTTTAGTGACGTATACTGAAGAATGTAGAGAAGTCACCAAACAATAAACCAAAAGTTCAAAACGCCAGAGAGGGGAAACTAAGTACAGATCATCGGAAAGATGTATTTCAAAGTATGAAAATATTTAATATACCTGTAAGATCAGAGGCATAGTCCTTTGGTACAGAAAAAGAGGAAAGAATGGATGACTATCTCGAGGATACAGTCAAAATAATAACAACTCATACAGTTCAAACTACCGAAGCAAACTTAAATATGGTGACAAAGTTTGAAATCTGATTTACATGATGACTGAGAAGAAATATCGATAACAACATAAGATTAAATTAAGATTTTTTAGACAGAAGATTTAAATCAGACAAAATAGAATCTTTAAAAACAAGAATATACTATATTTTAGATCAAATAACCAAAAACAAATGATTAATGTTAGAAATACAGAACAACATGTAAATTGGAATAGAACTTTGTTATTGAATATTTTATTTCATTTTTTTATTTTTTTTTTATTGGGAATATCAAATGATTGATCAATGATGTCTTATAGATTTCTTATAATAAATCAGTAATTCGTTTTAATAAAAATAATCATAAATCATTTATCAAAAGTTAAAAAAAAATTCGTTGGTATATTAGTGATTAACTTTTTCTTTTGAAGGAAAAAATGTCGTATTAAAAATGGTAGAAAATCTGAGAAAGTTTATAAATGTAAAGAATTCATATACTTAATATTTCATATTACTTTTCAAATTTTAATATCGATTAATTAAAGTTTAAACTATGTATTTCTTTTTAATCGTCCTTTGTTAGAAGAAAACCCGAGACCCAACTAAAAATCTTCTCCATGACAATGCTTTCAATGAGCTGACTGTTAAAGTCAAATATTTGACAATGTTTTGACTTTTTTTAAAATATTTGAATGTGATCTGATGTTTTTTTGATTTCGTTTTTTTTTGTAAATTTAAATACTTGTAAACATACGCTTCCACTTCTTAATTTTAGCGAATTAAAAAACGGAAGCGTGTAAAATGGAAGTGTGAAAAATTTGGACGGGTTTTAGAGCTGTATACAAAGTCAGGGTTCATTTTAAATTATTAATTGCCGTAATATCATGAAAATGTTCTCAATATAAAAAAACAGGTGACCTGAATTAAGGCTCTTCGAAATTAAACCCGCGGGGTATTATTTCCCGTTTAATGAGAAATAACGCCCTAAGGTTCTATTTCTAATAGTAATTGAGAAATAAAGTCACTGATCACAGCAGGTTTAATTTAAATGAAAAATATTACCCTGGGGTTTTATTTCTCATAGAAGTCGTAGTCCCATATTTTCTCAATTAGAATGAGAAATAAAACCCCAGGGCGTTATTTTTCAAAAAATAGTTAATAACACCCCGGGGCTTTATTTCGTATGGCCTTAATTCAGGTCATCGAAAAAACATGAGAGAAGTTTTAGAAAAATCGGCCCAAGAAATACAGGCAAAAGAAAAGAATTCAAATGAAATACAGTTTTATGGGATAGTAAATCTAGAGTAAGTCCAGTAGTAAAATACCAAAAAAGATTGTTTTAAATAACATTTTAATATTTAGAATAATATTTTATTATTTATTTTACTTTGACCTAGTTGTTTGCCCCTTTAAATTCAATTTAATTTTTCTCTAAGATTCCTTAGAAACTAAGGTCAATTACTTGTATAATATTGTCATTTAATATTAAATTTAATATATTTTAGTTCTTGTCTTTTTCCTATGGACTTCTTTAATAAATTTATCACTCTAAAATTTTTTATTTATCTTTGTATTGGAAAATTTTTCCAAAAAAACACATAAATAGGATACAATATATCTTTATATATTTTCTTATTCTTCTTATTCTTTGTTTTTGTACAATTTTAACCAATATAACCCTTCGTTGACTTTTAGAACTAAAAAAAAAAAGGAAAATATCAAAAATAAGAATCAAAAGCTAATAAACGAATCTCTAAAATCAATAACTGTAAGTCGTATATCTTTTTTTAAAATTTATTGGATACGATAATAAGAAAAATGAAAAAATACATAAAAAAAAAGAACCAAAAATTAGGATTTAAATATCAAAAGACCTTTAGCAGTTTTTCTTTTAATTTTCCGAAACTTTTACACCAAAAAAGAAAACAAAAGTTTTCCGAATCAGTTTTTCTCAGTCGAAAGTATGGGTATTCTGTTATTACATCCGATTCCTCTAAATAAATTTCAAAAAAAAAAAATTTAAAATAAAATAATATACAAAATACCAAAAATGATAAGAAAAAATTTATTTACAATGTAAAATATAATTATAATAGATAGTTATGTAGATAGTTATAATATTTTTTAGCAACTATTAAAGAGGAAATGGAAAGAAAAGTTTTGGACCAAATGATAATGATTGGTCCAAACATTTTTTTAACTAGTTATATAGAAAAATAAATGTTAAAAAACTAAAATCGATTCAGAATATATTATTATATGTATCTATTAAATTAAAAAATATCTCACAGATAGAAAAAAAAAAAAAAACAAAAAAAAAAATTGAGGGCAATTAGCGATATAATTTTTCTATAGAAATATTTTTGTATTTTTAATAATTTTAAAACTTTTAAATTTTGTAATAAAATTAAACTTCCTTCGATGTATTTTTAATTTTTTTTTTTTGAGTTTATTTATTCAAAATTTAAAAATTAAATATTGAATATTTAAATTGATCTGAGGTTTTATGAAAATTACTAAATTTAGAAATATATGAATTTAAATGCATCTCAGAAGTATCTTTTTGAGAGCACAGGCTTCCACACAGATTACCATCATAAGTCTGTATTTCTTTTGACTGCATTTCATTTGCCTGAATTTTGCAGAATTATTTCACTTTCTAATTTAGAATCTCATGTATTATGTATACATAAATATTCTGTAAAAGGCGTATAATCCAGATTTGTTAACCAAGTATAAAATTCCTCGTAGATATTTTTTTATATTGATATATATTTTTAAAAATAGAGAACTTTCAATAGTGGGGGATGCCACCCCTAAACCCCTGCTGAACAAATTATTGAAACCCTGATTTTGTAACCAACTCTAAAATCAGTTCCTATTTTACAATACAGTTTGAAGATCTTCTAAGAATGTAACCTATCCATCGGTACTTTTTATACCCGTGCATATATATATGACATCGGGTATATTAGATTTGCTCCTCCGTTTGTAACGCATCGATCTAGACGAGCTAGATATAGTGTCAAGGGTACGTATCGGCTCAGAATCGAAAAATTAGTCGATCTAGCTATGTGTGTCTGTCCGTCCGTCCGTCCGTCCGTCCGTCCGTCCGTCTGTGTGTCAGCACGATAACTCAAAAACTAAAAGAGCTACAGTTTTGAAATTTTCACAAAATATTTTTCAATCAATTTCTAGGTTCCCTATTTTTTTTGGTTAAGATCGGACCAAAACTTCGGGTAGCTCTCGAACAGCTAACTTTTTTAACTCCAATATTTTCATACAAAAATTTGAAATATAGCTATGCACCTTGTAACATGAAATTATATGAATTTTGTTTGTTTTTGTTTGTTGTTTTTTTTTTGTTTATTTTTTTTTTTGTATTTTTTTTTGTACGATTTCGAGTTAGAATTTCATATAATTTAAATGATGCGTAGTTTATTTAAGATAAGCAAAAAAGAAGACAAAGATTTTTTTTAAGTAAATGGCTTCATAAATTATTTATATATGTATATTCATATAATATGTATATGTGTAATATTTTGAATGAATCATTTTATCAATATGATTATATGATGCTTACTTGCTTAGGTTTAATATATTCGTGAATTAAAAATTAATTAAAAGAGATAGAATTGAAAAATTAGAACTAGAGTTTTGAAATTCACACAAAACATTTTTTGGACATTTTTAAGGTTCCCTATTCTTTTTGGTTAAGACCAGACCAAGGTTTCGGGGAGCTGTCACACAACTTATTTAAACCAATATAAATTTCTTCAAAAGTAATTATACTAGAAAGACGAAAATTACACACGGTTAGTTTTATAATGAATCAAGCACTTATATGAAGTTTCAAAATTTTACGGCTTCATTTGCGGGGGGCTGCCATACAACTTCTTTGCACCAATATGAATTTCTTGGAAACTGAGTATACTACGAGGATGAAAATTACATACTGTTAGTTATATAATGAATCGAGCACTAATATGGAGTTTCAAAATGTTGCGACCCCATTTTCGGGCAGCTGCCATACAAAGTTGTCAATTCGATAACTGTGAATCTAATGAAGTTACGAGGTTAAAATTAAAACTGGGCAGGTAAAGTAATAGGGCAAGTTATTTGGCAAAGTTGGACATCGCTCGGGCCAACTTTTGGGGTGGGCTATTTTGTTTTTATGGTTATTTTTTTTTATGGTTTTTTTTTTTTTGTTTTTAAGCAAAAATTATGGTATAATGAATTAAAAATTTAATATTTTTTTTTTTTTATTTAATTTTTTTTAAGCAAAAATTATGGGATAATAAGCTAAATTTTTTTTTAACTATTTTACTTTCTTATATTTTTTTTGTAATATTTATAATAGCATGTGGAAAATAAATAACGGTTAGTGGGTAAGCACGGGTATCTAAAAGTTGACAAGGGCAACTATAATCTTCCTCGTTTTTCTTAATTTCGGTTTATTTGGTTCTTCATCAGTAGCTTTCCAGTAGCATTCTATCGAATCTGAATCTGGTTATTGAAAGTTTACATATCATTTATATAACTCAGTTTTAGTGTAATTCAGAATCTAAATTTTGGAAAAAAAAAAATTGTTATATGTTTTTTTTTTAACTGAACAGGATTTTAAATAGTTTTGGCTAAGAGTTATAAAATTTAATATACAGAAAGTCTAAAGACAACATAACATTTACCACATCAAAATAATCAATAGAAATCTGTTAACCATTTTCTCGACACCAATGACTAGATCTCTGTAAACTGTTATTTTTTTTTAAAACGGAAACACATTAAAGTTATTTGATCCATAGGAAGGCCCTTGAATCTGGTTGATATTTTTTAAACCATTTCCCTGAAACAATTTAATAGGTTTATGAAAACTTGAGATGCCTTCAGAGACCACATTTGCTGTTTCATTTATTAGTCGCTCACTAAGCAGTGGTAAAGGAGGTGTTGTATTGTTGGTTTGTTATTTATAAAGAGATTATTATATTTGTCCAAAAAATGTTCCAGTCAATTTAAAATTTTTAGGAAAGTAACCTGTCACAAAAAGTCCTAGTCACAGTCATAGAAAAGAATTCCAATAGGTTCTATTTCTTTCTTCTATGCATTTAGAGAGAATAAATTAACTGCTGTAGTGTACATTTAAATATACTTTTTTAGCTTTAAGCGAAGAGATTTTAACTTTAACAAAAATAATTTTGTTAAAACTTAAATAAAATACTTTGAACACCGTTACAATACTTTAATACCGCCATAATTTTTTAATTGTGTGGATTTTTTTTTGTTTTTAAGCGCTAACTGTTTAACTGTTAGGTAAATAAACCTGCCCATACCATAGGTACATGTTGGAACTGAGGGTCATATTATATTCGTGTAATTAAAATTGAGCTTAATGAATTCCACATATTTCTTCATGTTTATATTGTAATGTTTTGTATTAGAGTTATGTATTCTATATCTGTGAGTTATATTATTCATTTAAATTATTTGTTTATATTTTGCATTTGTTAATATTTTTATATTAATGAATTTTTCATTAAAGATATATAATTATTAATTATTGATAAAGACATTAATTTTAACCCAACGGTGAATGGTACCTGAGTCGGGGACAAACTAGTGCCAAACAAAGAGTTTTCACTATCACTGGGATTCGTACCTTAGTCTTTCACGTGAAAGGTCGGCACTTAACCACTGTTCCACCCAGCCAACAAATTTAAGTTCAAAATAAAGTCTGAAATTTAAAATAAAAATTAACATTATTTAAAATATAAAATTTCTTCACTTAAAGTTAAAATTTTTTCACTTAAAGTAAAAATTTCTTCACTTAAACTGAAAAGGATATAATATTACAGAAAAATACCTATTAATTTAATAAAACCGTTAATTTGTGTAATTTTCCAAAAATTTTGTTAGACAAAATAGAAAATCCACAAAATTAAATTAAAAAAAAAACAAATTATCACTAATAAAAATAAAAAAATAACGGTTTACCCTTATTTACCTCAAAAACTATTAAATTTTAACATAAAACACTTTTAACTCTCAAAAACAAAAAAAAAAACAAATATGTAAAGTTTTTTTTCATCCCTTTCTATAAATAAAAATCAAAAAAAAAATAAATAAAATGCATTTTATTTAAAAATAAAAAAAAAAAACAAAAAAATTAAAATTTTTATTTCATTATTATTTTTTTTTTTATATTTTATTTATCTGCATGCTAAAAGATAAATTATTTATCCTTCTTCCTTAATATATTTATTTTTTTATTTTTTTATTATTTTTATTTTATTTTTATTATTATACTGTTATTGTATACAGATTCGCCTTGTGTGTGTTAATATATGGTGAAAGTTTTGATTATTTACATTTTACTTTAATAACTTATACTAACTATATATAAATATATACATACATGCACACATACATGAAAACAGTTTTTCATTTCAATATAGTAACAACAATATACATTACTTCTCCACATTTGTCGAAACGATTACAAAACTAAATTCTTCCATGTGATACTACTAATAACAATGTATAGAAAGAGAAAGATGCCAGACCCACCCACACTCTTGCATCCAAAACAAAAACTATAAACATCAACAATATAATATAAGAAAAAAAACAAAATAAAAAATGCAAAACACGATAGTTTCGACCTCGAATGTATATAAATATTATATGTTGTGTATATATATAAATATAATAAATCTATACAATTGTATTTTAAATATAAATATGCAATATCCTGCTTGAATAAAGTGTCCTCAATATGTTAGTCACAATTATATTATACTCATATTCATGGTGTATATGCATAAATGTATATAAACATAATAATGTTTACTATAAATGTTGGTAACTCATATGAAAACAGTTTAAAAGTAAGTAACATAAAGAAAATTTTCATTGTATTTATTATATTTCCGTTATACAATTTCTATATAATAATATGTATATTAAATTTAAATGTTCTACTTATATGATATTTTTTTACTGTTATAACAGTAAAATAAAAATTTATAATGCATTTAGCATAAAACTCAGTAAGTCTTTAATTTATCTCTCTAAATAGTATATATTCAGAATTTACATCTGAAGTACAAGTATATACAGTATAACTTTCTAATGGAATTAAATAACAGATCTAAATTTGGTACTTCTTGCTCTTCTAATGCCGGTTATTTTTAGCACATTTTTGAAAAATTTCACAGTCTGTCTGTCTCTCTGGGTTTTTGGAAAAGCTCTACAGTATTTGAAAAAAAGTAATGGAATTTAAAAAGTAAAGAGACGTGGTATTGCAAAATAACTTTTTTCTATAGCCCCATCCAAATATCTAAACTATGGCCTTTTAAAGCTGTAGGGTAGGACAACACTTAATATACTCTTTGCATAAAACGTATTATGAAACTTGTATAATTCTGAAAATGTGCTTTCTTGAAAAACAATAGTTGTTCCATTACTTGTTTTATTTTCAGATTAAATTTTATTTTTGTTTGGTGCTTTTATAGCTCATTTTATTTCAAACTGTTAAATAATTAGTTTTGAACTGTCGGTTGGTACTACTGTCTGTAGTCAGCTTAATATTCCCTCATGTATTTACATCTTTGAGGTAAAGAGCCTTGTCGGTTATTCCTATGTTTAGAAATTCATTAAGAAACTAGAACCGTACTCTTGTTGAACCAAGTTTTAAAGATAAGGCCTTTGGTACAAAATTCAATTTAATTTTTAGGACAGGACTTAGAAAGTCGGATTTGGGGAATTTGAATTGATAATTATGAATCATCTTAAACTAAGCTGTAAAATCAAACCAATATTTGAAAAATTTTAGAACCCCTAAAATATTAAAACCTCTTCAATTAAATTTAAGAAGAATATTAACATCTTTCTCCTCAATATCGCTCGAAATTTTTTCCCATAATCCTAAATTGCCAAATAACATACCCAATACCCCAAAATCCTTCTATATTCTCATCCCTGTAACCAAACTGTACATTTGTATTACAAGGTCCTTCATAAATTTTGGTTCAAAAAGGGTGTGATTTTGGTGCATTAAAGTCGCACACTACCTAAAGAAACGCCGCAAGTTCCATTTTCTCGTAAAAAAAATATTCTTAAATTTTGTCAGTTTCAACTTGAAATTTTCAATAGAGCTATCTAATAATTCCTGTAATTTGAATTTTTTTTTCAATTCTGCTTCTTAAAAATTTTGTACCTTGCTACTGCAACTACTACTGCAGCTACTCTAATTGTATTTCATAATGAATGCTATTTTTATTAGGTGTTTTATTATTACAAAATATAATACACATATTCAAAAATTTTTGTGTAATACTTTTAAATTTATAAATTTGAATTGTATCTGTATATTATACAAAAATTTTGAAATAAAATAATAAATCGCAACTGTAAAAAGATTTCGTTAACAAAGAATTGTATATTCATTTTTATAGGAAAGTGCATAATATTAAAACAAAAAATCTAAAGATTTTTTAAATGTATCACAAATTTGGGACGGTTTAAAATTGGAAGCAATTTTTAAAATCGATGACCGAATGCATACTTTCCTTCCCTTAATTCCTTCAAAAAGTTTGACAGCTAAATAAAATTTTTCACATTATATTTTTATGACACTTGACGAGTTGAATTGAAAGTAATCAAAAGAAACAAAGTACATTTCAATACTTAGCTTTGTATACTTTGACAGTCTTGACAGTTCGTTCTATTAAAGAAGTACATAATTTTTTATTTAAGATTTTTTTACTTAAGAAGTGTATTAATATAAGAAGTGTTTGTTATTATTAAATATAAATAAATTTAGTTATTAACTAAATTAGTAATAAATAAATTACTTAAATAGTAAATAAATGATTAATTTTATTTTATTTATTAATTGATATGATTAATATTCATAGTGTAGAAAAGTTTAACTTTTATTTTGTAAAATTATAAATGTTTATAGAAATGTACCCTCATTAAGTCCACGAAGTCTACGATCTTTATATTTCGTTCATACCTAAAACTCCCGCTTATTTTTTATTATTTATTAGACATATCCTTTATATCCAAAATTTCTTTAATCTCTCATTACAACATTAAATTTGAATATTTTTTAATTTAAATTTTTTTTTACTTTTGTTTAAAAATTTTATTACAAAAATTATACTTTGATCTTCAAAAAATTTTTTTTTATTCTACAATGACAGTGTTACTTTAATGAAGTAAAATAGATCAACGAAGGTCAACATTGGACCATCGAATTGGGCCATCGCATTTCAATTCCATTCAAATTACAATTTGAGAAAAGCTTCGAAGAGTAATACTTGGAGAACCAATGATTCATATTTATTTTGAATGAGGATTATATTAATATATGAAATAACACAGTAAGAAGTTTCTCAAGAGTACTTTTGGATAACAGCGTCTTGAACCTAGTTCCTTTAAATTAATTCAGAAACGTCCATAATGTAATATTAGAATAGTAATATCTTCCCAATACCAAAAACTTTGTAGAAGCCTTGCTTAATTTTTTAGCTTAACTCGATTTATATTGTGTACCTCTCCTCCTCAAAATCGTCCACTTGAACAAACCCAAATTAAAATACCAAATTTTCATTTTATAGTTGATATTAATACAAATTTCCCATTTATAGTTTTACAACTGCTCTTTTAATTCTTCTACAATATTTATTTTTCAAAATATTCTCAAATTTCCTTCACGCATCTGTGTAACTCTCCAGCACATAAGAATATAACAATATAATTTAGAAAAGAAAACTACAAGATAAAAATGGTTTTGATTGTGGCTTTCCAAATTTTTTGTACCCTAACTAAATACACAAAAAGTAGAAGAATTTAAATCTGAAAATATTCTAAATGTATATTTCGTTAAAAAAATTTTGAAAATTACATTTAAAAATATACACAATAAAATAAAATATGATTTGAATGTAAAGTAACATAATACTAACCCTATATATGAGTATATTTTTACATTATAATTTTTGAATAAAACAAAATTTATGAATGTTTTAAATTTTTAAACCATTTTTTTTTTTTAATTCTACTTGCATTTAGAATTTGGTTTGGTTTTCTGGATTTCTAATACAGAATAAAATAAAAATTTTGAGACCTATACCATTTTGTTTCTATTTGTTATAAAACAAGTATATATAAAATTTTTTTTAAATTTTGGCTAAATTTTTCAACCAAATAAATAAATTTTTGATATATTTTGAAATTTTTTTTCAACTAAATACCAAAGGCAAAATATGATTAATTTAAAAGCATTTCAGAAACTTCAATACATTACAGTGAAATGCGAGTCATTTTCCTTCAGAAGAAAAATTTTTAAACGCTTTTGTTCATATTATTATTCAAATTTAAAAATTTTAACATATTTGTTATATTTAAAGCCAATTTAAAAAAAACCTCCTAAACTTATGCAATTTTTTCTTATTAAAATTTTTTTTTGATCTTTAAATAATTTAAATATTAAAATCGAGTTTCTCTGCTTTCTGATAAAATTTTTGAATAAACTATTTGATAGATTAAAGTTCTAAGTAAAATTATTTTTGTTTTACATTCAAATTTTATAACAAATTATTTAAAAGATAAATTCATCTATCGGAAGCCAACTGTTACAAAATTGCATATTTTTAGAATGAAATGTACTAAAAGTGATTAAAAGTTACGGACATTACGAATTATACATTTTAAATTGTATTTAGTACAAATAAGCTGATCTGAACCTACAACCGGCCCTATAATAAAGATGTGCTTATATTTATATAATACATTAAAGCAATAATAATAATAATAATCTGACCTGTAAAATTAGTATAAAATTAAATAAAATTCAAATATTTAATTCAAATAAGCTTGTTGTTCATTTGAAATGTTCTTTCATTATCTAATTTTTCTTCAAATTGTTTTATCCGATTAAATAAAAACTTACAAATTTCTGTTCTTATTTTTTTTCAATTGTCTCATATAATTATCTAATAGTTAATAAATTATTTACCTTTTTTTTACCATTTTTATGTATCCATTCATTACCATTTTTCCTATTCTTATTCCTGTATAAAACAGAAAACAAAATATCCAAACAAAAATATATACTTATCTAATTGACCCAATCTATCTCTAAGGCTATTAAAGTTATCCCAAAACAATCAAAAACAATAACTACAAACACACAAACAAACAAACACCTTTAGACAAGACTAATATCAGAATAAAAGATAGAAAAAAAAAAAAGAATATAAAAACAAAAAAAAAAAATTTGAGTTGAATAAAAGTTTTATTTTTAGAAGAGAATTAAAAATTGAGTGATTTATACGATTACCTTTATATTAATTACCATTCTTATCAATTATATAATAGAAAATACTATGTATAAAAGTTTTTTAAGATCAGATTGATTCAAAAAATCAGTTTCAATCCAGTTTTCAAAAGAAAATTATTATGCTTTTCATCTTTTTCTGAACTATTTTTAAATCTCTCGTTTTCACAAAAGTCCTATAGAATAAAATGAAACGGTATACATTTTAAGGTGTTATATTCTATTATTAAATAAATGTTTATTTAATTTATATATATATTATATATTTTCTATATGGAAACTATCTATAAGGGCACCAAACATTTAACATCAAAATAGTTATAGTTTTCAATTTCAACAAAGACGAACAGTGATGGTATACTCAAAATATTACAATAGGGTTCGAATTGATTATGTCACTAATTATTAACTAATTTATGAATACTTGACATTACATCTGATACTGTAAACCGATATGTTAATATAAAAAAGGACTAGTGTAGAACTTTGCATTATTATCTAAAATTAAATTTACCGTTTATTTTGAAAGGAACTACGGTGCAATGAATTTAATCTGACATTTACGTCAATGGAAATGACATTTAAATTAGCTGTAAAAATAATTAAAAAAAATGCGAAATAAATAAATTTCACTAAAATTATTTAATTTTGCAAATACCAGTATTTCGTCTACAACATTCAGACTTCTTCAGTGCTAATATTCCATTCAAGCCGTAATTAAGTAGTAATCAAGTACTTCGTACTATGACATGCAGACTTCTTACATTTATCTTACATTTAGACTTCTTACGTACATTTTTTATTTATTTCATATAATATTTTACTCAAACGCTCAATTATATATTAAATATTCAATTTAAGTAATTGTAAAAGTTTATGTACTTTATCTTAAGTCCTCCTATTTTGATTAAATAATGTTTTTAAGCTTTATTTTAAATTACATTGTTTTTCAAAAATACTAATAATTCTTATGTGATAAATAAGTATTTTTTAATATTTAATTATTATAAAGTATTTCATTATAAAAAATAATTACAAAAATAATTTTAGTATCAAAAATAATTACAAAAGTAATGAAATATCAAAAGTAATTACATAAGTAATTGAAATCCAAATTTAACTAAATTTTGGGGAATTATCAAATTAATACTTAAATCTTGAATTTTCAAAGAATTATTAAAAAATCTTTTTAATGATAATTAGAAAGTAGTGATTACCAAGTAATAGTACTAAATATAATATTAAGTTAAGTTATTATAGTTTTTAAGTTATTAGTTTTAAATAATAAATGTACTATTTTAATCAGTACTTAACAGATTTGCTTATGAGTTTAAGTTTTAAGAAAATTATGATTGATAGTGCCAATAAAGTCTTGGTACCATCACATGTTTTAAAAAAGCGCAGTTCTACTAATTTGAATATAATTTCGTATACTTTTATTCGAACATGGTGTTTCTAAGATAAAAATAGGCTTGTTTGTTAGTCTTGCAGTTGAACTTGCGAACTTACTATTACAATTTTTAACATCCGCTCCTTATATATAAAAAATTAGTGAAATAGTAGTATAGTAATAATGTCAGTAATGTAAGAATATTGATAATAAAATTTTTTTTTCTTATTTTTTCTTTCATTTAAAATTTGGCATACTTTCAACAAAATCCGCCAATTTTTTTACATCCAAATAACCCATTAACGTGTTGGGATTGATATACATGTTATTCCAATTCCAAAGATCAATTTTATCTCTGTAGAAGAGTAGGGTAATTTTTAGTTAGTAATTTTCTTTATATTCAAAATAAAGGCATCAGTTTGGCACCATTGGTGTTATCAGTAGAAGAAGTAGGTACTCCAAAAGGATTAGAGTTCTTGTGAATTATATAAAGATGTCTCTAAATATTATTATACTTTAGGTTAAACTTAGTAAGAACTTAATAATAACTCCAACTCTTATAATTTTTTATAACATATTTATATAATAACAAATACTTTCTTCAATATAAGTGTTATATACATGTATATATACATTAATTGCCCTAGTTTGTAGTATAATAAAATATAAAAATTTAATAAATTTTTTTTTTGTTGTTAGTTTTATTTCGAAATAATTCAGATAAAAAAAAATGTTGTAAAATTTTAGTACCCTGATAATGCAATAATGATTATATAGAGGCATAGTGTAGTGAACAAGGAAGTAAATTTTATTCTCTTGTTCTTATTACATTTTTAAATACAATTTAAATAATTTCTATACATATATACTTATATATATTATATCTGTTCTATAATTTTATTACAATTATCCTGTGTTTATATTTTTATTCTTCTTTTTCGTATTTTAAGTTTTTCTCTTATCTAAGCTCATATTTTTTGAATCCAAAAAGCGAAATAGCAAAAGGGATGTATGTTTGAATAAAAATGCATGTACAATTCTATATTATGTCTAAAGTAATAAAAATATTTTATTTTAAAAGGCCGCTACTAACTAACTCCCAATTCACAAACCCTCAAGTCAAAAATGAACTAATCCCCAAATTTTTTGTACAAAAATTAACAAATAGAAGTACAGTACAAAAATTTAACCCGAATCCCGAATCAATAAATGAAATAATCCAGAACATATTTTTTTGGACTTATTTCACACGAATTAATCCCCAAAACTCCAAAACTGATCAAAGCCCCAAGTAAAATGACTATTCGCTAAACTAATTCACAAGTTAAAATTTTCAAAAGATATTGGAGATTAGTTCATTTTCAGTCTTGGGAGTTATTTCATAGCGCCTTTCAGTATACTATAATATTATTTTAGATATTTTTGCAAAATAAATTTCAAATGGCATTGGGGAGAAATTGTTTTATGCTAATTTAGAACAAAAAAAAAAAACCAGATTACAAAAAAAAATAAAATAACGACATGTTAAAGGATGAACAAGAGAATTTCGGATTTGTGTGACACCCCTACTGCTAATATATTTTTTTTGATTTTTCTTCTTTTTTTTTTTTGGTTTTTTGATAACATACCAAAAAAGATCAGCATCTACAACGTCATAATAATTAAAAAGCTTAAACCGGAGTGCAAAAAAACCAAAAAACAAATGAAAAAAATCTTGTGCATCACATTTTTTTTTATTGAGAAGCTTCTCCACTTTTTTTTCCGTAGCAAAGAAATTATGCCACGATGAAAATTACATTAAAAAAAAAAACTGGGATTTTAAAATATGGAAAAAAATATAAAGATAAGAATATTAAAAAAAAGTATGTACGATTATTTTAATATAAATGCGGTGGTAAATTGTTTTTGAACTTATTTTTAGCCTAAAATGAGCTTAAATGAAGCTTGTCTAACTTTTGATATAAAGTCAGACTATTTGGATAAATAGTCGAAATGGAATTAGAAGTATATATTACACAAGATTATTTAATTTTAAATTTACAAAATCAATCCGGAATAATGGATCTTAAAATCGTTTTTCAATAATTTTAATAATAATTTATAGACCCATAACTTATACCTACCTTATCTATGACTACGTAAATAAAAAGCCCTTAATAATTTAAGTTTTCTAAAATAGATTTTGAAAAAATATATTGATTGATTTTTATTTATTTATTTAAATTCTAATATTTTTTAAAATTAGTAAAATACTCTCAGCTTCAAGGGCCATCTTGGACAGAGCTGAAAATTAGAGAAAAAAATTTTTTATCTATATATACATTTTTACAGTTTAATTGGTTTAATTAATTTGAGTTCATGCCCACCTAGATTCACTGTAAAATACATTCAACTTATATATTTTGAAAAAATTGCATACTTTTAGGATAACTGTTTTTTATAAAATTATTTTACTATTCTTATATACATTACAACACATTTAAAAGCTATTTTTTTTTTATTTTAATTGTTGTTGTTGTTGTTTTTTTTTAATGTTTTCTAATGGTGAACAAAGCCACTGGTTTTTTGTTGATGGATACGCTTGGTTTAAACTTACATTTTCTTAATAAATTTTTCATGAAAAATGAAAACTGAAAAAAAAACAAACAAAAAACCATTTTCTTTTTGTTTTCCTTCCCTTTAATTTTGGTTTTTGTATTAAAAATGAATGAAAAACCAAAATTTTGGGGGTTTTTTTAAGTTTTATTTTATTTTTTTTTTTATTATTAAAAATTTTAAATTTTAATTTCCATTGTTCTATTGTAAAGCATAAAGGGATCTAAAGATTATATTCGCCTTAAAAATGCATTTTAACCCTTCTTGTTACTTTTATTTTGAAAAATACAATAAAAGTTAGATGCTATTCTTCTTTATGAAATTGGTCGAGCTTCTACTGCAATTTTTTAATAATAGTTGTGAAAATTATTATTTAAAAAAAAAAAAAATTTAGTAATGTAATGTTCAATGTTCAGAATATGTTCAGAATAAAACGAAATGACCAATACAGAAATAATTATATATAAATCTTCAATTAAATTTTGGCAATTTTTTTTAATCTTCAACTTTACAATTGCATTGCCATTTCCAAAAAGTTTTTCAATCGGAATCAATAACTCAATCTTGAATCCTAGCTGTAAAAACAATTAAAAAATAACTACTGAACCTAATCTGTTTTCTACTTCTCAAAAATGATAACTTCAATAACAAAGTTTTAATAGTTTTTGGTGTAACTTCTTTGCATTTCTGAAAGTCGAACTAACCAAAGCCAAGCTAGAAGTCCTTCAACAGTCTTGTAATTTTAGAACTGTACACTCGGTCTCATATTTTGTATTACTGGAATATTATTAAAAAATCTTCCTTTCAACTTTTTTAATAATTTTCCAGGAGTGTTTGATCCTGTAATACTACTAGACTCATCAGTAGGCCTGTATATTAATTTTTTAGTATTAAATTTTCTATAGAAAATCCCGTGAGCTTCACATGACCTCGGTTTAGTAAATCTTTTTTGTAAAACTCATTTTTAGAAAATATCGCGTTTTTCAAAAATCTAGTGTTAGAAAATCTCGATTTTTATTGAAAAATATCGGTTTTGAAAATTTTAGAGTTAAGAGTAGAGAACTTAAAAAAAATAGAATTTTTTAAACAAGATTTAAATAAAAATGCGATTTTCTAAAAATGAGATTTTCTGAAAACGCGATTTTCTAAACGAGGTTTTCTAAATTTTTTTGAGATTTTAAAAAAAAAGAGATTACTAAATCGCGATTTCGTCTCTAACTCCAAACTCCTGATTAAACTTTGATAGATTTTTATAACTTAAAATTGGAAATTTTCGAAAATCTCTTGTGAGTTATAAAAATGAATCAAAAACATTTGACTTTTAATTTAGTTTTTCTTATATTCTCCAATATACCAAGAAAGATCAAAAACTGACTTTACTGTAAAGAGTATTTCAAAGACCCAATTTAAGCATCATATAATTTAAACTTAAAGCATTTTGTCATTAATACACTGAACCAAAAAAAAAAGTTTTGTAAATCCCTTTTAATGTTCGGATAAAACTGTGAAAAAAACACTGAACATCTTTTTACTATTCTTGTTCCCAGTGTCATTGGCATTTTATTTGTAAATTATGATTTTCATAACTTTTGTTCTAAAATCTCAACTTTTACTCGTTTTTAATTTGTTTTTATATCTTGATTTTGCTCTGCTCATCTAAAAAATTCGAATATTCGTTTTTCTTTACTACTTCGGTATTGGGTCCAGAAACTTTGAACATATTCAAAGTTCAAAATGGAATAAAAAAAACTCATATAAATAAAAAATCAGCAAAACGTTTTATTTTGAAATGATTATTACAATTCAATGGCAATGTGTGTACAAATATGTTGAAAAAGATTTGCTTTAAGAAGTTCACCACAAATAAAACAACAAAAAAAAAGGATAAGAAAATTTTTAAAGGATATAAGAAAAACTTTTTAATATGCCTTGTATGTCAACCCATTTTAAAACAAATATGCTAGAAAAAGAAAATAAAAAAAAAACGGAGTTTAAGAGACGAAGAAGCAGTAGGAGAAGAGCTTATAATGTGATGATATTTTTTTTGCTTCAACTTAGCGGGTGGCAATAGAATTATTCATGCTTGTATGGAATTGGAATATCCTTGACAATTCATCTTTCTTTCACTTATAGTTTTCAATTTCTTGAATTTTTTTTCGTTTTCTACTTCGTTTATTCGGAACAAAAAGGAACGAAAAGATTAAGACAAGAAAGAGATGGAAAATATAATTTTTTTATTATGTTTTAAAGATCTGTAAGCGTTTTGGTACCAAATAATACCCATTTTTTGTTCTTTGGAATTAAAACCGTTTAAAGTTTAATGGGGGAGTCGGGTATAATATCTTGGTTTTTTAAATTTTATAAATCAAATTTCCGTTGTTTTAAAAACTCGAAAATCAAAATCTCGTTTTTTTTTTAAATCTTGTAAATCAAAATCTCTTTCTATAAAATCTGAAAATTTAAAATCTCTTTTTATAAAAATCTTGAAAATCGAAATTCTGTTTTTTTATTTTAAATCTCGTGTTTTTTTATAAACTCGAAAATCGAAATCTTCCTTATTTAAAATATCGAAAATTAAAATCTCGTTTTATTTTAAACCTCGAAAATTAAAATTTCATTTTTTAAAATCTTGAAAATTAAAATATATTTTTTTTTTAAATCTCGAAAATCCAAAATTCCTTTTATTAATAACTCGAAAATCTAAATTTTTTCGAAACTCACTGATTTATATAACATGTATTTTGATGGGTTGGCTCACGTGTAAACTTTCAAGAAAAAGGGGCAATCCTGGTTTAAATACAATTCTCAAATTTCTTTTAGGAAGTTAAGAGTTTATTCTAGAAAAAGCCCATATCTTAGCTTTTAAATTGATTTCTAAAATCCCTTCTAATTCAGAATCTCGCCAATAATATAAATATTCTGCAAAAAGACAATATCCTTATTTCGTAACTAACTCTGGATACTTTAAGTCCCTTCCATTTTAAGATAAGTTATGCATCCAAAACTAGAAGACCAAAAATTTTTTAACACTTTTTAAAATATTTAGGAAATAAAGGTTAATTTTAATACCTTGCAAAAATGAGATTTTACGGGATTTTGGGAAAAAAATTATTTTGAACAAAAAAAATTTAATTTTCCAACCTCATAAATAAAAGATTTTCAATATTTTAGAAAAAACCACTATTTTACTTTTTGAGATAAAGAAAAAACAAGATTTTAATAACCGAGATATTGAACTGCCCTTTTAAGAAATATTCACATGTATTCAAGTTTTCGGTGCGAATTTTTTAAGGCAAAAATTCAAATATTTTTAAATAAAAATAGTTTTTTAAGTAAGAAAAAGTATATTCTAAAAAATAAGTCATGAAATTTTTACATTTTTATTATTTAATTCGATAAATTATATTTTCACTCCCAATGAACATACTGACGAATAACTTTTGGTATTTTGAATTCATAGAATCAAAAAAAAATTTTAAAATTTAACGTAAAAGTTAAAAAAAAATTTTGAGAAATAAAAAACCAAAAAATAAAAATCAAAAATATAACAATAAGTCCAAAATCAAGCTTATGTCGGCAATTTTTTTTAAAATTGGCCAAATTTAAATGATTTATGATTATCCTAAAAATAAAACCAAAAAAATTTTAATACGATAAAAATGTTACGATTTTTGATAAATTGTATATTCATATTTTGTGGGACTGTTTATATGTATATAAAAATTTGAATCCCTCAATTTGGGTTTTTTTTACTTTGTGTGATTTTGTTATACAAACAATAGGAACTTTTGCACACTTTCTTTCCTTATCCTTCCAAAACAATGTTTTAAGGAATCTTTAAGATTTCCTTGCCTTTCCTATGCCTTTTCGGGAAAATATTTCTTACATCATAATATTTAATAAAAAAAATTTTATTTTTTTTTTAAAAGTATGTAACACAATTATATGTAAAAATATACATATTTATTATGAATTTGCGAAAAAAACCATTTTTTTTTGAAGAAAAGTATAAAAATATTTGAAAAATTTTTTTTTTGTGACTTAAAATAAAACTGTGTTTTATAAATGAATATACTAAGTTGTATACTTATATTATATAAGTATATATGGTATATATGTATATTAAAATTTTTTTTTATTTCTTTTTTAAATCCTTGCATCATTGGATTTTCATTCCTTTAAAAAAAATATATATATATTTACATAAATAAATATACATTTTTAGAAAATTTTTAAGATATTGCTTTAACTTTTTTTATGTAAAAATTTTATTTTTTTTTTAGCTAAAAAAACAAAATGAAGTAAAATCACTTTAAAATTAAATAAAAAATTCAAAGAATCCTTGATTTATTTAATTTAATTTGCAAATTAGTTTAATATTTCCTTTGAACAAATTAATATTAATCATAACTGCTATAAATTCAAAATAAAATATTTATATAGATAATTTAATTTAAAAAAATTGCATACTTACAGGCAAAACCAAAGTATATTGTAAAAAAATTGCATACCTTTTAATTGCAGCTTTAATTTATTTTCTAATATTAAATATATATTAGCATAAAAGCTTATTATATATAACACAATATATGTATTATGAGTGGTTTGTATAAGTAAAACGTCTTATATTTTCTCTCGCTCTTCTCTTCACCTCTCTTCATCAACACTCACCACACTTTAATAATTTGATTTGTTGTAAGAATTACTTAAAAATGTGCTAACTAAAGCTTTTTTAAAAGTTTTTTTGAAAAATTTGAGAAAATTATCAAAAGCATTTCGTAAGCTTTTTTATATGAGTATTCAGCTTTGAGTAATTATTTGATCAAAAATTGAGTCTTTAAAACATCCTGAGTTTATTGTTTTATATGTTTAAAAACGAGTTATTTAAAGAGTTTATTAATTAAAAAAACTCAAATTAAAAATTTATTAAACTCATAAATTATTTTCCGCTTTAAATTTCCTTTCCAAAAATTTATAATATAAAACAAGTTTTAATAAAAACTTACATCTAATCTTCTAATATATTGTGCCTCTCTCAAAGATTCCTTTAAAGTTGCCTTTTATTAAACCATTTAATAAAATTTAAAATTTATATTATTCTGTTTAATTATAATATTATATAAAATTATATTTAAAATATAATAATATGTTCCTTAAATCTACTATATAATAATTAAAAATTTATTAAATTTTAATTGCATATTAAATGAATATATCATAAATATTAATTAAAAAACTTCAAATTTGAAATAAATTATGTAGCTATATATTATAATAAAGTTTTTTCATTAATATTTAAATAAAATTTCTATATATCTTAAACTTCCTTAAAAATTTAAAATTTTCATTTAAATAAATTATAAATGTAATGAATGATGATTTTATTATTAATTGGATAAAATAATAAAATATAATTTATAAATTTAAACTTTTTGTAATTAATTCATTGTATATAATTACTAATATAGTAATTAGTGGATTTTCATATTGTTGAATTGGTGACACGGGCCCTTATCAGTTCTCCGTCCAGTTGTTTTAATATGTTACACAGGGCGAGAGAATGATAAGGGTACGAATGCACCCGAACTGCTTTTTTTTTCTGAATTCACAATTTTCATTCACAGAATTCACAATTTTTATTTAATTTATTCGTATCTGGAAAAAATATATTTAACAATATGTAAAAATTTAATACTTACCTTACAATATTAATTGTGTAACAGGAAATATAAATTTATGCTGATTATATTTAATTAATAATTGACAATTTTTTCTCTGTTGTTTCAAATAAAAGTATCTATGAATTGTTCATTAAAATAATAGTTTTTATTTTATTTGAGGAAACAGAGTAAGGAAATGTATATAAGTTTTGCTTTTTTTAAATTACAGATTAAATTCCAGTTAGAAATCAAATTAGTTGCACCACATTGCACACCCTAGATAAATTAAATAAAAAATATAAGTTTCAGATATTAAAAGATCTGTATTATAATTATTTATTTATTTATAAAAAGTCCAGTATTACATAAAATGTAATAAGCGAGTGATTAACCCTTTGCATAGGTGGGGCTGGTATTTAATTTAATATTATAATATATTGATGACATTGAAAGGTCGAACAATCCTAACCACTACGCCGTTGATCAGATTATTATAATTATTATTCAAAACTTAAGTTAATTCCAAAAAAAACTGGTAGATAACTTACTTAAAATACCAAAATACTACAGGGTAAATTAAAAATATCTGAATGGATTGTTAGAAAACATAAAAGAGAAGCTAAGAATGAATCTCAAGCACCTTAAAGGAATTTGAAGTAAGTGTGTAGGCATACTACTGAAAATAATATTAAGAAGTTCTGGAATTGCGGGAAGAACCCTAAAGAAACAATACTATGAGATTTATTATAGAACATGTATTAACTAGAGATAAGTATTTTAAAGTTGAACAATTTATCTAATTAATTTTTATTTAATCCATTACTTACCATAAATTTTTAATACTACTAACTTTATGAAATAAAGAAAAGAAGTTTTGGAATTGCGGAGAAAATCCAATGGAATCAATCGTATGAGATCTATTTATTAGAATAGGTGGATTAATTACAGATACAATAAAAGAAAATTAACAAATTCTTTTAAATCTTTTTTTATTTAACCTATTATCTACCATTTCCTTAATTTTTAATGCCGTTAACTTTATGAAATAAAGAAAAGAAGCTCTGGAATTGCGGAGAAAACCCCAAAGATACAATAAAGGAAAATGAACAATTTATTTAAAATTTTTTTTTATTTAACCCATTATCTACCATATCAAATTTTCAATACTACTAATTTTATGAATTAAAGAAAATTGGTTTTGATATTGCAGAGATAGCCTTATATCTACAGATAGGTATAATAAAGTTAAACACATTTTTTAAATCTTATTTTTATTTAACCCATTATCTACCATATCTTCAATTTTTAATACTATTAACTTCTTGAATAAATTCCTCAAAAAATTATTGGGCAATTAAAGGATTAAACTGAACGTTTTTTTTTTAAAAATATCTTTTCAAAAATTAATTAAGAAAACAATACATTATTATATTAAAACAATTTTTGATAATATCCACAATTAAATATAACTTTATTATAAAAAGTAAAAACTTTAAATTAATGCCACTTCTTAAATAAAAATGCCAAACAATTAAATCGACTTTTATAAAATTTTCAAACAATTTTTATCATAATAATAATATATAAAAATTAATTTCAGAATTTTTTTTTTCAGTATATAGGTAATATATTTAATCCAATATGTTTACCATTTATACCTTTGCAATTGAAAAATATGTATATATATATTTATTTAAATTTAAAGAATCACAATCCATTGTAAATATTTTATTAAGCAAAAATTAAATAAAAAAAATAAAATAATAAAAATCAGAAAAAATAAAATTCAAAAAAAATATAACGAATCCTACTTATTATATCCGAAATCAAAAGTTTGTTTTGTACACTTATTCCATTTCATATTTGGTTTATTTTTTTTGTACATCTGGACAACATCCCGTCGCAAAAATAAAATTAATAAATAAAACTATATATATATATACATATATTTATATATATATACAATAGTGTTAATATAAAAATTTTTTTTTAAACCTAAAATAAATATTTAAATCCCCCCCTGTTTTTTTTTTTAATACGCGCGATAATAATTCCATCTATATCAATGAAAGATTTTTTGTATACAGAGTAACTCATAAGCAAATAAAACACTCAAATACAAATACAACACAATATATATATATGTATGTATACATTTTTATGATCTTTTATATTATATTCACTATTCTGTTCCTTCAGGATATTATATACATGAATCACATCACAAATGTTCACAGTCGTAACGCAACTATCAAATAAATTAACAAAATAATAAAAAAAAAAACAATAAAAAAGATTTTTCAACCAAATTTCATAAAAAACTTTTCGTAAAAAAAAGCTGAACTAAAGTTTTTTTTTTTAACAATGAATTTGCTTGTTATCCAGATCAAATTAAAAAAAAAAAAAAATCGTATTTTACTGAACAACACCGGACATAACCGTTAACACACAAGGGCTAAAAGTAATAACAAGCATAAAGAGTCACAAAGATTTCAAAACGAACGGATAAAACCCAGAAGCAAAACGGAAGTATAAGGAAACCATTAAATGAAAAAAATGAGTTCTGAATTGAACTTTTTTTTTTTTTGTACTCATCTTTTTGAGTTTTTTTTTTTATTTTGTTCTTTTTTCATGTTTTTTTTTTTTTTTTTTTTTGTATGCATGGGTTTTAATTTACTGATCAAAAAATTTAAAATAGTTTTTTACTTTTACAATATTGTAAAAATACAAAACCTTGAAACATTTCATGTTAAAATGTAATAATTATATTTGTGAATGTCATTAAAATGTACCGAACGGTCACACAAAGGTTAAATTCAACTAAAATGAATCCAATTAAAAACTTATGAGTTTTTTTTTTGGGGTTTAAGTTTTTGAATTTCATCTAGTTTATTTGTTTAATTAAAATAAATTTTAATAATGCAAATTAAGAGGTTAAAAACTGTAAAGAAAGAGCATTTTACTATAAAAGTGTAGCCCAATCCTCGAAATTCAAGCAATTGTCACGATCAAATAATCATTTACTATTTATAAACAAATACTTGAGCCGAAGTCGATAATTTTGTAGCAAAATAAACAGATTAATTTATTATACTACCTATATGACAAACTGTTAAAAAATTGTAGGTTATGATAATGTGGGGAATGTATTAAAATGAGCTTAAGCTCTTATCTGAGTTTTTTAAGTAGAAACTATTAAAATTCAAAAAATTTAAATAAAATATGAGTTTTTACTAAATAAAGTAAGATTTTGACTCGGTTCAAACTCAATTTTGTGCATATCACTAATATCTGACGTCCCCTTTTGGTCCATAATTGTAACATAATTAGGTCCTTGAAGGAATCAATGGGAATTTTAAAATGAAAAAATTCAAAACAGAGTGAATTTCTTAATTGTTTTATACATGTGTATCTGTTTTTTTAACTAGGTGTCCATTCTCAATTACATATTTAAGGCAGTCCTACATTGAACTCTAGAATTTTAAAGCCGTATTCTTACATGAAATTTAACCCTTCAAATTCCAATATAAGTGCATATTATTTATTAATTTAACAACTAAGTATGAAAAGTATTAAAATATAATAAGTTTCAATATCACAACTGTCAAAAACGCCCAAAAAACTTCTCTAACTGCTTTAAACTTATAATTGTACAAAAGTAAATTTAAAACTTTTTTTAACATATCTTTCATTCTAAAAAAAAAAAAACAAAAACAAATAAATATCATAAATAAATAATCATTAAATAAAAAAAAAAAAAAACCATATCAGGTCTATAAATACTATAAATTTAAAAAAAATATAAATAAAAATATCAGAATAAAACGGATGAGGCCAAGTCAGTCATAATATATATACGTATATAATAATATATACGTATATATGCATATAAAATGAATACAAATTAAAAGCACACATTCTTTCAGTTAATTTCGAAAACATTTTTTATTTTGTTATTTTTTTTTTTTTAAATATTAATTTGCGTTCATTCAAATCAACTACGTACTATTAAATACATTCCTATTATGATAGGGGCCAAAAGGGTTAAATAACTTACTATGAATATACAATAATATATTTTTTGTTTTTTTTTTTTTTTTGATTTTTTTTTTATTAACCCCATATAATATTATTTTTTTTTAAATGACATATTTACAATACAATTCAATAATAAAGTGAATTCATGCTTACACATTCACATACATATGTAGTTTTTATACCCGTGCATACATATATGACATCGGGTATATTAGATTTGCTCCTCCGTTTGTAACGCATCGATCTAGACGAGCTAGATATAGTGTCAAGGGTACGTATCGGCTCAGAATCGAAAAATTAGTCGATCTAGCTATGTGTGTCTGTCCGTCCGTCCGTCCGTCCGTCCGTCCGTCCGTCCGTCTGTGTGTCAGCACGATAACTCAAAAACTAAAAGAGCTACAGTTTTGAAATTTTCACAAAATATTTTTCAATCAATTTCTAGGTTCCCTATTTTTTTTGGTTAAGATCGGACCAAAACTTCGGGTAGCTCTCGAACAGCTAACTTTTTTAACTCCAATATTTTCATACAAAAATTTTAACATCAAGTATTTAACATGAAATTATATGAATTTTGTTTGTTTTTGCTTTTTTGTTTTTTTTTTTGTTTTTTGTTTTTGTTACAAAAAGTTGATAAAGATTTCGAGTTAGAATTTCATATGATTTAAATGATGCGTAGTTTATTTAAGATAAGCAAAAAAAAAGAAGCAAAGATTTTTTTAAGTAAATGGCTTATTGATATTGATAGATAATTATGAATATATATGATGAATCATATATATGAATATGATGATGAGTATTATCTATCATGATGATTATTATATGAATATGATAATATGAAGTTGATTTGGCTTAAGTTGAATATATTTGTGAATTAAAAATTAATTATAAGAGATGGAATTGAAAAATTAGAGCAAGAGTTTTGAAATTCACACAAAACATTTTTGGGACATTTTTTAGGTTCCCTATTTTTTTTGGTTAAGACCAGATCAAGGTTTCGGGGAGCTGCCACACCACCTATTTAAATCAATGTGAATTTCTTCAAAAGTAATTATACCAGGAAGATGAAAATTACACACGGTTAGTTTTATAATGAATCAAGAACTTATATGAAGTTTCAAAATGTTACGACTTCATTTTCGGGGGGCTGCCATACAACTTTTTTGCACCAATATGAATTTCTTGAAAACTGATTATACTACGAGGATGAAAATTACACACTGTTAGTTATATAATGAATCGAGCACTTATATGAAGTTTCAAAATGTTACGGCCCCGTTTTCGGGCAACTGCCATACAAAGTAATCAATTCGATAACTGTGAATCTAATGAAGCTACGAGGTTAAAATCAAAACTGGGCAGATAAAGTAATAGGGCAAGTTAGTTGGCAAAGTTGGACATCACTCGGACCAACTTTTAGGGCGGGCTATTTTTTTTTTTTTGTGTTTTTTTTTTTTTTTTTTGTTTTTAAGCAAAAATTATGGTAGTATAATGGAATTAAAAATTTAATTTTTTTTTAAGCTAAAATTATGGGATAAAAAGGTAAATTTTTTTTTAACTATTTTACTTTCTTATATTTTTTTTGTAATATTTATAATAGCATAGAGGAAATAAATAACGGTTAGTGGGTATGCACGGGTATCTAAAAGTTGACAAGGGCAACTATAATCTTCCTCGTTTTTTATTATAATTAATGATAGAAAATCAAATTGTATACAAAATTTATGTATATATATATGTATAAATTAATATATATAAAAAATGGTCGAGTTAATTTAAAAAAATAAAAAATTTTTATATTCATTTGAAAATTTTTTTAAGAATTTTTTTTTTTTTCCTTTATTATTGAAATCCAATACTTTTTATGTTCAAAGAAAAAGGCGTTTAGTATTGGGTCTTAATAGTTTTATGGACTCATAACAATTAAATATGACGCCATTATTAATTAAAAAAAAATAAGAAAAATAAAAAATTATGATTTAAATAAACGGAACTCTTGATTTTTATTTGTTTAAATGTGGTTTAAATGTTAAATATTAATATCGTAAATGGGTTTCTTTTAAATTTTCGGTAAACCATTAATATCGTAAATGATTTTATTTGGAATTGTAGCAGTTATTTAATATTCAATTGATTTTGAGTGATCGTTTTAAGTGGTTGATAATGGTTTTTTTATTTTTTTTTTTTTAAGCGCTAACTGTTCAACTGCTAGGCTAATAAGCCTGTCTATACCATAGGTACATGTTGGAACGGGGGGTCATATTATTTTCGTGCTATTAGAATTGGTCTTATTGAATTCCACATACAATTTAAACATGAAATAGTACTAGGCCTTATAATATGTATAAATGTCTTGGATTTCCAATAGTTACAATTCTATTTTTTGTTTATATTGTAATATTTTGTATTTGAGTTTTATGGTATTCTATATCTGTGAGTTATATTATTCAATTAAATTATTTGTTCAAATTTTGCATTTGATTATATTGTTAAATATTAATGTATTTTTTATTAAATATATATAATTATTAATTATTGATAGTGCCATTAATTCGAACCCAATGGTGAATGGTAGCTGAGTCGAGTTTCAAACCAAAAAAGTTTTTTTAACTTTGACTAGTATTCGAACCCGGGTCTTTTGCATGAAAGGTTGGCACTCAACCACTATGCCACTCAGTTCTTATAGTTCTATCAAGCATTTATATACAAGAGGCATAAGTTGGAACATTTGACATGATAAGCTGGGGCTAGGGGTTAAAACCAATTCTTCAGGAAAACTCATAAAAATTGTTCCAATTGCTTGAAAACAATTAACCCAGAAGTCTGAGGCAGTTGTAAAAGCTGAATAATGGATGGCTAGTAATTAAGACCAAGTTTTTACGAAAGCTCATAAAAATTGTTCCAAGTGCATGAAAACAAGTAACCCAGAAGTATGAGGCAGTTGTTTGACTTAAAATTTTTTTTTTAAAAATAGTTCGGAACTAAATGTGCTGAGCAATCTCTCTCTCTAGTATATTTATATCCATTGATAAATTTGTAGTGCAATATTGTTTATAAAAACCATAATTTTCACTATTACTTATTTAATTTCAAGGAATTTGAAAGTTAAAAAAAATCCAAATTTAATTTCCCCACTTTTAAGAACTTATTTAAATTTTAAGTATACATAATAAGTTAAATAATACATTGAACTTTATTATCTAAAAAAAAAATTCCTAGAATATCAACCCATAATTACTTAATGATTAAAAGACCCAAGTATTACATTACACAACTGATGAATATTAATAAGGAAACGATAGTCATAAAATTGGAAGATAAACTTCCTGGTAATAAAGGTCTCATATTTTAAACAAAAATGACGTAATCAAAAAGTAATGAGTTTCGTTATATTCTGCATTGATAAAACTATTCAAGGCACAACAACCTTGTTAAACTCAATTTACTTGAACACTTGGTACTTAAGTACTAATAAAACCTACACTTATTTCGATTTTTAGAACATATTTATTATGGTGCCAATTGATCAGAACTTATCACAATTACTTATTACAAATTTCTAAAAAAAATTCAAATAATGGGTTAAATATAGTTTTATAACTAAATCTAAGGTTCCCACGTAACTTTACCCTTTGTACACATGTTTATCTACCAATGTAGCTGTGTTTTAAATTTTAAAACAAATCTATATAAACATTTTTTTTTTCATAATTTTTATTTCGTTTCCTGTTTTCAATTTTAATTCATTATTTAATTAGTTTATTACATCAATACGTTATATGTTATATACATATATTTCATTATATACTGACACAGGAATAGTTTAATCTAAATACTTATTATATCATATTATTATAATGTATGAAATACAAATACTATGTACTATACTATGTACATATACTAATATTAAAATACATAGGAATATTAAAATGAATGAATTATTCGTAAAATAAATTTTTTTATATACACATATTTATTTTCTTTTTTATTGCATATTCATTAAATTTGATTTCAGTTCACTCACAAACGATTGAAGGTCATTAAAATCGCTTTCTTGTTTATGTATATATATATATATTAAATAAATTAAAAATGATAAACTTTGATCATTTATTCAAAATCAAAGAACATATATAATACAGTCAGAAGAAGAGACAACAAACATATTACAAAATAAATATTTTGATTATTTTTGAAATTCAAAATAAAATTGACCATAGAAAAAATTTTGTAATTATAGTATTGAAGTTTCGGAACTAAAAGTGAACGAATAATGTTTATAAAAAAAATTTACAGAAGATATTGTAAAAGTTTTAATATTGAAAATTTTTCGGAAAAATTGTACGAATTTAACTATTCGGAATATTTTTACAAATTGAACTATTCGGAATATTATCCCGAATTAAAGTATTCGCAATTATTTTTCGTAATATTTTTAGGAATTCATCCATTCGGAATTATTTTTCGTAATATTTTTAGGAATTTCACTTTTCGGAATATTTATTATTTTTCGGAATATTTTAACGTATTGAATTATTCGTAATTATTTTTCGTAATATTTTTTGAATTTTATCTTATTAATTTATTTTTCAGAATATTTTTAGGAATTGAAGTATTTGTAATTATTTTTCGTAATATTTACAGAAATTTAACTTTTTGGAATTATATTTCAGAATATTTTTACGAAATTAACTTTCGGAATTATTTTTCGGAATATTTTTACGAATTTAGCTTTGTGGTAGTATTTTTCAGAATATTTAAACGAATTTAACTTTTCGGAATTAGTTTTCGGAATATTTTTACGAATGGAACTATTTTCTGAATTAGAACTATCAAAAATCAAAATTTAACTACTTAGTTTAAGGCTTCAAATATGCCTTTAAAAGACATTATTTCTTAAATTTCGGAATTATTTTTGGAAATATTTTTACGTATATAATTTTTCGGAATATTTTTACGAATTTGACTTTTCGGAATATTTTTACGAATGGAACTATTTTCTAAATTAAAGCTACTTAATTTAAAGTTTCAAATATGTCATTATTAGATTATTAGACATTATTTCTTAAATTTCAATTAAAACCAAAATATCCTGAATCTTTAGAAGCTACCTCATACAATATTTAATACATATTACAAAATAAATCAAATGTCCATTTTTTGACAAAATATAATAAAAAACTATAAAATACTTAAGATTTGAATATTTTACAAAAGTTCCTAAAAATACCTTAAAGCTAACTAACTTAAACTTAATAAGTTCTTTTTCAGGAACCTCATGAATATTTTTCTCAGAATTTATTTTAAAAAAAATTACAAAAGAGTATTATCACTGAAACATCTCGTTATCCTATTTTTGAATTATGAAAAATTAAAGAATTATATTATTATTATATTTCATGTTTTTGTTTTTTTTTTTTTTTTTGTTACAATATGAAGATCACGGAAATCAAATCCCAATTTTTCCCTCTTTCAATGTAAATCAAACACATGAAAAAAAAAAAAATTCCAGAAATCCATTTTTTTTTAATTTAAAACCAACCAGCACATCAATTTATCCTATAAGAATTTTTTTGTATTTTGTATCCTAATAAAGTCTACTTTTATACCTCAAAAAGCTTCCCAAAAAACTCTCCACTTCCCTCCGCATAAACCGAATACAAATAACAAAAAGAAATTCCTTAGAATCCCCTGAGGGTATGTTTTTCCCTTCCTCATCTCATTTTACATCTTTAAATCTGAATTTTCCAATTTTTCGTTTTTTTTTATATTTAATTTCTTTTTGTTATAAGAAAAAAATTTTCCAAATTCTTATACATTTTTTTTTACAGTTTCTTTGTTTGTTTTTTTTTTTGTAATTTGCCCCTACTTTTTCGAAATTTAGCACCTAACTGCTGTATACCTAAAAAAAAAGACAACAGAAAGACGAAATAATATTCATGGGCCTTTTTTTTTAATTTTTTGTAAAACGAGTCCTTTTACATAAAAAAACAAAAATTGAGTAAAATTAATTTTCTATCATCAATTTTTGACATATTTCCGAATCTTTATCAAAAAAATTAGAAAGGAAAGAGAGAACAAATGAATTAAGATGAAAAAAAAAACAAAATTGTATTTCATGTAAATCATCAATATTCATCCTTGTTTCATGTTTTATTTTTATATGCACATACAAACATATTTTTATACCCGTATCGCTATATAGTCAAAAGGTATAATAAATTTGCCATTACGTTTGTGACGCAGAGAAGGAGGGGGGGTCGATATAGACAAAAGTGTATGGATCGGATCAGAATCGAAAAATAAATCGATTTAGCTATGTATGTCCGTCCGTCCGTCCGTCCCTCAACACGATAACTCAAAAACTAAAGGAGCTAGGATCTTGAAATTTTCGCAAATTAGTTTTTTTCTAATAGCCGTCATCGCTATTTAAATCCAGCCATTTTGGTCCATGGGTTCGGGTAGCTGCCATTCATTTTCTTTTTTTATATGAGTATTACTCTGTACCTATAACAACTGCGTGTCTGAAATTTTGCCAAAAATAGTTTAGTGTAATGGCCAAAGTTACTGCAAAATTTGGTTGATCTGCTGCAGAGGGTTCGAGTAGCTGCCATACAACTCCTTCTTTTATATGAGCATTCCACTACACTTAATAAAGTTGTATGTTTGAAATTTTGCCAAAAGTAATTAATGTTTATAATAATAATGATATAATGTATATATTACGGTCATACGGGTATCCCAGAGTTGACACAGTCTACTCTACTACAATCTTCCTCGTTTTCTATTTTTTATTATTTATTTTATATTTTTGTTGTTGTTGTTTTTTTTTATTAAAAATAAATTTTATAGTAATCAATGAATAAATGAATGGAATCAAATAAATATGAAATGGGTACTACTTATATACTGCTATTTTTCTATAATAAATTAATATGCTTCGGATATATATGTGTATAATATATATATACCTACTTATAACTTATAATATAAGTATACATTTAATAATTTTTATTCTTTATAAATTATAACATATTTATTTATTTATAATATATATATATATATGTATGTATACTTATGTGAATACTGTAATATTAAATAGACATTTTTTAAGTTGAAAGTATAAAAGATTTATATCCTTGGGATATTATCTTTGAACGTGTTGAAAATTCCCTTAAAGGAATATATTTTCAATTTATGAATTATTATTTATCTAAATTTAATCAATTATTTTTATTTATTATTTATATACGTATATAAACATATAATTTATATATATATACATTGCTTTTTATGTAATAAAAAATAAATTATTATATAACTGTGTTTTTTTTTTGTATCCATAAGTTTCCGACAGTTTTTAATAAGTACATTTTTTGCAATTTTGCGGTTTTTTTTTTAATTAATATAAGTACTTTTTAATGTAGTCGTATTTAATTTTTAATTAAATTAATTACATTTTTTTGCAATAATGAAAATGAATAATTAATAAAAATTTTTTAAAAAAATATTTTTAAAAAAAGTTTTTTAAAAAAATTTATATAAGTTACATAATTATTTAGATATCAATAAAGTTTGAAGTACTTGTTTCCAACATATATGTAATCATTATACAAAATAACAGATTTCTCAAAAGGATTTAAGTAAAGTACAAATATTCTATTAATTGGTACGTAAACAATTAACGGAGAACTATTTACTTAGTATTAGTTCAAAGCGTGATCGGATTATTGCCCACACGAAAAATGCCCACACGAAAATTGCCCACAGAAAATTATTTATAAAACAGAACTGCCGCTTTTTCCAGAATATTTAATATTTTATTTTAAATCACTAATAAATTATCTCCTAGATAGAATATAATTTTTGATTTTTTCTCTATTTATTTTAATTTAATTTTTATATTTAATTCAATTTTCTGTGGGCAATTTTCGTGTGGGCAATAATCATCGAATCAGTTCAAAGATTTATATCAATTGGTTTATTAGACAACTTGAATATATGTGCCAACGATAAGTACTTAAGTAGTAATTATATTTAAACTGTGAATATGGCTCTTGTTTAAGAAATCTTTCATAAGTGGAAGATCGAATGCGGAATTGAACTTTCAAATGATAATCAAGCAGACCTGTATAATACAAAAAAAATTGGTAGTAATTACTTACTTAAATGGTACTTAAGTACATTTGCAAATACCTGATACTCATTACTTTGGACTTTATGAATGAAAATATTTGCGAAATACTTGAATACTTAGATAATAATTCATTTCTTCAAACTTAAGTTAGTATTTTTTGGTACTAAACTACTCGAAAATACTTAAGTATCAAAATATAATTACAAAAGTAATTGAGCTCAAAATTTAATTACTTTCTATGAATTACAAGAATTTTTACTTGATTCTTTTACTTATATTGAAATTTTATAATTACCTGACAATTATTACACTACAAAGTACTTAATCAATATTGTACCGGTAATTGTACTGGTACTTCAAATCAAGTATATTTTGTTGAATCAAGTACATTTTTTAAAAAAACCTCAAAATTACATTAATAAATTTGTAATTATGTTTTAATCTTATTTTAAATTAATAATTTAAAATTAATTTTACAAATATTTTTCAAAACACTTTCTGATTACTAAAATATTTTCTGGGGAACTTTTTGAATTTAAACAAAATTTCAATTTCTATATACAAGCAATTCCGAATAAAATTGAAAACTTTTATTTAAAATTTCTATCGAAATTTCTGTGACCTCAATTTCTAAACAAAAAGCACTATAAAAAAAAATCCAAAAATTGATTTCTTTGGAAAAACTTTTTTTAATTCTTATTTTTCTCGTATACAAAAAGTCGAACAAAAATATGCTATCAAAAATTTATTAATAGAATATTGTGCACTTAACTTGACTTAAAAGACATGTAAAAAAAAATAAAAATAAGAATAAAATCAATAAATACATAAAAATAAATTTGATCACACTCTCAAAAAAAAAAAAAAAAACTTTTTACTTTATCACCCACATTCATAACGAAATAACTGTTAAAAGATCAAGAAAAAGGATATTGAACTTATATATAGCTACTAAAATTTTGTACTGAAGTACTGCTATAACTACTATATAAAAAAAACCATAATCAATTATATTCTATACATACATATACTCAAATATACAAAAACAAAATCTATGGTTGATTTCACAGATTGAAAAGGTTTTTTATTTTTTTTTTTGTGATTTTTCTATTCCTTCAACACTTTCAGGATCAAATGACAAATCCCTTTTTCTTCTTCCTTGTTTTATAGTATTTTTTTTTTTTTTAAGATTAGGTACTCTATTTACTTCTATATTCAGTTGTTTATTACACTATCAAAAACTATAGTAAAAATAAATAAATTTTTTTACACTTGCCAACTATAAACAAGATGGTTATAAAAATTTCAGTGACTTAAATGAAAAGTACTTGAATAATAATTAAAAAGTTAATTAATTATCAATAATTTAGCATAAAAGTGAATCTATTAGATAACAATTAGTATTTATTGAAATTTGATTACATTTAAATTTTTTAAAAACTTCATATACGTGTAGAACCATTGAATTAAAGTGGACAAGTACTCCCATATGTAGTACCTCAATTCAATTATCAAATTCCAGATTATTTCAAATTTGCCTGCACAATATTGCAACTAAAGATTATTTTTTTTTATTTAAAGTATTTGCAACTTTCATCTTGCCACCTACTGGCAGAGCTGTAAAGTAATTGTTAAAATGGTACTTAAATACTGTTTTAAGTACCATTAGTTGGTAATTATCACTTTCTAATTATCATTAAAACATTTTTGAAATGATAATTTGAAAATTCTACCAACAGAATTAAATATTTACTTGATAATTCCTAGAAAGTAATTAAATTGGGAATTGAATTACTTTTGTAATTATTTTTAAAATTTGATTACTTTTTTAAGTATTTAAAATGCTTAAATTACTTTTGCCATGTATTTATAAAATATGAGTTTTTAAAGTAACTAATTATCAAAAATAATTACAAAAGTAATTTAAGTGTTAAAAATAATTACAAAAGTAATTGAAATCCAAATTTAAAATGTAATTGAAATCTCATAGTACTTTTAATATTTTAATGGCTCACAATTAGCAAATATTAATAGTTATAACTTTACAGGTATTTGAATTTTGCAGGTTTGTTTGGTAATTGCGAAGTAATCAATCTTAAGTTTTATTTTTTAAGAAACCTAAATATGACGCTGGGATTAAGCTGGAGAATCCGAGATTGAATGAATAACAACTAAATAGGGGGATGTACCAAATAATGTAGTTTGCAAAGTAGAACTCTATTTGGTTCTTCTGGTATACTTATATTAAAACAATCTATCATGTATTTTAATTTAATTTTCAATAATAATATGTTAAAATTTAAATGTTATGAACTTATTGAACCAAGAATCCAATTATTAAAATACATTATGTATTATTATTTACTCTATATACATTATGTAGTTTTATAATAAATAGCATTTAAAAATTTTGCATACCTTTGAGATTGAAATTTAAAGTTCACATTCAATATATTTTTTTTATTTAAATTTTTCTATATTTGATTTGACATTCCTTCTATATTAATTTATATATATATATATATATATATATATCAATATATATTTTATATATTAATATAAACATATATTAAACTAAATACACATATGTATATTTAATATATTTATTATATTATTATATTTATTTTTATTTTATATTAAAAAAAAACCAATTGATGATTGCATGTATATTAAATATTGTCCAGGATATTCCACTTCAAATACAAATATAGACTTTTTTGATGATACTGGACAATCATGATAATATCATCTTTATATGTAAGGTCTTTGTCCGAGACACTTAAAGAAGTGAAACAGAGTAAAAAAAAATTAAATAAAATTCTCATAGATTTTTTTTTGCAAATATATAACAAAGTTATTTACTATGCATTTATTTATATTTTCAATATATAAGTATGCATAACAATGTTATATTACAATCAGTATTTACTTACATATGTATGTTATATTATTCAAACCAGCATTCAAATATTATTAGAGAGAGAGAGCTACAACAGTTCAAAGCAAAGCTAATATATAAAGTAAAGTGTAGTGGAATATTATTGAATCAGAAAATATAAATAGTCTAATACCCATATGGAATTGCTTTATTTAAATAAGTACATATATATGTACACATTATATTATATTGTATATTTATATATTGTTGTAATAATACTGACCACCCTCTCTCTTTTAGGTCCAGATCAATGAATATGTTTACCCTATAGAGCAATATAATATACATAATATGATGAATGGATGCCCTTATTTTATCATATCATTTTTTTTATTTTCACTTTGATTTTTTTTTATAATATATATATATATATATATACATAAATAGTGTAGTATATAAATATTTATATATATAATATAAGTATATCAATTTTGGTTTTTTTCTTAGATTTTGTTTTGTCTTTCTAGAAAATTGTTCTTTTCTCAGTTTCCTTGATATTTGCTTTCCTCTATGGAAAAATTTTCTTTGGAAAATAAAATAACCAATTGGAAATATATGGAAAAATACCCAAAAGAATTTTCAATATTTTCTTTTACATTTTTTTTTTTGTAAAGACGAATATCCGATGTTTAAAATCAAAAAAAATTATTAAAAATAAAATTTAATATTTTTTTTTAGTATGATAATTCACTTTATAAGATTAAAAGTATGTTGGTTGGATGGTCAAAGATTGATTTTAAGGGGTCAACCTACAATCTAGAGCATGTTTGTGGAAATATGACCTGACTTAGAGGTTTTGTTAGTAGTAGTATAATTGCGAAGGATGTAGTAGTATAAATGCTAAGAGGAATATAAGTCTAGTAGAGCTAATGAAGGTTTAAAACACATAATTTTTTGAATTCATAAAAAATCTTCAATCACTCAAAAATCTAAAACTAAGCGACCACTTTAGGTTCAATTATTAATATTAAAATCCATTTTAAACCCGCTAATTGGAGCCGTGAAAGGAACTAATTAAATATATCGCAAAATGTATCAAAGATGCGCTAATAAAGTCACGTGTACTTATTATCGCGTTTACGTTACATTATAACCAATTGATCTGCTTGTTCGGAAACACTGATAAATAAAAGCCAGTAAATTTTAACCAAAACTATGGAATATATCAATAATTATAGTAGACTAGAGACTACAGTGCATCTCGAATATTTAAAGAGACATACACTATTTTAGAGTAGAGACAAGGTTAAAAAAATAACTTAATATGCATAGCATTGCCTTGAATATTTTACAGGCCGGTATATTAAAATTTTTATAAATTTTTTTTTGGAAGTAGAAGCCGGTATGCAATAAATTTATTTTTTAAAGCAATTTTTATGTCTTAAATTTATTAAATAAAAAAATAAAATTTTTGAATGCGGCTCTAGATATTAATACATCAAATGCTATCCATCCATATTCGCATATTAAATTTGGTCTAAGCTCTACTAGAAACAATGTCTTTTGAAATGAAAAATCTTCAATATGATTTACACATAAATAGGACATTGTTTTTACTCAAATTATAAAAACCCTGGCCTAAACAATTAACAAGGCAATGCACACTGTTATAATCTGAAGTATAAAAGAATCATGAAGTAAAATTAAATTATACATATTTATAGGCTTCTCATTACCAATTTTTAAAATAAAAAATGTATTAAATAAAATAAAATAAATTTATGATTGTACAGCTAGAGAACAATAGGGAAATAGGGAACATTTTAATGGAATCATTTTAAAGATTTCAAAATTGCAGTTGATAATTCTATTAAATACTAAATCTATGTTTTCAGACGTATCCATAAGTTTATTCTTAAAAAAATTTATATTTTTCACTATTATTAATTTTATATTTACTCCAAAAGAAAAACCCTAACGAGGTTTAAGAAAATTAAAAAAAAAATTCGACCCATAAACAAAATTCGTTTGGTTTTCTTTGTCCTTCTTTAATAACAACGAATCCACTTAACCCTTTCATTCAGATGCAAAAAACAAAATACAGAAAAACGCTATAATAAAAAAAAAAATAAAGAAATTTAATAATATTGTTTCCTCCTATCATTCCTCTTCCCCGCAGTGAAAGATCTTCCTGTTCCTCTTTTTATGCACTAAATCTTTTCATCAAATTGATGGTGAACGAATTATTTTATAAAATAAAATTTATATTGAATTATAATGGAAACACATAATAAAATTTGGTTAAAAAAATGAAAACCCAAAATACAAAAAAATTTCAAAATTTCATTTTTTTAAACGAGTAAAAAAAAAAAATTTCCCCAAAACAAAAAAAAAAATTTATTGGAAATCAGTGCAAAGGAAGGATTTATGATGCAAAACCAAAAAAAAAAAACAAAAAAATATTTAAATTGGTTTTCTGTGTTTCAGATTTTTTTTTTAAAAAGACTCCTTCCATTTTTTTCCATCATATTTATATTATATTATATTTAATATATTATTCAATATCACATTAAAACTTTATTTTATAATAAGAAAAATACACATACATATATATACATATACATGATTTTATATACATATGTATAAATTTTCATATCCTTAATATTTTTTTTTATTGTTTTTTTTCAAACTGATTTTTTTTTACTTAAACGAATTGTGATCTGGTGAACATATGAATAAAGTATCAAATAATTTTCCAAGGAAAAAAAATATATCTTTTAATATTTCCTAATATTTTATTATAAAATTTTTTTTATATTATTTTTGGTTCTATTAGATATTAATTTTAATATGTATTTCAATATTATAAGATTTCCGTATTTTAGTTATTTTGGTTGATTTTTAGTTACTTCCTATATGCCATTTTTTTTTCTATTTGTATTATCGTATATGAGTTGCAGTTGCATAAAAATGGTGGTTGCATATTGCAATATTTCATTGTGGCATATAGAAGATAAATTCTATAATAACTTCCGTATAATAAGATCAATTTTCATGAATTGTGTAAAAATTTAATAATTTTTTTAATATTTAAAGTTATTTCCGGATGATAAACGTTTTTAACGTATATAACGTATATATATTATATTTTCAATAATAACACTTAATCATTTAAATTAGATATAAATAGTCATAGAAATCCCAATTGAATTCCATATTTGAAATATTAAAATTAAATATATACTATATATATCTGCAACATGAAATCAATTCTTCTCTACGGCAGTAAGACATAGCTACTCAAAAACTCCTCAACAAATAGGCTCCAAGTATTTGAGAATAAATGCCTCCGAACAATTCAAAATATAATTTCAAATGAGGAATTACTGAGAATTTTTGGGGCAGGAAACTATTGTCTTTCAAATAAAGAAAAGAAAATTGAGATGGATTGGTCATACACTTTGGAAAGAGCCAGAAAACATCGCGCGCCAGCCTCTAGATTGGAATCCACAGGGATTACTGGAGACCTAGGATAACTTGGAGAAGGTCAGTCGTTAAGGAAATTGAGAATAGCGGCAGAACGTGGGCAGAAGTTAAACAACTAGTTACAATAGATTGCGATTCGTAAGCTTTGTGGAAGCCCTATGCTCCCTTAGGGTGTAAAACAGGAAAAAAAAAATCTGCCATCCTTGAAAAGTAATGGAGGTAAGCGAGGGCATTCCAAATAACATGAGGTAAGCGATGGTTTATAAATATAAATTATAAATAAATAATTTAACTTTAATTAAAATAATTTTTTTTTTAATTCTATTATCCATTCATATAAGGAATGAATTAAGGGTATTCACGAAGCCGTTGATTACTCAGCTGAATTAAATGTGTGTAAAGTTTAAATACCAAGTCAAGTTTCTACGATCATTTTAAATACTACGATATAAACTATTACTATGCAGGTACTTATATAATTTTACGATATTTTTTATTATTAGGCTGCCCGTATACTATTCGGACTTGGTTGTACAACATGTCCGGGGAAGTAAGAAATTGTATTGTGTATGGCGAATTTTGTATCGTGTACAACCATTTTGAAGGTTAAAAATTTATTTGGATAAAGATAAAAAAATTTGGATTTTTGTGGGCGGAGTCTTTGGTTTGTATTTTGAGTTGTATCTGGTATGGGAAATTTGTAAAACTTAAATGTCATTCTATTTAATTTTATTCAAGAATCTTCCGTTTTTTGAGAACTGAAGTACGTTAAGATATTTTAATCTAGATCTAGAAGAAAATTTGAAAAAGATAGAGCTCTAAGTTAAATAAAAGATATTAAAAATTCAAATTCAAATTTTGAGACAATTTTGACATTAAATATATTTTTATTAAAATAAAATTGAATTATGGTTCGACTACAGGTTGGACAAGTTTGACCAACATTGTTTAAATAAAAAATTAAAACTATAATTTCTTTAAATTTTAAAGTAAGCTTAAGGTACAGTTAGTAGTTAAAATGGAGTCATTTTAAAGATGGACAACTACTAAAATACTATGTCTACAGATTCTTAAACTGTAGTCTAATTAAAATTGATTCTTCCCAACAGAGCCCAATTGCACCAACCACTTATAACTAAACAAATAATCAAATTATCAAAATTTTTGTCGCATCAACACCATATTTGACAACAAACATATGAAGTTTGATTAGGAAAAACCACTCACTTATCAAAAAAGTGATTATTTCATTAGTGATTAGTGTTCGTGCAATAGGGCCCAGGTCAACCTAATTAAACCATTTAAAAGTTTTTTTAAACATGTCAACGCATCATTGTGAATGAATTTACTTATCATTGTGAAATTAAAGAACATATTAAACCATTAATAAATAAATTATACTTATAATTTCTGTGGTCCCGAAAACGTCTCTTCATCACCCAAGTTCAGTATATAAGTATGTATTTCAAAATCTAAAAATAAAAAAGAAACATTCATTAAATAAAATTCATTAAAAAAATTTTAAAATTAGTATTTTGAAATTTAAAAATATAATTTTAATGTATAAGTGTATATTTAATTTTTTAATTTGTTATTTAATCAACTGATTAACATTTTACAGTAGCAACTTTTAAGTAGCTTTAGATTTAATTTTCAAAAAAAAAAACAACAAAAAACCACAACACAAAAAAAAAAATTCCATAATTTCTTATCAAATTCATTCTTATCAATTTTAAATACTTAAAAAATTATTATCATTAACTCATAAATTACTATAAAAATTACAAATATTATAATTAAATCACAATTACAATAACAAAAAAATGTTGATTTATAATATTTGTAATTAGTATAAGTACATACATATATTATGTATATATAATGTAATATAATAGGGTGGATTATATTTAAAAGTAATTTAAAAATTCAATATTTATTTTTAATTTCAGAAATATTTTAAATAAGATAACTAAGTACCTATATGTAATTTAAGTATAACTAAGTCATTACTTAAGTTGTTTATATAAAAAACGAGGAAGAGTGTAGTAGAGTAGACTGTGTCAACTCTGGGATACCCGTATGACCGTTATATAAACATTATATCATTATTATTATAAACATTAATTACTCTTGGCAAAATTTCAAACATACCAGTATTATTAGGTGAAATATAATGCTCATATAAAAGAAGGAGTTGTATGGCGCAGAGTCGAACCCTCTGCAGTAGACCAACCAAATTTTGCAGTAACTTTGGCCATAAAATTAAACTACTTTTGCCAAAATTTTAGACACGTAGGTAGCTGTAATAGGTACAGAGAAATACTCATATAAAATAAGAAGTTGTATGGCAGCTACTCGAACCCACTGCAGTAGACCAACCAAATTTTGCAGTAACTTTGGCCATTATACTTAACTATTTTTGGCAAAATTTCAGAAACGCAGCTTCCATAGGTATAGAGTAATGCTCATATAAAAAAAGAAGTTGTATGGCAGCCACCCGAACCCATGGACCAAAATGGCTGGATTTAAATAGCGATGACGGCTATTGCAGAAAAACGAATTTGCGAAAATTTCAAGATCCTAGCTCCTTTAGTTTTTGAGTTATCGTGGTGACGGACGGACATTCATACATAGCTAAATCGATTTATTTTACGATTCTAATCCGATCCATACACTTGAGTCTATATCTATCGCCCCTCCTTCTCTGCGTCACAAACGTGATGGCAAATTTATTATACCCTTGGACTATATAGTCATACGGGTATAAAAATATAATTTAAAGAAACCCTGAGAAAAAAAATATTGGTATTTAGTATATTACTCTCCATTAAAATTTTATTTTTATCAAAAAACCAATATTTATTAAATATAAACCAATAATTTATGAAATAAACACCCTGTTTATAACATCAATAAATTTTAATAAAATAAAACTATATATACCTACATATATACCTACATACAAATTAATTAAAAATTAATCCAAACAAGTGAACATAAAGAATTTATATATATATATATATATATATATATATATATATATATGTATATATATAAGTATGTACTAATTATATGAACTGATAACTGTGTGATAATTAAAACAATAAAAACAAGGCTGTACATAATGTATAGTTATATATATTTAGTGTAATATATCGTAGAAAAACCATAAAAAATTTCATTATGAGTCTTATCTTAGACACAAGTATAAAAAAACTAATACAAAAATCATATACCTACATATAATAAATTATTAGGACTAGAAATAAGTATCTATATATATATTTAGTATGTATTTATAATGATTTTCAAATTTTTAGGTTTTTCCTTCGTTTTATTAAAATACATAAGGAAAAAATTAAATATATAGTACTTATATAGTAAATAGCTCACTGGGAAAACATAACGCACTCTTTTAAATACAGTTAAAATTTGAAAATGAACTCACAAAATATAATATATGTATGTACATTCTTAACCTTTAAACGCGTATACCTATTTCTAACCTTTTTTATATTTATTTGATTATCTTTAAATAATAATATAAGATTAAAAACTATTTACAGTTATTCGATTTTCTTTGATAATGTGTTTACAGTTATATTATATTTTACATTTAACCCACATTAATATGCATTGCCATTATTTTGTCCTTATATCACCACATCTCACCACATCAGTATGCTTTGCAGTATTGGAATTACCCAGATAACTTTTATATTTATATGAAATTTTCAGAATTTCATCTGTGAGTTAATAGAACAAATCGAAAATTTTTAACCGTAAAGTTGATATTTTTTTACTTTATTTTTATTTATTCAATGTGATTTCATATTAATAAAATTATTAAGTATGTTAAAATATAATATATACTTAAATATGAATGTATGTAATATATTCAAAGTTGTACTTATATACCTATTCATAAATTATATTATAAATAAGTATTTATGCTAACATAATTTGTACCAATTTTTCTGAAAAATTCTTTAAAAATTTCTTGAAAAATTTTTCAACTTTCAGTTCTATTTAATCGACCAAGTCTTTAACATTCTTACATATACAAATATTGTATACTCTTTTCATATGATATTGGTCCTTTCTAGATGCAATTTGTTTTGTTTTCAAATAAAATCCTAGGGTAATCAACCCCGTTTCTTGGGAACTAATAGTCAAATAAACATATTTAAAAATAAAGTGACTACCAGTTTTATAGCAGATTCTAAATACAGCAATGAAATATTAAAAAAGTTCAACTCTTAAGCCCACCTTAAAAATAGCACCTAAATTTTTCAGAAATTTTTAGAATGTAGAACCCAAAAATTTGGATGCTATTTTTTTAAACTCATCTAAATTGTTTTTTCCATTTTTTGGTTTTATTATAGAATTTGAGAGTAGATTTTTTAAATCAATTAAATTAGACTTTTGAGTTCCAAGATAAGAGGCTTTTTTAAAAATAAGCACCAATTTTATTTGAAAAACGATTAAAATTATTTTAAAATAGACACTTAAAAAAAGGACCAAGCTTATGGAAAAAGAGTATATATGGTGATAAATATTACCAATTAATAGTGCCAGAATATTAAGAAAATAAAAAAATCTTAAGATAATAAGATATTAATTATGATATGTATGCAGTTACTAACACCATAAAAACTAATAAATATAATTTTTCCACCTCCTTCCATTATTTTCAAAAGGACACAAAAAACTTTTTAGTGTCATATTCTCCCTTATATTCCAAAGATTCCAAATGAATTGAACGTAAAGTAAGAGGGTCAGATTTTTTTTTTTTAAAAGCAATTTTATTACATATACAATTTCCTTTTATATATATATTATATACTTTAATATACTATGTACTATATACTAATAATAATAACATTTCTCAAGAATTAAAAAAGAAAAATAAAAAAAATAACGGAAAAAACGTTAAAAGACTTTTTTAGAAAAAGACGACGATCGTAAATTTTTCTTAATTGCTTTAATTGGCAGGATATTAAAAGAATCTAACTATTTTATATAATTACTTTACATTTCTATATTATATATATATATATATATATATATATATATGTATATGAATATATACATATACATCTTTAGAGTATTAAGTATAAAAACCAAATAGAAAAAAAATAAAATAGTGAATGAAAAAGTAGAAGAAGACCACTACTTATATACTATAGTTTTTCTTCTCTATTCTTTTCTTTCCAATTTAAGAATAAATTGTTAGGTTATGTATATATATATGTATAAACATATAACTATATACAATATATAAAAATTTTCTTGTACAAAAATTTTTCCAATAATTTATTTATTTTTTTTTTTCTTATTTTTTTGCTTTAAGTCAAATATAAAAAATCATACCATTGCTCTAAATATAGATTATGTCACTTGATACCCTGTAAAGAACTATTAAATTATATACATATTAATATATATATATATATATATATACAATAAATATTTCAATTCAATATTATATAGAAATAAAAGGAGAAAGGGAACTAGACAACGGTCCCAATATTGGAGAAAATTTTTAAAAATAAATTAAAAATTGAAATAAGGGACAAAAGAATGCTGCCATCTAATACCTATATACTATTATTAATTGACAGTATATTATATATAGATATAATTAGTAATAAGTATATAAAAAAAAAAAAATTAGACATCATATAAATTATACAATTAATTAAAAAAAAAAACATAACAAAAAAAATTGGTTTTTTTAATTAATAAAAATAAAAAAAAAATAAAAAATTAAATTCCTAATTTTATAACAGCAGGATATTTTTAACCTAATTAAAAGGATCACTTGCAGTCAAATAATGTCAATATGAATTTTTATATTATATATGTAATAATTCTATGGAGTAAATAAATATATAATATTATGAATTTAAAGCATTTTTTATACATAACTGAGATATATAATTTTATGATTTATATACTATTGATTTATTAGATTGTATTTTTATATAAGTACTAATAAAAATTTTATATTTATTTAATTAATTGTATCAAGGCCTGTGATGTCGGAGTCGCTGAGCTGTTATCTACATATTTTAAGTGGAAAAGGAGTTGAAGAACAGGCACGGTAGTCCTTTAAAGTTTTAAGTCTTCGACTCAAACAAAAGATTGAATTCGAAATTTTATTCTGCAGGATTTACCGTTATTTTGTAACTTGAAATGTAAATTATGTATTTACAGAGGGTTCAATAAGTTATGAAATTTTATTGAGTAGGATTTACCTTTATTTTTTACAAACTCTACCTGTTTTGATTATATATTTACAGAAATATATTTATCAAATTTTATTCAGCAGGATTTACCGTTATTTTGTAACTTGAATTGTAAATTATGTATTTACAGAGGCTTCAATAAGTTATCAAATTTTATTCGGCAGGATTTACCGTAATTTTGAACAAACTGTACCTGTTTTGATTATATATTTATAGAAGCTTCAATATTTTATCAAATTTTATTCAGCAGGATTTACCGTTATTTTGTAACTTGAAATGTATATTATATATTTACATAGGCTTCAATATTTTCTCAAATTTTATTCCGCAGGACTTACCGTTATTTTGTAAACTTTACGTTATTATGTTTTTATAAAAATAGTTAAACTTTCATATGCATACATTTATTCAAAGTAAAACTTATTTTTTTAAATCTGGTAGGTGGTAGTTCATAATATTGTAGTAGTGGTCAGAGTTGGAATAATTTTTGGTGGCCTCACAGCCCTGGTTGTACAAACCAAACAATTATTGATGGAAATATATCAAGTAAAATGTTTGTTTATAAGTATTAGGTTTGAATTTAAAAAAAAATCTTCATAAGAATTTATCATGAATCATATCTAACACTTTCCAGTATCTTAAGATAATTTTTCCAAATTTTAATGGGGAAGAATTGTTTACCTCATTATTCCAAAATAAATACCTATAAGCCTAATTCCTTTAAATTTTCCTTCAAATTTTGTTCCAAAATTAAATTACATCAAAAAATTTTCAATATATATTTAAATATTTATATAATATATATTTAAATATCTTTAATAAATTATACAATCATTTATTTTCATTTAATTAAAGTTAACATTTATTCGAATATTATGGAAATTTTTTTTTCAATTTAACATAATTTTTCATTTTATTAATTTAATTTTCATAACTGTACTTAAATTTGACCATAAATTTTAATAAAAATATAAATATATATATTTACATATATATTTTTTAATAAAAACATAAATACAGTTATTCCAAGCAACACTGGGGTACACTTTTATTTTAAAAGATTTCAAAATGATTCAAATGCACATTTAAACTTTAAGTTAAACAATTACTTCAGTACACTAATAGGGTAAGTCCCCTTTTAATTTAAAAGGCACAGTTAAGCTGTGATTATTATCAAAACTTTTTTTTTTAAATTAATACCTACTTTTCAAAACTAATTCAACTTTACGAATCGAATTTAAATTCAAATATACAAGATATTTAAACAGAAAAAAAAACAAATACTTTTAAATCGTCCTGAATTCCGAGTAAAAAATAAAAATCGATTATTAAATTTTTTTTTTGTTTTTAATATTCACCTCACCCACATTTTTTTTTATCATAAAAACCGACGTAAAACAAAAAACTAAGGAAAGCAAAATAACCAAATAAATTATTTTATATATATAAATATATATATATATTTTTTTCTTACTCATTTGCCTTTTTTTTTTTTATGTAAAAAAAATTTTTAACCACAAAAGCTTTATTTTAAAAATATTTTCATAAGTATTTAATATGATTTATCTGAAATACCTACTTTTATAAAATATAATAAGTATATAAGTAGATATATATACTTAAATTGTACATTATTTAAAAACTGTAAACTCGGATTTTTTAAACCACAAGACGAACAAAAAAACGTTTGGGAAGAGGTGCTCCCAATATTGTTTTCAGAATGCCGAAATAAGAACATTTGTGTATAAAATTTAAAAAAAAAACTTGGAAGTCATTATATTAGCTCTCTATATACTAGGTATATTGTGGTAACAAATATTTTATTGCATACTTTTTTTTGTTTTTGTATAAACACTCCTAATAAAACGCTTATTAAAAACGCTACCAATAAAAGCGATAATAACCTTATAACGACTTAACAAAATATATATTCCTACGTATAATCAAAGTTTATTTTATAATAATTTTATATTTCCTCTCACTAATACAAATATAAAAAATTCAAAAAGAATAATCACATTTACTTAAGAATTAATTAATTTAGAAAATAAAAATAAATTCATGAATTTAACCCATTAAAACCGTACCGACTGCTAGCATTACTCTAAAATATTTTTAACATTCAAATAACAAAAACATTTAAGTACATTATGTTTATATAAATAAAAATCTTGAGTATTAAAAAGTGAACTAACAGTTATATTAAACCTTAAGTTATAAGCGCAATAACAAACTGGTTTTAACCCATTAAAACCGTACCGACTGCGTATAGAAATATTTTTATGACACAATCAAAAGAATAGTAAATTATAAACAAAAATCTCTAAGTAAGTTCTAAAAGTTTTGACTAACAATTACACTAGGTACACCTTCAGATGTAATTTAAGCTTAAAAATTCAAAGACACAATCAAAAGAATAGTAAATTATAAACAAAAATCTCTAAGTAAGTTCTAAAAGTTTTGACTAACAATTACACTAGGTACACCTTCAGATGTAATTTAAGCTTAAAAATTAACGGTTTTTAACCCATTAAAACCGCACCGACTGCTAGCTGTACCCTAAAATATTCTTAACATTCAAATAACAAAAAAATTTAAGTACATTATGTTTATATAAATAAAAATCTGGATTTTAAAGAGGAAACAAACAGTTACATTAAACCTTAAGATGTAAGAACAACAACAAACGGTTTTTAACCCATTAAAATCGTACGGACTGTGAACTCTACCCTTAAATATTCTTATGACACAATCATAAGAATAGTAAATTATAAACAAGAATCCTTAAGTAAGCACTAAAAATTTTGACTAACAGTTACATTAGGTAAACCTTCAAATATAATTTAAGTTTAATAACTAACGGATTTTAACCCATTAATTCCGTACCGACTGATAACTATACCTTATAATCTTCTTAAGATCCAATCAAAAGAATAGTATATTATAAACAAGAATCCTTAAGTAAGTACTAAAAATTTTGACATTAGGTATACCATCAGATATAATTTAAGCTTACTAATTAACGGTTTTTAACCCCTTAATGTCGCATCGACTGCTATTTATACCATAAAATATTCCCAATCAAACAAAATACAAAACAAATTCTGTATAAACAAAAATATTGAGTACTCCAAAAATTAACAAACAGTTACATTACACACTTTCAGTTATAATATGCCTAATAATTAACGGTTTTAATTTTTATGTGTATTTATTCAGAGTATCTATCTATGTATTTAATTTTAATTTTTATTTTATATTGTGTTCCTGTTGCTTATAGGGTCAAAGTATTGTTATTGAAGGTAGTTAAGAAAAACAAATTTTCAAAATTAAATAAAGGGAAATAACATAAATTTTATTTTTAATGTTTATTGAAAACTTTTTTTCTTTTAAAAAAAAGCTGAGTTAAAAAATTTTTATATTTATTAAAAAACGCATGTTTTTTTAAGGGATTAAATTGTTTTTTTTTTGTTTTATTAAAAAATTTTTTAAATATTGATAATGATTTTAATCATAAGTAACTAAAGGTATCTGGTATATACCTATATACAATTATTATTTATTTTTGTATTATACAAACATAATTAAGTAGGTACATAAGTGTATATGGAATCTTATTAAATACAAAATTATGATAACGTTTGCTACTTGATTATTATACTTGTGTACCTATACTTTGTTAGTCTTAAGATAATTTTTATTTGACTTTTGATAATTTTTTGTTGTATTTCAGAAGCTTTACATACGTATATAAAATATTTGATTTAAAAAATTTAAAAAAAATTTTTTCAAAAAATACATTATATATTTGGAACAGCTAGCTGTTATAAGGAATTTAAGTTCCGATTTGACAAAATTACAGTGCACCCTTTTTATACCTATGTACACTTTTCTGTCAACTATACGTTTCTTAAGGGGTCCTCAGCAATATAGTGGCTAAGCATCTGGCTTACTAACCATAGGAGGCCGGGTTCGATTCCCGTTAAAGTTATACAATATTTAATTAAAAATAAATTATTGCAAAATAATTTTTATATATAAAATCTCCATGGTGACCAAATACCAATTTAAAATATAAAAATATATAACATAAACAAAATAATTAATATTGTAATTATAAATAAATAGAAAGTATTTTATTTAAGAAGTCCAAATGCCAAATAGGCATAGGACTATTAATAATATCACGCAATATTTACTATTGTCATATTGTTATCCTACTGTTATCTTTCATTTATTCAATTCACACATCTAGAGTTCTTTAATATACTTCTCCGATTGAGTCGGATTCTTTTAAAACTTTTTTGTTTCAACTCCTATTAACAAAATGTTGTATGGAATTCCTTTAACACTTTGTAATTTTATTTTTGTGTCAAAGTTGTTACAACTTCTACCCTCCCTTAAAATATAAAATCTGAGCTCCATGAGATCACAAAACTATGACGTCAGCGTACAAAAATCGTTTGGTTTTTAATTTTAAATTCCAACGAATGTTCGTTGGCAATTCACGTCTCCTTCAGAATAGTTAGAACTTAGATTCTTCATTTTAGTCAGAATAGATTTTTATTAATACTTAGTGAGTGTTCCATTTAGTTGCAACTTAGAATTTTCAAATAGTTGTGGTATTATAAATTATTAAATATTAGTAAATCTTACGCATTACGTACATATATAATAATCAATAAAAATTTCTAAATCACCTTCTATAATAAAAAAAATGTTATCATCAACACGAGTCTGTTACATGTTATAGTAACATTATGTTAAATGAAAAACTACATGTATGCATGTACTAGTAATACCTAATATAAAGTTTTAATTTTATTTATTTATTATTAAAAAAAATGTTTAATTATAAAATTATCTTATCTTATCATAATGTATTTATTAAAAAGCGTTACAATAAAAAAAGTTCAAAGAGTTTTCAAGTATTTATGAGATTCAAAATTATTAATAATAAAATCATAAATATGTACAAGTACTTCACAAAACAAAAAATGGCGCTTTTTTTAAGTAAACTAACAGGGAATTAGAAATTAAAAATTTGTTTTTCTACAATATGTGGTTTTTTTTAATTTTTTATTTAAAAAAATCTTTATACTTAAATTTAAAAAAAAATACAAAACCTCAGAGTTTATTTCCAATAGCATTTCAAAATTTCAAAGAACCATATAATTGAAAACCTATAGGATATGTTTTGAATTTAAATTAATTAAAACAAAAAAAAATAAAATTATATTAATTGGGAAACACAAATATGGAACCACAAAGCTATGAATTGTTTGAATTTTTAATCAATATAAATTAAATATGTAATACTTATTTAACTTTAAAATAATTTTAAAGTTGTATGACAAATTAAATTTGTTTTTAATTTTTTCAAGGTTCTTATAATTAAAAAGAGGCATTTTTGAAATGATAACTTCTCTGTAAGGAACTTTGTTTTAAACATAATTTTTAAATTTAAGTTTAAGTTCATAATACCCCTTTTCTTGTTTTATTTTAAAACTTTTGATTTTAATTTCAAAATCTAGCGTTATAAGTTGTGAAAGCCACTACTCTTAACTAAAATTCGGGCGATTTTCGCACTTAGTGCTCCCAAAGGTTTTTGTTTTTTTTTTTGTAACTAGGTGACACTCTAGGCATTACTGCCATACAACTTCAAGTATATTTTATTCCAAAAAAGATTTTCTGATCCTCTAATCACCACAAAATGATTCAAGATAACCGGCTATGACCACCATTTAGATTCTGTAAATCTAACAGACCGCCAAGTAGAGGCTGTGGTGCAACTATTTAAACATTTTTGTTCTAAAATAAAAACAGCTAGACCGATTTACTTTAAATTTTGTATACGTGATGCTCCTTGAGAATTGAATCGACTCTACTAACAAACTTTTAATTTGTTAACCCATTATGGCGCGACTATTGATCAAAAAAATATTTTCAAAGCGAATTATACGTCAAATTTTTCGAAATACTTCTATGACCTAAAAAAAAGTCACAAAAAATTTTCCGAGTTCCGTTAACCTATTACGGCAGCTTAACTTTCGTCAAGTTTTGTATATGTGGTGCTCTTTAAAAATGGAGTTGACTAAATGAATTGGCATAAACATCAATTTCAATTAAAAACCCATTGATAGGGGAAGCAACGCGCACCGGATGACATAAAAATTTTGTGTAGTATGATATAAAAATTATCTAGGCCTTGTTTTATAAAATTATTTCAGAATTTTAAATTGTTTCACAACGTCATAAAATCATGATTCTAAAATATCTTTCGTAATTGTAACGATTTTTTTTTCGGAATTTTCATAATATAAAAAAACAAACAAGTTTTACTACATACATATGTATATAAATACATACTAAGTATTAATTGCTTTGATAACACTTTCAAGTTTTTCCCAAATACATACATAATAAATTCAAATTCTTATCTTTATAACAGATTTTTTAGTTCACTTCCTCTCTTTGGAGTCATAATTAAAAAGTTCATAACAAAAAAAACTAAAAAGCAATAAGCAATATTGTGAAAATATTTATTGTAATTTCTGTAGTGTTCAAATAAAATCTGAAAATTTCAAATGAAAAAAAAACCGCTTATCGGTTCTCCAACTTTAATTTATTTTTTCCATTTTTTCATTTTTTTGTATTTACAAATACAACATAAAATGTACAGAGGAAAAAAATTATTATCAAGAATTGGAAATGTTGTAAAAATCATGACTTAATTTTTTTTCCGGTACATCGTTAAACTTTAAACAAATTAAAGAACTGTATAGTTGTTTCCTAGAAAAGAAACCTTTTTGTTTTTTGGTTTAAATTTGTTAGTAATGAAAAAATTTAATTAAAAAATTTATTGAAGAGTTGGGCATACAAACGCATCCATTTGTAAATAGTTGTTTAATGTAATCAGGTTAAGACTAAATTCTAAGTATCTAGATAAGCCTATACGCGTAATCGCGTAATAAAATGTGTGATCATTGATATACATCGATAAACTATTGAACCTACAGAGCCTGTTATAATCAAATCAAACCAAATCCAGACCATCCCAACCTTTAAATTAAAATATTACTTAAGAAATTAGAGCTTAGAGTTTCCTCGCCATCTCAATATAAAAAAATTTAGACTAACGAAATTATAGTACCTATCTAATAATATTTAAATGGCTCTATGAGACTCTTAGAATAAAATACAAAAATTACAAGTCTTCATGAATAAATGTCTAAGAATAATATGTCGCATATTCTGGCCTAGGCGAATAATGAATGAAGAACTCTGGGTAATGACGAGGCAAAAGCCGATATGGTTCCAAATTAGAAAAAAGAATTGGAAGTGGATTGGTCACATTCTAAGGCGGCCAACAACATCAGTAGCACGCCAAGCCCTAGATTGGAACTCGCAGGGTAGGAGAAATGTGGGAAGACCAAAAACAACCTGGAGAAGATCAGTCCATAGAGAATGTGACATATCGGGAAAAACATGCTCCGAATTAAAGAGGTTAGTGGAAACAGAGACAGTTGGAGAGGCTATGTGGAAGCCCTATGTTACATATGGGAATAATAAGCTAAAAAAAAATGAGACTCTAGAGTCTCCCGCCGACTACAGATAATTTCTCCATTGGTTTTCTATCCTGGGGGCTGCTCTTCTCCATAAGCCCGGCAAACTCAAATTTTGATAGTCCTGTTCTATTCCTTTTTTCCATTTTAGTTTTGGTCTGCCTCTGCTACGTACACCATATGGAATTCAAAAACCATTCTCACCGAACAGTTTTCTTCCCCTTTTACAACATGTCATAGCCAACGCAGTCATTGTATTTTTACTCTTCTGACTAGGTTTATATTGTCGTAGAGTGCGTACAGTTCTTGGTTATATCTATGTCTCTAATACCAATTTATATTTACAGGAACAAAGATCTTTCGTAGGTTTAGTATAAAAAAGCGTCTTCATTTTTAAGCACTTCTGTTATTATACTCTATAGTTTTATAAACTTAAATTTTAAATAATTGAAAATTGTGGAAATTCCAAAACCATAAAACGCAAATTTAAAAAATAAAAAATTTAAAAAATTGATTAAATAAATTTCACATAAAAAACATTTTCAAAGTAACGCTTAAGTATTTTAAATGCCTCCAAAAAAAAAGTATTTTATAAACTATTTAAAAAATTATCAAATAGATAAAAAAATATATATTTTTTTTATAATCTAGTTAATTTTTAATTAAACTAATAAAAAATTATTGCTATTTTAAACTAATTGTATTTAAAAAAAATTTTTATATATATATATATATATTTTAGGTTTTTTTTTTCTTATTTTAATATTGCAAGGTAAACTATAACATACCTAAAAATCAATTAAACACTCGTTCTATTCAATTACATTTACTAAAAAATTCTCTTAATATTTTTTTATTGCACTCTAAACTTTCCCATAAATGGTTTAATTTTGTTTTGATTTAGTAAAATTTGAAATATTTTTTTATTGATTTTCACATTTGGTCCTTTTCGTGACTCACACATATGAAATAAAAAACAAACTATTACCTAAAATAGATTATGGTTTTATAGTCAATATTTTAAAACTCTGGAATAAAAAAACATTGGAACTCTTTAACCTTCTAAAAAAAAATAATTTTTTTTTTCATCCAATTAAAACACATTTTTTCCAATGAAATAACAAAAAAAAAAGATTTAAAACTCATCAATTTGTTGTCCTAAATTGGATTTGGTGATAAAAACCGGACACAAAGTTACAGTGAAGTAACGGATATTTACTCACCTTAAATGGATTATACCTAGTTTTATATTGAAGGCCGATTTTAACAAATTCAAATAATTCATAATTCTTTATTCTTTTTTACTAAGTTTTATCTTATCCTTCAATGTACAATAAGCGTAGTCAACAAAGTTGGAATACTTCTTCAAAAGTTAATCCTTTGAAAAACAATGCAAGTGCACACAATGAAACTAACCAAGAAAGTTTTGCACGACGAAAACTTTGCTAATTTACAACTTCAATTTAAAAAGCTACGTTTTTAGACTCCTTGCAGCTTCAATGGTTGCGTCATTACTACGCTCATTGTACCCAAAACATTTTAGTCTTTGGTAAAATTAAATTAGAATAAAATACTAATCCGAATAATAGTAGTGCAACCAATTTCAGAATCGCTAAATTTTGAAAACTTTGCTAATTTACAACTTCAATTTAAAAAGCTACGTTTTTAGACTCCTTGCAGCTTCAATGGTTGCGTCATTACTACGCTCATTGTACCCAAAACATTTTAGTCTTTGGTAAAATTAAATTAGAATAAAATACTAATCCGAATAATAGTAGTGCAACCAATTTCAGAATCGCTAAATTTTGAAAACTTTGCTAATTTACAACTTCAATTTAAAAAGCTACGTTTTTAGACTCCTTGCAGCTTCAATGGTTGCGTCATTACTACGCTCATTGTACCCAAAACATTTTAGTCTTTGGTAAAATTAAATTAGAATAAAATACTAATCCGAATAATAGTAGTGCAACCAATTTCAGAATCGCTAAATTTCGATGACTGCGTCATAAATACGCTCATTGTACTCAAGACATTTTAGCCTTTTATGAAATAATTTAAAAAATAAAATACTAACCCGAGTAATGGTAGTGCAACCAGGTTCAATCGAATAATTTTGATGCCTGTGTCATAACAACGCTCATGCTCATTGTGCTCAAGACATTAAAATTGTTCGTAATATTATTTAGAAAAAACAACTAAACCCAAAGAAACCTAGTGTCGCCAAGTTCAGAATCGCTAAATTTCATTTTTAGAATTTGAAATAATTACTTCTAAAAATGCTTCTTCAGAAATTGTCAATTATGAAGAAAACAAATCAATTTTAATAATAACTGGAGCACTAAAAATTTGAATGTTGCACTTTGGAAACCTTTTAATGTAGAATACCTCATAAACCAACAATTCTGTATTTTTTTTTTTTTTGAGTAATATTTTTTATTCAATTTTCCATTTTTTTTAGTTGAAGTTCACCTTTTTAACAAATATTTTCAATTGATCGTTAAAAAAATAGTCACATTTCTAATACTATTGAATTAATCTCAAATTCAAGGCAATTGAATTGACATCAAACTTTTTTTTACTCTTGGAGCTTTTTTTTTTTTTTTGTGTGCCTTCATGGACACAAAATGAAAAGATGCATAAAAAAATGTTACAGGATTAACAAATAGCATCTCCAATGTGCACCATTGCACTATAAAACAAAAACAAACAGGATATTCTAGGATATAGATATATAATAAACGTTTTCATTATTTTTCATCAATTTATTGCAAAATGTTCATAAATTTTTTTGTAAAAAAAAATATCACATGTGGTATTTTTTGGAATTTAAATCATAAAAATATTTAAAATAAATTAAAATTTGTGTTTTTTTAAATTTCGCAAAAATAAAATAAAAATTTATTCCAAAACTTGTTAATTGCATTTAGATATTAGTTCAAAGTATCCGAACTCTTAAGTTCAGATGTGTATATTTCAAGTAACAGTACAATTATCAATACAGTTACTGGTACGTAATTACTCGGAAATACTTAAGTATCAAAAAATAATTATGAAAGTAATTAAACTTAAACTTTAATTACTTTCTCGGAATTACAAGTATTTTGACTTGATTCTTTTACTTATACTTAAATTTTGTAAGTATCGTATTCTAAATTAATTCTGGTACTTGGAAAGATAATGAGTATCAGATAATTGTACTTACAACTCTACTAACTACCACTTTACTCAATATTTTACGGATCTGCTTTTAACTGAATGTAAAATAAGAAAAAAATTTTAATCTTAGCTGGATGGTATAGTGGTTTAAGAAACAATCTCATATTTAAGGGGTCCGGGCTCGACTATTGGAAACATTGCAAAACAACCATCAGATTTTCGACTCAAGTTATATGCCATTGTACAGTTACTATTAATTAAAGAATAATTGTACTTAATTTCATATAAACTAATGCACATTATAATGAAATAATTTTAAATTAAGAATATAACTCACAGATAGAGAAATAATATTGATTTATAACAATGTACACGAAAGTCAAATTGCATCTAAGTGTAATTACATGTTGTAGACTTATTTATTGTATTACAGAGTAGAATAATTGTACTTAATTTCATATAAACTAATGCACATTATAATGAAATAATTTAAAATTAAGAATATAGCTCACAGATAGAGAAATAATATTTATTTATTACAATGTATAAGAAAGTCAAATTGTATCGAAGTGTAATTACACGTTGTAGACTTATTCATTGTATTACAAAGCATTTTTGTGTAGAATTACTTCTGATCAATTCAAATATTATATTATGTTCAATACCTTCCCTACTATTCCAAAATCTAAATTTACGTCCTTGTAATTCTAGAATTCATTAAAACCGAAGTCCTTAGAGTTATAGGTAAAAAAGTCAACATCTCATTTTAAAATTAAAAAACTAAATAAATATATTCCCATTCCAAAATACTAAATATGTCACCTTTTATCCATAAAATTTATTAAGAATCAAGGTCAATAAAATTTTGGAATAATAAAAATTTATATTCCCCCTTAAAACATCTTCTTCTGCTTCAAACGTATCCTTAAAATGGATTAAACCAATTTTTAATATCTTAAGATATGCTTAATTAGTGATCTATAAAATATAAAAAAAGGATTTTCCAAAAAAATATGCTAATAAAAAACATGAAACTACTATCAATTAATCTGTTTTTTTTTTTATATTCTGCTCATTATTGAGAAAATGATAGGTATAATAAAAGATATGAGAGTAATCGGATAAAGATCTCTTTTAATTACAGCTTATCATTAATGTTTTTTTTATACTCTTCATTCTCTTAAACTGAAAAATCTCCTATACTTAAATATAAATTTTCTTATTTAATAGCTATAGGGCTATATAATATTAATGATATATGTACTTAAGTATATATATATATATGTTATAAGTATATTATAAAAAAAATTCGAAAGGATACCTTTTTAAGCTTTAATTATTAAAAAAGGATTTTCTTCAATTATCCTGAATAATAAATACGATTTTTTATTGAACATAAAAAATCACTTCTTCATTTCTGTATTTCGTTTCTTTTATAGTCATTTACTTTTTTTTAAAGTCAAGTCTTAAGATATTTTTTAAGGACTATAAGATCCTTGTTTTTCTATTCCATTTAAGGACCCCTTCTTTTCTATTCCTATATTAAATTTTTTTATATATCAAATATATATTTTATATATAAAAAAAATTAGTCCTCAAATAGAAAATTCCTATTTCTTTATATTTAAAAATTTCATAGTAAAAAAAAACAATATTCATAAAATCAATTCACAATTCACTAGTGAGGAACAAACCAAATTTATATTCGATCGATTAAGTGGTATTTTCAAAAAATTAAAAAAAAAAATTGTAGGTATCAACTTTTTATATGACACCAAATATTTTATTATAAAGGTTCACCACCATATAAAATAAATAAAAATTATTTAATATCATTATATAATATACTTATTTATATACATGTATACAAATACACGAACGTTATTTAATAAAAAAACGAGGAAGAGTGTAGTAGAGTAGACTGTGTCAACTCTGGGATACCCGCATGACCGTAACATATACATTATATCATCCAGTTAATTACTTTTGGCAAAATTTCAAACATTCAGGATTATTAGGTGTAGAGTAATGCTCATATAAAATTAGAAGTTTTTGCATAAAAACGAATTTGTGAAAATTTCATAATCCTAGCTTCTTTAGTTTTTGAGTTATCGTGATGACGGACGGACGGACGGACATACATAGCTTAATCGATTTTCTTTTCGATTCTGATCCGATCCATACACTTGAGTCTATATCTACCCCAACTCCTTTTCTGCGTCACAAACGTAATGGCAAATTTATTATACCCTTTGACTGTATACTCATACGGGTATAATAAAATATATAAACAACATTGGTAAATAAAGTGCCCCACAATATCTTATAAATTAGTTCAAAAGATTATTATATACTTATATTATATAAATTTTATATATTGAAAGTGGTTTTATTTTGACTCCTTTACGGTTGTTTTTATTTTCCTTTAAAAAAAAGATTCGATTACCAATCTTTGTTTAATATCTTTTGTAGAATCATACAAATTATGGGATTTTTCTACTTAATAAATATTTCGTTAATATTTTTTGGTTTTTTGTTTTTTTTTCTTCTTTATTTTTTTTTTTGTAAAAATTTGCCGCACTTTATTCACAGATGCTTTAAAAAAGTCTTCTTTTGTTTAAATATCCTTAAATTTTTTTTTAAAGGATAATATATTTATAATATTTATTTATTTTTTTTAGCCAATTTTATTATTTAAAAAAAAAAAAAACCATAAATAAAAAAGTCTAGAGTAACGGTACCACAATATTAAAAAAAAAAAAAAAAAAAATAAAAATAAAAAAAAAAAACAATTCAACGAAATTATAAAATATTGACATTTTATATAAAATTTATAATTTTCGTCCTTGCAGTTTGTAATAAACAAAGACAAAGAGTCAACACACATATATACAAACAAATAATATATTTTAATATACAATATAATAAATTTTATTAATTCATATCCAGAATATACAGTAAAACTTTGAATTGAAATTAAAAGCACGATTTATTCTGGAGCTTTTGTTGTCAAGCTTTTGCTAAAAGTCAAAATCAACTGAAGGGATCAACTGAACAGTCACTGAGCACTTAATTTGTATGATCCATTTGTTCCTTATTTGTGTTTCAATGAACTGCAATTCAGAGACTTTAAAAAAATATCTTTGTGAACACTTAAATAAGTGAGTTTCAAATCAATAACGTTAAATTTCATGTCGTTAAGTAAAGTTCTACGCAAAACAAATGTTAGAGCTGATCAAATTCAAATGAGTTATATTAGGAATTATATGATAATCGAAAATGCAATTTAAGAAATTTATTGTATCGAAAAACATCATAAAACTCGATTAACACTCGATTTACACTATACGAGAAATAAACATGTTTAAAAAATTATGTTCATACATCAAAACTTGTTTAGTTTTGACAGCTTTCAAAATTAAAAATTGTAGACGTCAAAGAACAAAGGACGCGAACTTAGAAAAAAACATGTTTCACAGGTAAAAAAATGTTTGAAGGAAGTTCAAACCTGTTAAATACCATTTAAATAAATAAATATGTTTTGTTTTGACAGTTTACAAAATATAAAATCGATATTTTTTAAAATCAAATATATTTATCGAGTTTAATATGTCAAAATCTATGTAGCGAGAATATGACATAAGATAATACTGTATGAACCGGATATTATTCTTTATCTTAATATTTAATAATTTTCCTACCATACGTTTATCAAAACGATCCATCTAATCGAGCTTTCACTGTAAATAAATATATTGAAAATTATTCGATACATTTTTTTTTAAAACTTTAAAAGATATTTTATACATTCTTAACTTTAGTTTTTTTTTTTTGCAATAACTACTGAAAGTATATAACAATACTTTAAACCCCTATACTATAGTTATATAAGTATCATATAATATATTGAACAAGTTAAATATAAGTAGATTTATGTTTTTTTTTTTTTAAATAATAAAATATTCGAAAGAAATGGAGACAAAAAGAGAGGGACGAAAAAAAAATAAAAAAAATAAATGAAATGAGGTACATCAAAACCAATAATATGTTTCATATAATGGTTATTGAAATCCTTCCTTTAAAAAAAAAAAACAAAACAAGAACAAAAAAAAAAATAATAATAAAAAAAAAATTACATTTCAGTGTTAATGTATAAGTATTGTACACATAGTATAATATTTTTTTATAAGTATATTATTTGCAATTGCTGATCTGTATAAAAATCCTTTTGGTCCATTTTTCATTTTTTATTTTTAATTTTTTTTTTTTTTTGCCATCACACCCCCTACCACTTTTTCTGTACCCCCTTCCACTTTTTGTTTTCTGAGCTTTTTTTTATTATTCTCATATTATATGGAAAATAAAGAATTTTTATTATTTGGTTGGAGGTTTTGGAATTTTTATTTTTTTTTATTTTTTATTTGTAGTCAAAGAGCATGGAGCTAAAAGTGATGAAAATTTTTAAAACAGTAACGAAGGAGAGTTTTAAGAGGTACATATGTATATTATATGGATATATATATATATTATATATCTATTATATTTTTTATTATTATTTTTTTTAATAATATGCCTCGGAAAAGTATTCTTTATGGTCAGTAAAGAGTAAAATTTTTCTTTGTTTTATTGTTATTTCTTCTTTCATAACACAACACACACATATTAAAAAAAAAAAGGATTTTCTCGTCCTCGCATATTTTTTTTTTACGTACGTATATTTAAACTTGGGAAATATCAAAAAACTGGGATGGAAATTATTTTTCCTGAAGAACAAGAAGAGAAGAAGGGGGTAATTGTACAAAATTGAAATGAAATGAACAGAAAATGAAATGAAAAAAAAAAAAAAAAAATTTATTAAGAAAATAGCAACAAATATTGTAAATGAAAAAATTTATTAAAGTGGAAAAAATGTTGAAATATTGCTTTTTTTTTTTTTTGTAGTTTTTGTTGCTATTGTTGTTTTTGTTCTTGTTATTACTGTTGTTGTTAATAATATTGTTTTATTACTTTCATATATATATATACATTTGTATGTATAAACCTTACTATATATATATATATTAAACAACATATGAATAAGTACAAATATTTGTATTTTAAAGCAAGAGTTGATTGCTATTGTGAATTTTACTATTTGTATATTGTGAACTTATTTTATGATTTTAATTTTACTTTATATCGTCCTTTTTATACGTTGTTGTGAAATGAACGAGTTTATATATGTATATATTGGACTCAAATTACTTACTCAAAATATTAACTTATATTAAAACTATATATATATATAATATATATATATATATATATATATTTACATATACATGTATATTTACAAATTCACAAATGTAATATGTATTTTATTATTATAATGATGCCAGAAAAAAATTCAAATATACAATCATTGGATTTTTTATTATTATTGTAATTGTAGTTGTTGTATTTTTCATTTCTATTCGTTTTTCTATTTTTTGTTTGTTTTGTTTTTTATTATTTGAGTGAAAATTTGTTACTAATCTCTCATTTTTTTTTCTCATTTTTCATTTCTTCGCGTTTTATACTTTTTTTTGTTTTTTTTTAATTTCAAATAAAGTGTGCAGTAGCCATGAATAGGCGCATAATATTATATTTAAATAAATGAATGAAGAAAAGAGATAGATATATAAGTTCGTATATGAAACAAAAACTAAAAGAACATAATAATAATAAAAGATAATAAAGAAGTAAAGTAATCATCATTTGCAACTCATCATCTCATCAATGCAAACAATATTCAGAAGAGGTGTAAAAAAAAAAAATAAATAAAAAAAAAAAAACTAATTTTTTTTTTTTTAATAAGTACTCGTATGTACTCGTATGTAATAGTAGATATAAAGTAGGTAGATATGTACTTATATATTTAGCTATAAGGCAAATTTTTCAATTGGTAAACTTTTGAAATTTTTATATATATATATATGAAAATTGTTGTTTCAAAATAAAACAAAAAAACAATTGTTTAACCGGAAATAAGAAGAGTTTCAGGAAAGAGTACTACTAGAGTACTCGTTTTATAAACAAAGGTTTTTATTGGTTTTTTATTGGTTTTTGTTTTTATAAAAAGGATTAATTTCGAAAAAAAAATTTTCCATTAAACTGAATATTTTTTTAATTTTCGAATTTTTTTTTTAATTTTTTTTCCGATTTGTAAATAAAACATATATATATATATGTATACTATATATATATATATATAAACGCTAAAAAGATAAATTACTGAAACCAATTAGTTGAGGTTTTAAAGTTCAATGGTTTATTTGAATATCATAAGTACTTATTCATATATATATATTCATATATATATATATATATGTATACATATAAAACCAATAAAAAAACAAAAAAAATAAAAAACCAAATGAAAAGCCAGTAGTACTTAGTAATTGTTTCATTTATAAATATATCATATTTATTGGATATATTAAAAAGCATGCACGTATATATATAAATACAATAAAGTATGTATATAATGCATATAATCTATTAAGTCATATATATATATATACCTATTAAAAAAATAAAATGAAATTGCTTTTTAAAAATTTACTATTAAATACAGTGATATTAATTATAGGATTTTCAAATATAAATTAAAATTAAAATTTTTGTAAAACTCTACTGATCTAATATGCAATTAATTTGTATAAAATTGTACAGAATAAAATGATAATAACTTTTTGTATAATATAAGTACAATATAATACAAGTATAACTAATATTATAAATTATAATTTGATTGGAATTAAATTTATAATCAATTTATATTCAATAAAAATTAAAAAATTAAAATATTATTTTTGAGGATTTAATTTAATATTATGTGGGTTTTTTTATTTTTAAAAAAGAGAATTATGAATTTTTTTATTTTATATTAAAAAATATTTTAAAAAATAAATAAAAAAATTTTTTTTAGTTTAATTGATTTTGATAGTATTATAAAAAAAATAATATTTGTTTTATCTAATTATAGTAATAATAATTTTTAATTACATTTTATATTATGTATAACTTAAATAAACTAAAGTTTTAATTATATTATTAAACTCATTTATACATTATATAGAGAATTATTAATATTATTTTTATGTACTTAATATCTAATAAATTTCAAAAAATTTTTTCATAAACAAAATTTTATTAGAAAATTAATTATTTATAGTATTTAATTAATTATATACAAAAAATTAATTGTATTTATAATTTTTATAAAAAAATTTTAAATATTTTTTCAATACAATTTGTTTCATAATTGAAAATAAATTTAGTTTTTGAAGTTTTGAATAAAAGTATGTAACTAATTAGGTAAGGTACTTATTATACCCGTGCATACATATATGAACATCGGGTATATTAAAATTACTCCTCCGTTTGTAACGCATCGAAATAGATGAGCTAGATATAGTGTCAAGGGTACGTATCGAATCAGCATCGAAAAGTGAATCGATCTAGCTATGTGTGTCCGTCCGTCCGTCAGCACGATAACTCAAAAACTATAAGAGCTAGAGTTCTGAAACTTTCACAAAGTAATTTTAAGACAATTTGTAGGTTCCCTATTGTTTTTGGTTATAATCGGACAAAGACTTCGGGTAGCTGCCATACAAATTTTTTGCACCAATATGAATATTTTCAAAATTAATAACTAAATAGAAACCAAATATAAAAACAAACAAAATGTGGTTAAATTACTAATCGATTCATGGTGTAGTGGTTATAGGACATGAGACTTGTAGCCAGGCTAGGGAAAAATTTTTTTTTTTTTTAAATTCATTTTTTGTTATCTATTTTCTTTTTAGTAGAATATATGTTTTTATTTTATGTATGAAAAATTTTATTTTATAGAAAATTTGACAGAAAACTCTCATTTATGTTAAAAATTATTAATTTTTTTTAATATTTTTATAAAACAATTTAAAACTGTTATTTAAAACAAACAATTTATACCATAGCAACTACAATAATTTAAAAAAAAAAAATTAAGATAAATAAAAACTCTTTGTGTAGGCAAATTATTAATTGTTCTATGGTGTAGTGGTTAGGACATAGGTCTAGTAGTCAAAACGTTTTGGTTCGAATTGAGGCTGGGGCAAATTTTTTTTTTTTTTTTAAATTCATCTTTTTTTTTTAATTCATTTTTTTTTCAATCTTTTTTTTTGTATAAAAAAAAAAACAAATATTTTGAATTTTCTCTCAAACAGTTCAATTGCAATATATGAAATTCTTATTTATTTAATAATACACTATTATACGCACGGGTATCTAAAAGTTAACAAGGGCAACTATAATTTTCCTGGTTTTTTATAAAATATAAAATTAATTGAAATATTTTTTGAATAAGTTCATAACTAAAAGTATGTTATATACATTTCAATAAAATACTAATCAATGAATTAAAATTAATAATAATTATTTTATTGAATTTATTTCTAATCAATCAATTATTCTATTGCCTAAATATGAATTTATATTTCAATAAAATAATATTATTTTAATTCAAATAATCAGTGAAAATTGGAATACATTCAATTTAATTAAATAAATTTAAGTATATGATAAGTTAATGATGATAAATATTATAGGAACAGTATTTTAGAAACAGAATCAAAATAAAACTTATTGAATTTATTAAATTATTAAAAATTGTAGTATATTAAAGTATTTATTAAAGTTTTTTTTAATATTTTTTTTTTCTGATCTAAATGAATACCAAACCCTATGTATATATTAAAGTATTTATTAAAGTATCTTTTACTATTTTTTTTTTTTTTAATGAATGAATACCGAACCTATGTTTAAAAAAAAAAATAACAATCAAAATGTTATAACTTTCTTTCTAAGAAATAAATCTGTTATCATTAATTATACAAAAATTTTTTAAGGCTATAAGTATGTAAAATATTTTTTAAGAACCCAAATTTATCACTTTTTTTTTAAAACTTAATTTATATTTATTTAAATATATTTACATATATAAATAAAAGAAATATTTTCTAGAAATTTAATTAATAATTCAAAAACAAGTGATGAAAAAAAACCAAGGGTTTTTAAAAAGCATATTTTCAAATTTATATTGTATTACATACTGAGTTTAATTTTGGAAATACTCCTATATACATACACTGGTGACTAAGTCACTGCTTACTTATAAAATTTACTGCTAACAGTAAATTTTTTATTTTAAAGTTCTAACAGCCCTTTAATGAGGAAGGTTCCCAAATTTCTCAAGGACCTAACTTCATCTAACCACCCCCCCTCGCTCTTCATTTTTGGAATTTTACTTAGAATTATACTATCTAAGCTAAAATGGGAAAAACTAAGAGACACTTTCTTCAATTTAAGGAACACCCTTTTAAATTTAAGAAAACCCTTTAACATATGTTAAAATATAATGTTGGACCTTTGAATTTTGTATATAATATAAATTTATAAAGCTTATAAAACCAACTATTGTTTGCCGTTTTCAGATTGAAAATATATCTAACTGAACTCTTGTTATAACAATTTAAATATAGGGCTTTTTCCAACTTTGGGGGTCTGTAGCCCCGTAACAGGAAGGGCTACAGAACAAAATTCTTCTACGAAATTATTTTTTTTGCAATAACTACCAATGGTTAAATTTTCTTTACTCTATTTCAAACGGTGTAAAAGTTTTTGTAAACATACGGACGGACAGACGGACGGACAGATTGAAGCTATATAGGCACATTTTTACAAAATGTTTTGAAAATGTGCTAAAAAAAAACAGCAATTTTTAATATAAAAGAATAAAAAGTATAAAAGAATCATATCTTTTATTCTAAGTATACATTTTTCAAAATGTTTTTTTTTTAAATTCATCATTAAATTTTCCTTCGGATCATAAAAAATATCAAACATCCGAAATTTTTTGAATATAAGTAAAAAATATACATATATACTTAATATATATATATATATACATTATTTAGAACTTTGAACTTATTGTTGTTCATTTAAATTACTACTAAATGACTTAAATGAACAGTATGTAAGTAAGATATAAATAAGTATCTTTTCATTGTATATATTAATAATTTATACATATATATATATTTATGTATATACATATATAATATAAAGTTCATATGCAAAAAAAAAAAAAAAAAAAAATTGAATGGTTCATTATTTCTCATCCGTTTCATCCTGTCATACTTATCTTCATTTTAATAAATTTCATAATATACAATTTTCTTATCAGAAAATGTATATATACGTTTAATATGAATATGTATATATACCATATTATATTGTATACATATTTCTTTCTTTTTCCTTTTACATGCCAACACCTTTTTTGGTTTTTCTTGTTTTGTTTTTTTTCTTTTTTTTTTTAAACTTATTGTTAACGAACGATCTTCCCAGTGTACTTTAAATCAGGAAATACGCAGATGTTTTATAGAACAAAGGTGAAAAATAACATAATCTATAAGATACAAGAGCGCAAGCAAATAAGAGTAAGAACAGAATAAAGCGAAAAAAAATCCAAAAACTAATATAAATCCTAGAAGATTAAAGAAATAGGGCGATTTAAAATAGAACAACAACAACAACAACAATGAAAGAATAAAAAAAAAACCCCAAAAAAAAGGACAAAAAAATAACATCATACATCTTCTTTTCTTTTTCTTACTTTTCGGAATTCGGAGATTTTTTTATGTTATTCATAAATTTATGGTTCACCTTTACACACATCTGGTTTATTGATTTTTGGCCATCTCAGTAGAGTATATCATAATATATTAGTTAATATTATATATATATACATATATATATATATATACAACTGATTACTATAATAGATACTAGGTGGTATAATTTACGAGTTCAACTTATATAATATGAATGCTCCTACAAAAATGTGTTATGCACATTCTAAATATTACAGTTATAATATTCTTGGGTTCAGTTATGGGGTTTAGTACAATTTCTCAGGTTTGGTTTTTTTTTGGTACAATTGAGTTCAAAAATATGTTCAGTATTAGAACAAAATTTTTTTTGGAATAAGTACAAAAATTGAATGAAAAATATTAAGAACAAATTATGTTAATCCATTCTTGTTCTTTAATAAATGGAACAGATGTGGAAAAGGGTATATATTGTATCTTCTATATAGAATCTATAAGATATTTAATAGAAGTATTGGAAAAAAAAATGAGTTTAAAAGTATTTATGTATATTAAATAGAGATAAAACAAGATATATATTTTTTTTATAATAGGGTTTTGTTTTCGGGTATCCATATTTTATTTTATATTTATATATATATATTTATAATTTGAAAATATTTGATGAATATTATATAAAAGATTTATTGTATAAACTTATCAAATTTCTTTATTTCAAATAAAAAATTTAATTTTAAATCAAAATCAGATTCTATAATCAAATCGATCATTTATGATTTTTTTTTAATTGTAATAAAATATCTTATTTGATTAATTACTTAGTAGGTACTTATAAATACAAATTTTAAAATGAGACCTATGATTTCAGCTTTTAACATTTCTACTTGATAACCTGTATTCAGCAGTTAAAACCACAGTAAATTAATTTTTACACTTTTATATAGAATAAAAAAACTATCTTTGCATAGGTTATTTAAAATCATGATTATTCAGTACTGAAGGAATACTGAATTGATTTTGAAGTTTCGTAAAATGAAAGAACAATAAAGTACAGTTATTCTATATATCACTCTTTTTTTATACCTAATAGTATGTTAGTTTATTCCAGGAATCACTATAAGTATAACAGATTTAATTTGAGTATAACAATTTATTATTGTTTTTTTTTAGTACTGAAAAGATACTGAAAGTTCTGAAAGGAAGGAGAAAAACTTTCAATGTAATTATAGAAATAAAATACTTCTATTAATCAGTGCATAAGAATTTTTTTAGTAATTCAGAAATCACCATTTGTAAGCAGATTTAAAAATAATTACTTTCATTCAGTACTCAAAAGGTACTGAAAAAATCCTGAAAAGAACTTTATTAATTCAGTACTAAAAAGATACCGAAAAAGTCCTAAAGAAAGAAAAAGAACTTTCAATGTAATCACTAAAAAAGAAGTATTAAATACTTCCTTTAAGCAGTACATTAGTATTTTTTAAAGTATTTCTGGGTTATCAGGATTCATACTAGATTTGTTAAATTATCTAAGATTTGAGGATTTAATTACTTATCAAATTTTTCTTAGGTTTGATTTGTACTAAAGATTGTAAATGAATTTTTACAAAATTATGTATAAAATATTTTAATTAAATTTTTAATTTTATTTAAAAAAAAATTACAATTAATTTTAATTTAAAAAATTTTCTTAATAATATAACAAAAATCTTATTGAAACTGACATGTTTAAATTTTAATTTTCCCACACTTTAAATTTCTCAGATTAAAAAAAAAAAATGTTCTATCTTTTAAAAAAAAGTCAAAACAAGTCAATGAAATCTAATTCAATATTTAATTTAATAGTATACTTAGTCTGTAAATAATGAATATTGTAATATAGCAAACAAATCTCCCTCCTCTAAACAAAATTTTTTGTATTTGATAAGTAAGTAAAGTATTTTCAATTTTGATTAGATTGCGTATCCGTGCTCTTGCATTATTTAAAAAGATTGTTTTTTTTTTCAAATTAGATTTCTATGAGAATTTGATTTTAAAAGAAAGTATTGTATGTTTGTACATTTGTATATTAAATTGTCAAACTATATAAGTACGAGTATTGTTCAACAACAACAACATTTTGAACTCAACCAAATGACTATTAAACTAATCTTTAAAATAAATTATAATTAATGATATTTTTTTTTGTTTAAATAAAGGAAGTTTAAAATTTTTCTATGCTTATCACTTTTATTTGACAATGTAAAAAAATTAAAATTTAAACATATGGGTTTCTTAAAAAGACAGATGGGATCATGTTATTAGATTGTGTATGAGTTATAATTGAACAATATTATTTAACTAAATATTATAGTAGAACTAGTTAGTCGTTTTTATTTTCAAATTTTCTAAAAAAAAAAATATTTTAAAGATATTCTTTAAATTTAAATTAAGGGATTTAGTGGATATTTGAGATTTAAGTAGATTGGGATGGAAGATTATATGCCTAACTTATTATACTTAAAATATAGATCTTAAGTATATCTATAGTTCGAAACCTTGTCATGTGCCTGTAAAAGCAAGGCTATATGTCTTTTAAAGAATATTTATTTATAAAGTGAGATTCTGAGTTAGGAGAGATCTTAAAATAAATTGGTTACAAATCACGGTTTCAATTATTTGTTTAGCGGGGGTTTGGCTGCCGCCTCCACAAATTTTGTAGTTGGTTACAAAATCTGAATTGTTCAAATTGTCAGATTGTCAATAGTAATGTGGACCCCAATTTCGAGATTACACCGTTAGCTACTATTAAAAGTAAAACTAAGCAGAAGACGCACCTTTCTTTTTAGAATCAACCGTGGACGTAGAAAGAAGGAGCCGATCATCATACTAAATCGAAGTATAACATTAAATATTATATTAATTAAAATACCAAATTGTATTTTAACTTACCATTACCAATTTATTTTACGTTATTATAAACTAATTAAAATTTAAATCTTGTTCTTATCAATTCAATTCTAAAACCACAAATCCATTCAACATGTATACAGGCAAATAAAATACAGTCAAAAGAAATACAGGCTTGCGACAGTAACTCTTTGGTTCTCTTTGATTCAGTTCTCCGTAAGGCATTATGAGTCCTCTGATTGAATATTGTAAGTCTCTAATACTTAAGTAATCAAAATTAGAAAATAAAAATATTAAAGAACTTAAAACTATTAGATTTAGTTAAGTAGTATAAGTATAATAATAGATTAAATACGAGTACTAGCTTAATCAAAGAATAAATTTCTAATGAAACTTTTAAACCATAATAGATATTAAGTAATTACTTTCAAATCAGAATCTCATTAATTAAAATAATTAATTTTAAATTCTACTAAATATCTTAAATCATTTATAAGTATTTCAAACGTTTTAATTACTGTATTTTGAAAAAAAAAAATAATTAAATAGCATTCAATTAAAAAAAAAAAAAATTTCACCAGCACACTTATACTGTGTGTAATAAGTAATAAGTTAATATTTCCGTCTAACAGTTTAATTAAAAAAAAAAAATTAAACTAAAAAGTAGGTCAGGTGTTTAAGCGTAATGATATATAAAAATAAATTAAAAAAAAAATATATTTTAAATCATTTTTTAGAGATTACACAATCTCACGCTATATTACCGCTAAATGATTTTAATTTTTTTAGGAAATTTAATTGCTAAAATTTTCACTTCTCATATAAAATTTGTTTTATATCCGAGTTCTTTACTTAGCTATATAAGTATGTGTTTGTGATTATATCTTTTAATTTTATTTAAAAAGTATCTGAATCACACATACTTATAATAATTTACTTACTAAAACAGCAATGATACTAAAAATGCAGATGTCATTTTACTTTGGTAAATTAAAAGAAATTAAATACAATCTGTTTTTATTTAGTTTTTTCTATCCAACTCTAAGTCTTCCCTCCCGCATTTACCCCGCAACATTAGAACTCTATAATAAAATTACTTTCCATTACGAAGACAACTATAACTAAACATCAACTGAAAAAATGTCATCTCAATTAATACAAACTTAAGTATGTAAATTTTATATATTTCATTTAGTAGTTTTTTTTTTCTACATACGTATGTAGAATTTTTTCAACCCGCATATTATGTTTTTAAATGCATAATTTTCACATTTTCACATATCGTTTGGTTTTTTTTTTTTCTGTTTATTTAATGGGACATCAACTTTACGAGAATGACTCAAAAAAACAAGTGATGAAAATAACCAAGGGTTTTAAAAAAAGCACATTCTCAAAATAATATAGTGTTTCATACTAAGTATTTTATCGGAATATAATGTTGAAGCTTCAATATTAACGTTTAATTTGGGAAATATATATGTAAGTGACTATAAGTTACTGCTTACTTATAAAAACAGTAAATTTTTAATTTTTAAGTCCTGGTAGCCCCTCTATGGGAAAGACCGCCAAATTTCTCAAGGATATAATCCTCACTACTCCCCTTCCCCAAACTTTTTTAGGTTCCAGGAAATCAATTGTGAACTCCACCAAAATTTGTAATTTTTCTTAGAATTTTACCATTTAAGCAAAACCTGTATCAGGTGGGGCTACAGAAAAAAATTCTTCTACGAAATTAGTTTTTTTGCAATAACTACCCATGGTTAAAACTTTTTTACTCTATTTCAAACGGTGTAAAAGTTTTTGTAAACATATGGACGGACGAACGGACAGACAGAGTGAAGCTATATAGGCACATTTTTACAAAATTTTTTGAAAATGTGCTGAAAACAGTTCTATGGGGAATGACAAAAACGATTACGAAACTTAAATAACTTTACATAAAAAAAAATTGAAAAAATTAAAATAAAAATACGTTCACTTTTATTAGCGAACGTTTATGTTGCACAATATTGTCACTTAAGTGTAAAATAAAGAACTTGAAATATATATTTTAAATAAAAAAGTACAACAAACTCACACACATAGATTTCTCGTGAAATTTGAAATGATTGTGACATATTATAATCAAAAGAACATTTTAAATTTTATATCAGATCGTATGGTAACATGAAAAAAAGAGTAGTAAAAATAAAAACTAAATGAATAAAAAAAAGATTAATAAAATTATATAGAAAATAAAAGTAAAAACTTATCAACCGTTTAAACTATTACATGATACTTATTTAAATAATATGTTAAATACATAAGTTTTGTAAAAGTTTTTTTTTTATATTTTTTTAAATGTTAAATAGCAAAAGCTAACCCGGATTTTTTGTAATAGTTTTTATATAACTTTTTTTTTTTTTGAATTGTAAAACCCGCACAATATTTTATTTCATTTTAATTTTTTTTTGTGAATTATTCCTAGATACACTTACAATGTTGTTAAGTATTTAAATTAATTCTGTAATTTGGTTGTGTTTTTAATAGATAAGTACAAGAAATATTATGTAATTAGAGTTTATTTGGAAATAACTTTTAATCAAATGTTTTATTAAAGCATTTTATTAATGTATTTGCTAATTTTGTTCTTTGACAGTTCATTGTGGAATTTACATGGATTTTCTGCATTTAACAGAATGACATATCTTAATTCAATCAATCAAATATTTTTGTTTTAATTTTATTATTGAAAAGTTATTTTGAATGTTTTATGAGAAGATTATGGAAGAAAAACATATTAAAAAGGAAGAATTAGAATGATATAGTACAACAGCATCACTAATATTGTTTGCTGGGAAATTCTTTTGTTTTAAATTACTTTTATAAAAAAAATTTGTTATAATATTAGGTAGTTACCACGAGTACTTGCTGAAATAAGAGGAAAATTGTCCTAGAAATATAATATTCCTATTAAGAAAATTGATCTTAATGAATTCCACATACAAAGTGCTGGCCTAAATTTAAAATGTTTATTAGAAGAAAAACTTAAAAAATTCCAGTGATCTGAACTAAATCTACTGTTTTTTTCATAAATATTAAGTGTCAGAACTATTTTAGGAAAAAAATTGCTATAATTTGATTATTTGTAGGTAAATAATTGATCCATATGAATTCCACATACAAAGTATAGAATTAAGTTTTAAATGTTAATAAGTAGAAACGGGTGGAAATTTTTTATCTAAAATTATTTTAATATTATAAATGTCAAAACTATTTTAGAAAAAAATAAAAATCTTAATGAATTCCACATTAATGGTAAAGAGTTATTGTAAATTTTTTATGGGAAAAATTTTAAAAATTTTAGTGATCGGAATCAAATCTAGTATTTCAATATGTTCAATTCCAGAACTAGTATAGGAAAACAATTTTTTAAATCTACATACCTACTTACTGAAATTTTTTCTTAAAAACTCGGTTCAATAACTGGTCCCTTAGTTTAATTCCTCTTTTATATAATACCGCATTTACTTTTCTATATTTTATATATTGCAAACAACTTTAATTTTTCATTTCTGAATTTTTTAAGAGATGACAACTACAAAATATTATAAATCTAGCTTTTCCACAAAACAACCCAATATTATTTTATTGCCTCTAATCAACGCCAATTTATTTGAATTTGTTGGGTCTTTTTTTTTTTGTTGTTATATTTTAAAGAAAAATATATATATAAAACAAAAATTGATAAAAATGAGTGGGGTTCATTTAAAACTGAACTCTAATATTTGCTTTATTATTATACATTAGCTTCGTATTTCATCTCAAGATAAAAAAAACATTTTTTTATTTTAAATTTTTTTTACAACCACTGATGACTGATTTTAATTTTTGTCAAAGATTCTATATGCGTTATTTATATCAGCATATATGTTAGTATGTATATTAAATGGAAAGCATAAAATTAGGAGGATATTTTATATTGATACAGTTACATAGTAATATAAAAAAACATTTTTTTTTATATATTAACTCAAGTATCTAATAAATAATTATACGCTTGATTCCGTTTCATCTAAAAAAATTTATTTGTTAACTTTTTTTTTATTATTTTTGAAGAGCTCAACAGTTACACAGTTTTTTTTTTTTTTATATATTAATACACAAATATGAACCACTTATGTACATAGTAAAATGTAATATGAATATAGCATATATGTGTAGACACTTCATATATAATATTACAAATATTATTTGAAAAAAAAAACAGTATAACAACAAGAAAAAAAAAAAAAAATTAAGCTATCGTGGGGTTAATTGAGGGGCGGACAAATATTATTATTCAGATTCATAGAAAAAAGTTAAATTTGTTCATTTGGATTTTTTTTTTTATTATCAAACCCCATAAAATTGTTAAAAATTATTGTTTGTTTTGTTTTGACTTTTTTTAGTTTTGATTTAATAATTTTGGATAGGGAGTGTGAAATAACACCTAAATGTATTATGGTTTAATAGTTTTTTTAATATGCTTTTTCTTTTACTGTTAGACTAGAATGATTGCCCGTACTATTGGAAAATATAGATATAATATTTTTATAATTAAATTGACCGTAATAGATTCCACACATAAATTTTTCAAACAATTGTGAAGTTCATCGATAAAGAATATTCCTATAAAAGAATTAATCCCAATGAATTCCACATACAAATATTCCAAATAAGATGGAATATACTGGACTAATAATTCCTATAAATAAAATAGATCCTGATGAATTCCACATACAAATATTTCGAATAAGAAGAAAGGAACTGCATAAATTATATTTCTATAAATAAAATTGATCCTAATGCATTCCGAATATAAAGTTTATTAACCAAAGGGAAGGTATAGAATATTTAATATTCTTATAACATAATTAATCCCAATGAATTCCACGCACCAATTTTTCACAAGAGTACTTTCCCAACTTTACATGTCAAATTCTTGTAATAAAATTGATCTTAATGAATTCCGCAAACAAATTTCCATTGCCAATTTCATTACAGCTAACCAGTCCCAGTTTTTGAATCTCGGAACTGCAGAAAAATTGCTCAATAGAATTTTCGTCCTTCTCCAGGAGCATTTACATGTACTGAAAATAGTTTAGGATGGGAATTGTGCTTTTAAGTAATTAACTCAAAAAACTGGCCCAACTACATGTTGATACTTTTTCAAATTGAGTCCATATTCAACATGTATAAAATTTTATAGTTTAAACATATCCGCGTCATATTTTGATTCGATTAAGTAAAGTACACTAACAAAAAAAACAAAAAAACGAAAAAAAATAGTCTTCAATGGATAATTTAATGTATAACAGTTTGTTGGATGATATATTCATTAGATTCAATTACGAGTCTCGTTTTTTTTTTAACTATTTATATTTTTTTTTTTTTGAAATAGATTTCAATTATTTTTTTTTTTTTTTTAAATGATATTGAATGTCTATGGTATTTTTTTAACTTTAAATTATTGCTTTAAATAAAATGAAAGTGAATATAAATTCATCAGAGGGAGTTTTTTTTTTTTTGTATACTACATAACTATATTTTAATTTTAAATTAATATGTTGGAGTATATTTAATAAGAGTATATTAAGTACATACTATACAATGTAGTAATAGTAAAATTAATGTATAAAATCAAAAAGATCTTTTATGTCTGTTAAGTCCAACCTTTAATCAATTGAGAAGAATTCTTTGCCAAGAATTAAATTAAAGAGGAGAAAGTATATGTGTTTCCTAATACAAAGCTATACATAATAAATAAATTAGATGCTACTGTATTGAATTATAAGTTGTACATATATAATTTTATGTAATTTAATGTTGAAAAAGACAATTTTGTCTATTGAAAATTAAAAGTAATAATACATAAGTACTTTTTTTTAATTTTCAAGATATTTTTTTCTTGTATATCTTATATTTTATAATGAGCGCATAGCAATAATACAAGATTTTGTATCTTATTGATACTTTTTAAACTTATTTAACAATAGTTTCTAATTTTATATTAGAAAATTGAAGATTGAAAATTTAATTTTTAATATAAAATTTTATTAGCAAATATTATTATTATTGTTTTGGTGTGTTAAAATCATACACTACCCAAAGAAACACCGCATAGTTTCAATGGGTGGCTTTCGAGCTTTCCATTCCCTCGTAAAAAAAAAAAAAAAAAAAAATCCAAGTACAATTAAAATACTTTTAAAAATCTTGGGTCTTTGGAGGACCTTATAACATCCTTTTCCAAGATTATAACTCATTAGAAACTTATAACATACTCTGATAAGAGTCGTAATTTTTAAAAAAATATTGATATTCTTAAAACACTTTTTTCACCTTGAGCAACTCTTTTGCAAGTTCTACTCTTATAAGAGCCTTATTTCAGCATTATTCGTTTTTTTCGTTAAATTTGCTTAACCAAGAGTTATTTACTCTTAAAAAAGTCTTTTATTTAGATATTCTGATAAAAGTCTCTTATAATAATTCTGATTTATAAGATCATTTCTTCAGAAAGGGCCTTCTATGATTACAATAAAGTACTAATATTATTCAAGGCGTTTATACCGCTTTTATTAATTTTTGTTTAACTAAGAAGAATTACTCTTACAAAAGTCTTGTACTCATTGTTATAAGAGCAATTTAAGATCATATTTTGAGAAATGGTACTCAGTACCTATTAATTTATTAAAAATTATTAAATTAAATTTAGTTGATTAAAATTATATTTTTATTTAAGTAAATCAAACTCAATAAGTGCTAAGTAACTTATTATTTGATAAACGCGTACGTACTTATGGAATTAAAAAAAAACTTATAATAAGAAGAATTGATTTCTAACTGAGTATGTAATTAAAATCTACATTGTTTATACTGAAATCTAAGAGAAGTTCTAAATCTTACAAATTATAAGAACTTAATGTCTAATCTTGAAATCAGTTCTAATTAAAGGCTAGTAATATATAAAGCTGAAGTTTTAACTATACGAGAACTTCTTAAGTATTTTATGAAACCAATAGTAAGTATCTGATGTTTGATAATCTTAAACTCTATTCCAAAAATCACGTTTCCATTAATTTATTTTGTTCAATGTCACTAAGTAACTGGTTCAAAACTAATTTGTCTCATGTTCAATCAATAATAAATGACAAAAATTCTAAATATTCAAAACTTTCTCTTATACTTATTTTTTTTTACATATATTTAAAAATTCGCAATTAAAATCTTTTTAACCATTATATACAAATTGATTAAATGATTTTTTTTTAACATAAAATTATTTTACTTTAAATCATGTTCTTAATATTGGTGTATCTTTAAATTTATTTCAATTTTATTATTCGTTCGTTGTTTTACACGAAATTCTTATAAAGTTTTTTTTTTCATTTTATTTATTTTTAATTTTACCACCCAATAATCTATTTCCTATATTTTCTTATAAATTGGATTTTAATTTCCGAAACATAGGTAGATATATATATACATTGGTAAGTACTATGTATCTACTTAAAATCAAATACACTTGAATTTTAAGAATTAAGAAATAAGAAAAGAATGAAAAAAACCAAAAATAAGTACTAATAGAATGGAAACAATAGAATAATAAAAGAAAATATATATATATATATGTACTAAAATTCATTAAGTATGCAACTCACAGATATCCTTCTTTTTTCCTAAAAAATTGAATTTCAATTATTTCATTTCCCCAAAAAATTAAATTGAACCAAAGATTATAATAGAGCTACACAAATAAATAATACAATATATATATATATATATATATATATATATATATATATATATATTTAAGTGTGTCTAAGTTAAGTTAAGATCAATGTCGCTGCTATTATAGTTAAATAAAAGTTTTAAGTGATTGAAATAGAAACGACCTACTAATTAAATACGAAAAATCTAAAAATTTTTAACGTACAAGAAAAACCTTAACAGAGTACTGAAAAGTAAAATAAGTAACTAATTACTTTGTAAACGTTACATTAGCTATAGTTTGTTTTCCTAGATTAATTATTCATCTAATTAAATTTTTTTTAATTCGATAATCTTAATTTTAAACCAGGTAGAAAATTAGATATTCTTAAATTTTACTGGGATTCGAACCGCCCCTGGTAGAAGACGTTGGGACTCTCTTATATTTTGAGCTTTCAAACTGTTAAACTTTAACTAATATGCAAAAAAGTAATTCCAATTAAACAAACCAGGTTGTTCTGACTATTTAAATCTAAAACTTAAAAATACATTTTGAACAATTAAATGAGTTCAGTAGGTAGACATAATCAGAGCTAGAATTTGAAGCTCAAGTTGAAAATTCAAGCTATACTTATATTTAAATTTAAAAACTCATAACTCTTATTTAAAATTCCTTTATTTAAATAAGTATCTAATTTAATTATGTCACAATGTCTGGACGGACAAACTCAATTAAAAAAAAATTACATTTAATTGTAAAAAACAAACCTGTTCTTAACATGAGTGGAATATCTTAAGACAAATATAAATAAACATATTTAAGTACATATATATATATATAAACATATAACTAAATATAAATCATAATATTTAATCGGCTTATTTTTTCCCATACAAATATAAACATCCTTTTTTAGGACAAACTATTTAACCAATTTTAATGAAACAACAACCAAAAGAAAGGTTTTTTTTGTTTTCATAGGACAATCATATTTTTTTTTAGAATATTGCGTTTTTTCAGGTGAAAACCCGTCTTTAATTTAACGTAAATTTGAATTTAACGGTCACGCTGTTAAAAATTAAGGCTTATGACTCTAATATTATGCGCCGACTTTCTGGGTAAAAGTAATGCATTTTCGGTTGTATTCGCAGCTCAATCAAACTATATATTATAGGTGCCGACTTATGTCTTTCTTTTTTTTTTTTTGTTTACTTCAACAAATGTTCAATGAACAAGGAGATTTAAATTTTTTAAAATTTTTTTTTTTTGTTTTTTTTTTTTCTTTATCTTAAAAAGTGAACGAAAAAAATGAGTTCTTTTCGAAAAGCAATACATTTGGTTTATACAGTAGTTTTTATTTATAACGAACTCGGTTCAATTTTAATTATAATAAACTTTACACTTTTTGCTAAAAAATTAAATTTTACCTAAAAATGTAAAAAACTTACATTATATTACATTGATAATTCTTTTATTTAAACTTTAAATACCTAAATATGTTGCTTGGCGATTAATTAAGTCTTTTTTATTTAGTTTTGAATATAAAAAAAATCATAATAACGCATCAAAAATACAAAAAAAAATTTCAATAGAAGAAAAAGCACTATACATAGGCTTGAGACTGACACATCAAATAAAATTCTAGCAAATGAGTTCGAAGTGTTCATTCTAGAATCATCACGTTCTACAATGTGCAAGTCTTATACTAATTTTTCAAAATTCTAAGCATTCTTTTAAAACGACATTCGTTTATTACGACAATTATTTTCCGTCCCATCATGGTCGTTATAACCGAAAAGTACTGTATTTTGTTTTTGTTTGTAACTTATTATAATACAGTTACAAAAAAAAAAAAATTTTGTAAATCGTAAATTGTTGCTTTGTTGCTTTGTTGCTTTTTGTTAAGTTTTATGTACAATAAAAAACCGACTTCTGAAATATATTCTACGTTTGAGAGTCATGATATTAAAATATATAAATATTTGCAAAACAGTTAAACAAATAATCTTTCTTAAAAAAATAATTTGTACCTATTTTAAATGATTTGTTACTTAGGACCTAACCAACGCGTACGGTGTATAATTTCTGGAAATTTCTAGAAAATTTTCAAATAAATTGTTAGGTACATGAATTTACATGTGAGCAATCGAAATACGCAACGTACTGGTACCTCGAATTTACAAAATGACAAAGCGAAAAATAAAAATAGAAACTTTAAAATAATATCTTTGTAAAATATTTGTTTATTAAAAAATACCTATAATATGTTTGCAGAAACTTAAAAAAAAATAATATTTCTTAAGAAAAATGATTTGTTTCTTATGGATCAGCCAAAATCAGCATGTACGGCATTCAGTTTCTGTCAAAAAATTTTGAAATAATTAGTTATGTAAAAAAATTTACATGAAAGCATACGCGACGTACTGTACCTCAGAGTTTTAATATTTAAAATTTTGACAAAGTCTATAAGAATACATATTGACATTGTTTTTTCTTATGCTGCTGCGATTAAATTTTAAAAATAAAATATTTTAAAATAACATTTTTTTTTAAATAATTTAGTTTAAAACATACAAATATTCAAATAAATTGAAAATACCTACAAGACAATATGTTTGCAAAACTAAAAAAATTATCTTTCTCAAAAAAAGTTATTTATTCCTTAGGTCCTAACCTAAATAAAAGCGTACAGCGTATAATTTCTGTCAAAAAATTGAGAAATAAATAGGTACATAAATTTACATAAGAGCAGCGAAAATACGCGTAACGCAATATACAGTATCTCGGATTTTTAAAATTTACAAATATTGACAAAATATATAAAAATATTATTATTGGATTTTCTTATATTTCTAATATTATGTTTTAAAAAATAATATTTTTTTACAATAATTTTTATTAAAAAATATCTTATATTCAAAATACCTATAATATGAAATTAAAAATATTTTTGTAGATACTAAATTAAAACATTCAAATAAATATTTTTGATAAATTAAATATTGTACGCGCGTATCGATTTACCGATAATGGATATGTAGACAGACGTATTGACGTACTGCCGTATAAAAATTGTACGTCGTATGTTTTCATTTCATTCTAATAATTGAAAAGTTTATTTCACACTTTCAACATCGAATAATGTTTTTTTTATAATAAAAAAAACTATTTTTAGTTTTACTTTGACAAAACGAACGAATTTTATATATCAAAAAGTGTACATGAAGATTAGATAGGCGTAGTTTGAAAATGGAACGCTAATTTTTGTTTCAGGAGTACATAGTTGTCAGATTAATTGTCATATATATATATATATATATATATATTTGACATTTTAAAACTACCTGTCATTTGAGAAGTTAATTATATTTAATAGTATTTAAATATTAATAAAGTGAAAAAATTAAGGTTTATTGCTGATATAAATATAAAGAATATTTTTTAAAATGTAAGGGGGTAAGTGCTTATTGGTTATCAAATAAAAAATATGATTTAACATAATTCAAGAGAATTTTAATTAAAGCCATCTGCAGGAAATTATTTATCTACTCTGTTATATACTCTTTTACAAAGGCTGGAGTAGCTGGCAATAGTTGAGAGTAGAAAAAAGTTTACTCCTCATAAAGGAATAAAAGCAATAATATTTATATAGAAATATATTTTTGTCAATAAAAAATTTAGGAAAAATTAAATAAACAAACTAGACAAAAAGGTATAAAGTAAACTAAGGAATTCAGAATCATTTTTCGCATGTTTTCAGAACTTTAAATAGGCATATATTATATTGTAGTAAAACTTTACCTATGTATCTTTTAAATTTAAAAATGAAAAAAGGGTAGGAAAAATTTATTCTTTGATTTATTGAAAAACTTTTTTTTTTGCTATAAATCTTAAGATTGAGATTTAAAAAAAGACTTCGGTCAACTTGGCTTTTATTTGTACTTCTGGCAGCTTCAATGTTATATAATACTAAATACTAAACTTATAAATTATGATATGTTTAATTTTGTTGTACATATCATGTATTCATAGAGTTTTTTAATTAGTACAATTTAATACAGAATACGTAGTACAATTTAATACAACATAGTTCAAATCGTACTAAAATTTTTTAAAAAAAGTACGGTTTGCTATATGAAGGACAGCATTAACTCGAATTTTGGATTCTTGATTTCAATAAATATATGTATATGTTTAGAAATATGTATTTATTAGAATACTATTTATATGTATTTAGAATTTTAATTTAATTTAACTGTACCAATTTATCCTCTCTTTCAACCGGCTTAAGCTATAGAAATAAAACTCAAAAATCGGTACTTAACAATGTTTTAATAATTAAGAAAAATTATAAATTTTTTATTAAGCAAATTTCAAGCGCAAGAATTGTTGACAACACTGTTGGCATAATTTTTATTATGTATAGTCTAATATAATTTACACAAAACGAATTTTATATGTTAACATAAAAGGAAAAATAGCTCGAAATTCGAGCACAGGGCGATACTAGTAATAAATATAAATATAGAAAAACAATTAAGTATAAGAATAATTTATAAAAATATAACACCATTAGAATGTACATATATATCGTGAGTGATGTCTTTTCAATTATAACTGTGTTATTTCCGGATTAAGAGACACCATATAACAAAAAAAAAAAAAACAACAACAACAATTTAATAATCAAATTGTACTGGTGATGCCATATTAATAACAATAAATACAAAAATTATATTATATATTATGTATATGTACAAATTCCAACATTCTGTCATAGCCATTTGTTTGTCAAAATCACATGTTAGCAATTACATTTTTACAAACATATGTACTTAGTTATTTTAATTATACACCACATATTTTAAATTTTTGTATACTCAACACAAAATTTCCTCTTTATACCCGTATTGCTATATAGTCAAAGCGTATAATAAATTTACCATTACGTTTGTGACGCAGAAAAGGAGGGGGGTAGATATAGACTCAAGTGTATGGATCGGATCAGAATTGAAAAATAAATCGATTTAGCTATGTATGTCCGTCCGTCCGCACTAAAGGAGCTAGGATCTTGAAATTTTCGCAAATTCGTTTTTTTGCAATAGCCGTCATCGCTATTTAAATCCAGCCATTTTGGTCCATGGGTTCGGGTAGCTGCCATACAACTTCTTATTTTATATGAGCATTACACTACACCTAATGAAGCTGGGTGTCTGAAATTTTGATAAAAAATTGTTTAGTGTAATGGCCACAGTTTCTGCAAAACTTGGTTGGTCTGCTGCAGAGGGTTCGAGTAGCTGTCATACAACTCCTTCTTTTATATGAGCATTACACTACACCTAATGAAGCTGGGCGTCTGAAATTTTGACAAAAATTGTTTAGTGTAATGGCCACAGTTTCTGCAAAATTTGGTTGGTCTACGGCATAGGGTTCGAGTAGCTGCCATACAACTCCTTCTTTTATATGAGCTACACCTATTACTATACACCTAATAAAGCTGAATGTTTGAAATTTTACCAAAAGTAATTAGCCGGATGATATAATGTATATGTTACGGTCATATGGGTATCCCAGAGTTGACACAGTCTACTCTACTACACTCTTCCTCGTTTTAATTATAATGTAAAAAAAAAATATTAAAAAAAAACAAAATTACTTTGTTTAGAAGTAATCGTACATATGTGAATACAAAATTTTATTTATTTTTTTTTTTTTGAAATATAACTAAAGTACAAATACGCATTTTTTTTTTTTTTTTTCTTCCTAATTCGTTTCACTCAAATATGCGTAAATTAAATCTGTGTGAGTAAATATATAAATATATATGTAAATTGTAAATATAATTTTATATGTAAGTTACATATTTAATATTTATTTATACATATATATAAATGTGTTTTCATATGTTTTCATGTTAGAATCTTTATGTTCTGTGCTGTGATATTGAATTAAATAAAAAAACACTAACTAATAAGTATAGCATTCTGCTTTAAAAAAAATGACGACGATGAGCAATGACCTCATTACTCAGGGTTTTTTGTTTTTTTATTTTCCATTTTTGTTTTTATTATCACTTTTCCAAATAGGGATTATGTCATATTGAAGGAATTCTAAAACTAAAGAAGGAAAAATAATTTGTTTCTTGTTTTCTCTTGTTTGGTTTTGTTTTTTGGAGGAAAAATAAGTAATAACAATTTCTAGTATTTATACTCGTATATCATCTGCACATGTACCAGTATTAATGTCTATACTGGTACACATCATCTGAGAATATGATGTTTAAAAAAAATTTATAAAAAAATATTAAAATCGTCAGACATAGAATGTATAAATTTAAAAGAAATATTATTGCAGAAATATAAAAAGTATACTTAATATGAAGTACTTAAATGAACTTGGACTCGAAGAATGGATCATTGAGATTATCCGTTGGGATTATTGAGATCCTCAACAAGAATGGACCCTTGAGAAATTAAATTTTCTTCATACATGAGCTTTGGTTCGACAAATAGATCATTTAATTGTTAGGACTGCTTTTAATTAAAATATAAGGAATCGTATTCCAAAAGAGTACTCTATACATCGAACGAGTACTTCAGTATAGGTGGGCAATGAAATAGGTAGAAAAGGAATCAAATTTATTCTTAAATACTTAGTTTTAATATTAGCTTCAATATTCTTAAATACTTAGTTTTAATATGGTCACGTAGACCAGACCAAGTACTTAAATCAATCAACCAACCAATTACTTCTGACTAATTGATAATCATAATAAATCCACCTTTTAGTTACTTTCATCAAAGTCAACTGTAAGTAATCAAAAGTATTATAAAATCCTAAAGAAAACATTGCAACTCTTTCAAGACGTAAAAAGTACTTGGAATATTTTTATGAGTACTTATAAAAGTACTTTACAATTTTCTTATAATTTTTTCAATCGTATATATGAGTCATGTGTGAATTTTAAATTACTCCCTATACATTTAATATGTATAAATATTCAACCGATCGTTATTTATTCTTATATTCATAAGTACTTGCATTCACAAGTTCTTGCATTCATTAATACTTAAATAACTTATAGAAGAATTCCCTCCAATTGATCTTTATCTTAAGATCATTTTAAATGAAATTTATCAAAATAAATGATGCTGTATTCTTCTTCTTTTATCTATATTTTAAAAAGTTTATTTTTAATTTCTTTCCTTCTGTAATTAATTATGTGTTGAAAAAAAATGATTTTTCATTTAATTTGTAATTTAACGCGAAAAATCACTCCATCTTTAATCAAACACTTTATTTATTTTTTTTTAATTTATAATTAATTAATGTGATGTACTGTGAAATTCGAAAATTTTCACTTGAATTAATTGAACAAAAAAAAAAAAATAAATTAAAAAGAAAAACTGTTGAATATTAGTGGAAGTTCAGATAATGAAAAATCCTTGAATGAAAAACTGTTATACGAGTATATAGTTATATGTATTATTTAGGTACTTATATGTAAGTATGTATACATTTTTAAATAATTTTCATTCGTGTATGATATCGTGACCAAATGCAATGTCAAATATATATGTATATTATATATATATATATACATAATATGTATAAACCAGAGACTAAAAATAACAACAATTTAAAAATAAAATAAAAATTTTTACTACTTGTCATACTAGTATATATATTATGTATATACTATATATAGTAGCAAATTCATAATAAACGCAGTCAACAGGTGGTAAGTATGATTTGAATTTTATTTTTTTTTTTTTTATTTCATTTCTTTTTTTTTCGGTTAAAATAATAAATTTTATTAGTGTAACTGTATTAAATGTCACTTCACTATACAAAACTTCATTTTGATAGTTAAATTGTGCCATAGAGAAACTAAAAAAATAAAATAACAAAAAAAAAAAAACAACAACAACAAAAAAACGCGAAATAAAAAAAAATTTAATTAAGTGTTATAAAGAAAATTTACTACAAAAAGGTGTTCGTTTATATATATATATATATATATATATATATATATATATATATACACCTAGGTGGTAGTTATAAGTAGTAATTAACTTTCAATTAAATTATGTAACGTGTGATGAAATAAAGTTTTTCTTTTATTTGTTTTTTGTTTTTTGTTGTTTTTGTGTTTTTTTTATGTTTTTTTGTGATACTGTTATTTGATACATTTTACCTTGAAGGTACTTTGTAATAAAACCTTGAACATAATTTTATTTTTAAGATTAATTTTATTTTAACTTGTAATGTTTATTTAATAATAGTATGGTAACTGCGAGCATCAGCAAAAAAATGATTTGAATCATTTCATTTAAATTACTTAGAGGTATAGATTTTTTTTTTTTATAAGTACTGGTAGTTACAAAATTTTTCGAATTAAGTACAATTTACTAACTTTGTAAGTACTTTAATTTTATTAATATCATTTTTATTTTGGGGGACATTATATTAAATATTTAATTTACATTTAATTAAGTTCATTAAAAAAATGCCTAATAACAGAGTGGGTCAAAAATTTTTGGTGAACGTCCGGTGAAATCTTATCTAATAACTTTTTAAAATAATCTTTTCTGTACTTAGTTACATTTTTAATACTTGGTCTTAGTACTTAGTTATATTATGTAAAGTTAATAAAGTATATTGAATAAATAAATAAGTAATTATTGTGTAGTTAATAAATGAATATGTGATGGAGCACATTTTATATAAAGGGCCTCAGAACCAAAGTGGCCTAACAACACAAAAAAACAATTTTCGGTTTTTGCTTACATCGCATAAGAATTGATTTATAAAATTCGGCTGTATTCTTGGAAAGTTCAATTTCCGATTGCATCTGCGGTATGTTTTTGACATAAGCCATTATTCTTATTTTTTTTTTAAGTACCAAAGCGGACTAAGCCTTGTGGCTTCTTTTTAAATTTTTTTGTGAAATAAGTCACTTTGGTTCTGAGCCCGTCATTTGAGCTTAGTTTTATAATATTGTTCAATAGCTAAAGCCGAAAAGCAATGAGGCAGCAAAAATAAATAAATATTCATTAAAACGAGGCTTAGCCTAAGATGGCTTTGTTAATACACTTGTACTGAAGGAAGAAAAAGAAGTATTTTATAAAAGAGCTAATGTTAAAATCCACCGTTTTTATATGAGGTCCAATAATCCTAAGTACTTAATATCAAAATAAAGTAATGCCTTTCCTTGATTTCATTTTATCACAATGATTTTCAATAAGTACCTAAACATAAATTTGAGTACCTTCAATACTATGTTACTTAAGTAATGCAACGTTTATTTCTGAGGTAAGCTTCAATGATTTAAATAAAAGTACCAAATGTATTTAATTAAAAAAAACGTCATAATAAATTGTCACTGGTCTGTGAATTTGATTGACCTAACACAACCTTACATGAAATAGATTGACATACATTAACCATAGTTTCTCTATATTAAAATTTAGTTAAATTAAAAATAATAAAAAATAGCTAGGTACTACTAATACTTTCACAATTTGAAAATCTTACAATTTTATTACGAAACACAGTACGTAAGTACTCAGTATAAATTATAGTAACTTTTTTCCGTTACACTACATATTTGTAATTATGCTAAAAACAAAATTTAGTTCATTCTACGAGTACAATACATAATTTTCTTTAACTAATTTTCTAATTACAACTTCAATTTAATATGCCATGTATTAAATCACAAAACAGTTTTTTAGTAAGTTTATTTATTTATTTAAAACAAAATAAATTTTTTAATTAAAAATCACAGCTTGAACTAAGTATTAAAATTGAACTTTTGCAATGGCCTTTTTTAATAAAATCATTAATAATAATTATTAGCATATTTATTATTTGTTTTGATATAAAACTTTACTTTATACTTTTTTTTAGTTTAATAATAAATTAATACTTAAATACTAACAACTAAAACTTTTAAAAATATGTTGAAACGAATTTTTTACTAACAAAGTTGGTAAGTAATTAGCTATAGTATAGTAAGTACTCGTATTTTATGTTAGTTATTAAACAAAATCAATGAATCTTATTTTTAAAGATTTTTTAGAAAAGTGATTGGGAAAATTTAATTTATGAAAAGAATACTGTGTCAACTCTATAATGCACACATGGACGTATCTAATATACATAACAATGCATATGTAATTCGGTTAATTATAAAAGTATTAAATATACACAACTTATTAGACTCTGAGTTATTTATATAATAAAATATCAGATAAATGGCAGATCCCTCTTTCTTATTAAACCAATTATATTTTCTGTAATGGTAGGCCATTATGTCAACACTACTTATGCCAACATTACAGATATTCAGCTTTATTATATAGTTAGTTATTAAGTTATGCTCTAATTAAAAAACTATGCATTAGTAGCTACTTGAAGGCATTGCACTAAGGTCTAGACTCTTGACTAATACAAGTATTGCACAAAATTTGGCCATACAACTCAACTCAACTACAACTTTTGCCAAGATTTCAGATATTAAGCTTTATTGAATTTAGAGTTAGTGCTCATATAAAAATTTATTTGTGTGGCAACTCCTTGAACCTGTTTAGCAAACTTCCCAGATTTCAATAGACGTCTCTTGTAAAAAATCAAATTATTTCAAATTTCAGAATAATTTTTCTTTAATTCGTGACCTATAGTGCGAACAGACTCTGAACTCTATATATGTTCCCAATCTTTAACGTCCTCACAAACGTAATAACAATTTTAGAATACCCTTTGAACTAATATTTTTAAAATCAATTTTAAATGAGTTATGTAGAAATAACCAAACAAAAGTTTATGTTTTTTTTCATATTTTTTAAATAAAATTACTAATTTTTCTGAGAAATTAAAATTTAAAAAAAAAATATATTTAAAAGCTTTCATGTACTTTGGAACCTACACCCAAAAAAAACTTTAGTTAAAATTTTAGTTTTTTTTTTTTTTTTAAGATAATGATTGAATTTATACAAGTTAAACAAATTTTATTTAAATACACTACAATCAATAGTTGTATATTTAATACCATATGATATAGAACATATATATATACAAAACTGGAATTTACCATAAATATTTATACATATATATATATATATATAAATAAATTTTTTTTGCGCAAAAATTACAAAAAAAATAAATAAAAATAAAAAAACAATAAATTACCTGACTTCAAAACCATGTTAGCAATGCAAATTTGGTGATTAACCAAGATACAAAAAAAAAAAAAAACAAAATCAGAACACAAAAAAAAAATGAAATGAACGAAGAAAGTTCAAAAAACTTCATACATACTTATATAATATTATTATATACCTAGGTATAGTTAAGAATTAAGATACAGTGAAAGCTCTTATAAACGGACACTCACGGTTCTAAAATTTTCTTCCGCTTATGGAAATTTTCCGGTTAATAGAAAAAAATTTTTTATAACTTTTCTTTAATTTTTTATTAATTTTTTTAATAACATTTTTTCAAGGGCAAAATTATAATGATAAAACAACATAAGAACTAAATAACAAAAGAAAATAAAAATTACTACAAAAAACTAAACAAAAATTCAATACAAATTAACATTATTTGGTTAAATTACATACTACTTCCATTTTAGAGTTTAAGAATCAGTAGTCTTTTGAAAAATTTGAAATCTGCCGTATTTTTTTTTGATCAATTTTTAAAACATTATGTGTTTCTTAGTTTTTTATAAACTGGAATGCTGTCAGATCCTCTTTAAATGTTGCAGATTTTTTTAAACTATCAATAGTTTTTAAGACTTCATTCTAGGTTTTAGTTTCCAATTGTTCAAGAACTGGTGAACTAAAACGTATGCATAATAAACCTATTAAAACTAATACGTATTATTTTTAAAAAATGTAAAAAATTTTGATTCTTAAGAGAGCGAGTTTGCATCTGATTACTACATATTATACATACTCTCTTCATTGCTCAGAACGTTTTAAAAAATAAGCAATAAAAAGTACCTCTATGTATAATATTATTCAAATCTAATTATGTATGTATTAGATTCTAATATGTAATTCTAAAAATTAGAATGCATACCTATAATTAAATATAATATAATAGTAAATTATAATACAAAATTACATCCAACACCATATTACTCACATTAAATAAAAAAAGGTTGCTCATAAATTAAAACGGTCCGTTTAAGGGAGATTTTTTTGAAATTTAATGAATGATTTAAGTGTCCGCGTCCACTTATTGTGTCCGGTTAAAAGAATGTGTTTTGTATGAAAAATTTAAAAAAAGAATACGTTTTGAAAATACTGTCCGTCTTAAAGAGATGTCCATATATAAGAACGTCCGGCTAAGAAAACTTTCACTGTATATATGTACATACCTACTACTTTTTAATAAAATTAAAATATTCTTGAAAGTCATGCGTGTGGTTATATTTTTATTGGAAATTCAGCTTTAATTTTTTTTTTTTATATATTTTAATTTTGAATTAATTTTCAAAAAGGTTAAAATTTTTAATTTTAATTTACTTGACAGTTGACACTAAAATAATTATTTAAATTAAAATAAAACTTTTTAGTATATGTAGGTATGGTGTGTGTGCATTTACAATTTGAAATATATACATATTTATGTAGGTATGTATGTAGGTAGGTACTACTAGGTAGGCTGATTAATTCACTTATAATTTATTTTATAATATTATTTCTTTTATCATTTAAACTTGTTAACGCATTTTTTTTTTTTTTTTGATAATAAATTATGATTTAATTTTGTTTGTGTATTTTAATTAATTAATTTTTTTTTTAAATTTAAAAATTTAATTCTTGTTTTTTCAAACAAATGTTTTTGTTTTTTTTAAATCTTGAATTTTTTTTTTAAATATTATTTATTTAGAAAAATAACAATTTAATGTTTACAAAATTTTTTTTAATTGTTTACATCTTATTTTATTTTGTTTTTTTTTCTTATTTTTTTAATTTTTTATTATATAATAAATCATAAAATAAAATTCAATTTTATAAAATTTTCCTTTTAATTGCCAAAAAAAAATGTTTATTTAACACGTCATGTGTCTATAGTAAAATTATATCACACATTGAATTAGATTTTGTTATTTTCTGTACTTATGTATGTATATGTTTCATTACATATAGAATCATTCAAAATATTAAATTGTATAACTATATCATCAACAAATATACAAGATTTTTAAAAAGGGATGTCATGAAATTAATTTGAAATTAAATTAGAATGAATTTTATAATACCTAATAAACAATCACCAATACAATGAAAAATTTGTGAATTAAAACCGAGAGCAGAGGAAAAATTTAAATTTTTTTAAACTGTATGATAAGTAATGAAGTACAGTACAATAGTACCCACTGGGTCATTACTGTCATTAATATAGTTAATTAAAACGTCAGTTATAGCATAGACTTAAATATATGAACTATAAATAAGTACTGGATAACATGCTCCTATATCAATGGTTATTTATTAATAACTAGTTGTAATATATTAAAGAACACACATATTCAAACTTATGATTTAATTGTACTGTAAAAAGTCTAATGTATCTATACCTCTATAATTTGTATAATTATAATTTTTTAAAAGAAGAGTTTTTATATTTTATTATATTAAGAAATACAAATTGATTCTATAAATAAATAGTTAATTTAAAAAAAAAAAGTTCTTAATAAAACTTTAAATCAACAATAACCAGTTTTGTTTTAATTTTTTTTTCCTTATTCCATTTATTGGATACTTGGATTTAAAAAAAAAATGTAAAGTTTCCCTGAAAGTAATTATTAATTTAACTGGTTGTAAAAATTGTTAATAGAGTTGGTACCTAAGTATATTAAAATTTAACTTAACGTTTGTAATGTTATTGAATTAGACATGATGGAAATGGAAAATAGATCTACCTATAGAGATTCTTATAACTCATAATTGAGTTCTAAATCGATAATCTAGGAAAATAAAGGTATATCTAAGATATTTTGAAGGTTTCCAACGTTTTTTGATTAACATCCGATTACGACTTTGGGTCGACTTCCCCCGACTTGAATTTATATAAAGATTTTAACTTTAGTTATAAGATTATAGTTTAGTTTAGATTACAATATTAAATAAAAGCAGAGTGATTGTTAAATGCATTTTTAATTAACGGGTTCGTTACGGTTATCTCAGAGTTGACATCGTTAACTGCACACTCTTAATCGATTTTGTTTTGAAGTTATTATCAGTATATAAGATACAGTCGAAGTTATTTAGTACTTATATTAGTTTTTACAAAATATTATTATGTAGTTATTATATATTATTAGCAAGTAGGTAGAAATATACTTTTTCAATATTTCGATAAAACTTCTTTTCTAATTATTCTAATAAATAACAATACATAGGTACATATATATAAAGGTACATACCATTAATTGCATCACAAAAAAATACTTTGTATTAGCTTTTGTAAAGTTTTTTTAGGAGTTTTTCGTCCTGTTACACCATTGATTTCCAAATCCTGCACTAGAATGACATATCGAGTCGCATTCATTAAGCTTTAGGCTTGATTCTTTTAATATAGGTAACACTAAAACATTGCGTAATGACACCGTTTTAGGCAAATAATGGCGTAGGTACTTTATAATTCAATTAACTTTGTAAGTTGTTCAGTAGTTGTTACAAAACGATTTTCTATTACTATCTCCTAATGGGTATGCAATTTTTATACTTCTCGAATTTAATATTCCATATTAATAACATTCAAATCTTATAGGTTATTTCTGATTAGTGATCAGTTATCACACATATCTTATCACATTTTTTGCTATAATTTCATGACACCAAAACAAAATATTAAAAAGTCAACCAAAACATATGAAATTCATCTAAAAAAAAAAAGTAACCCAAAAGAAAAATAAAAAAAAAAACAACAAATTTTTTGTATGCCAGGGTTTTTTAGCCAACACAAAAAAAAGTTTCATTAATTTTTCGCTCATTTGAATTTTTTTCTCTTATTTTTTGTTTTTTCTTGTTTTTGTAATTTTCCTTCTGTTTTTTTTTTTGCCTTCATATTTTTTTTTTTTCTGTTTTTTATTATTTTTTAATAGTCACTATATAGGTACTATTAATTTAATCTTTATATTAAAATTTTTAAAACAACTCATAATTTCTATATCACATAATATTGTATTTTGTTTTTTTTTTTAGAATCAAATAAAAAAAAAAAAAAAACAATTTTTTAAAATGAGAAGGCAACACAACATTAATAATATTATTAATAAAAAATCATTAAAAAAAAAAAGAAATAGTAATAAAAAAAAACATCAACAACAACAATAATCTGAATTTCACGAAATTAAAAAAAAAAACAACAACAACAGTATGTCGACAAATGAGATATTAAGATAAAATTATAACACAAAATAACAACAACAACAACAATCATAATAATAGAAACAGAAATCACCAGTGAACAGCAAAAAACAGCTAACTACAGCGAGCAATAGCTATTAAATTAAAAATTTATTTTATATTTTTTTGTTTTTATTTTTTTCTTTTAATTTTTTTTTTTTACTTTTATTGTTTTTTGTTTTTTTTTCTTAATTTTGTTATTTTTTTTTTGCCATTGCCATTTTGCCACAGCCACTTTCTGCTGCTGCTCTTTAAGTCTTTTTTTACATCTGATTTCTGAACAAAACAGACCACTTTTTAAAAATAAATTTATTAAACAGTGTTTGTATAAATGTGTTCAAATTCGTATAAGAAAATCTCAATTTCTCTCATTTCTTAGTTTTTGCTTTTTTTTTTTTTCATTATTTTGGCATTAATTTGGAACAAAAAATTTATTTAAAAAAAAAAATACACTAGTTTTTTTTAAGTGTTTTTTATTTTCTTGTACAGATTTGAGATCGTTCATAAAAAGTTTGCAATAAAATAAAAAAAAAAACAACAAACAACCGTTTGCTACGTAATCCAAAAACGTCATTTTTACCCAATACCCACGGTAACAATTTCTTTTCTTTTAAATTTTTGTTTTTATTTAAAAATATACTCATCGCACCATATGTATATATACAATACGAAAGTATGCAAGCATATACATATATATGTATATATACTACATCAAAATTTAATATATAATAATCTTTACAGTATATTTACTTGGAAACAAACATCTTTAATAGCTAAGACTCAAAGTAAATATTAGTAAACTTCCCCCAAAAAATTCATTAATTCCAATTTATTTTCACTAGAATTATTAGTTCTAAATGTTAAATGTATATACATATTACATACATATATAATATACATACAAATATAAAGTATTGCACGCCCGTTAAACAAACTATCATCATAATATATATATATAATGTATAGTGTGATATAGAACTAAATAATAACAAAAATAAGATAAACCGAAATGAATAACAGAAATTAGAAAAGAAAAACTGTAATAAAAACAACAACAACAACAAAAAAAAACAAATTAAAAACAACGGAAATTTCATATTAATAAAAAAAAACAAAAACAAAATAAAAACGATTTTTATTTTTTTTTTTTGACAATGTTAACCGTTGCACGTTCTGTTACCAACTGATTTGTTCTATAATATATGTCTGCTGAAAATGATTAACGCAAAAAACAACAACAAAAACAAAAAACAAAATAAAAAAAATAAAAACAAATAAATAAATAAAAAGATAAAAAGTAGAAAGTTAATGTTAAAGAGAGGAGTAATAGAGAAGTAAAGAGAAATTTATATTAGATAAAAATAAAACCAAAAAAAAAAAAAATACCTACAAAAAATATGCGAAAATAAAATTAACAAAATATTTTATTATTTTATATTTAAAGGAAATCTGTAATTTTTATAATAATTATTCGACTGTCAGTCTAGTTAATTCAATATCCGAATACTAATTAATAAGTATTAGTGAATGATTTAGTGAGTTGAAGCGTTAAAAAAAAAATGTAATATGGAATGTGATTTAAAAAAATGTAAGTAGGTATTCTTCATTCAGTAATCTTCAATGTAAAAAATTTTGTAAAGAAATTACATGACCGTGACGTGATTTTTTAAGATTTAGAGTTACCATAGGGTGTTAAATAGTAAGAAATTATTCACAAAATTTAAGCAATTCTTGCACTCAAATTTTAAGTAATTCTTGTACTCAATTTTTGGGCAATTCTCACACTTGAGTTATTATTTATATTTATAAACAAATAATTTAGCTGCAACTGGCGATTTTGCGACCGAATAAGCCGATTAATATATACCACTAGTGCCACCTAATGCTCGAAGTGCCACCCAACGCTCGAAGTGCCACCCAACGCTCGAAATTCGAGCGAACATCATTCTCAAATTTTTTATTTATATTTTTAAAAAAATAATTAAGCTGCAGCCAGTGATTTTTGAACCAAATAAGCAGAACAATATATAATAGTGCTGCCTAACGCTCGAAATTCAAGCGATCATTACTCTAAAATTATTATTTATATTTAAAACCAAATAACTGAGCTGCAACTGGCGATTTTGCGACCGAATAAGCCGATTAATATAATATTATATCACCTAACGCCACCTAATGCTCGAAGTGCCACCTAATGTTCGAAATTTGAGCGATATTTACTCTAAAATTATTATTTATTTTTTTAAACAAATATGTAAGTTACACCTGGCGATTTTACATGCGAATAAGTCGATTAAATTAATATATGATGATGATGTCGATTAATATATATGAAGAAAGCTCCAGAATATAGGGATAACAAATTATAACTGGCTTATTGACAAGATTCAAATTATATAACTACATATTTATTATTTACAAGGTTCTTCTATTACATATCTATTGCCTCGAAATAAAACACAAACAGCTTAAAACTAAGCTTTGTAGGTTCGAAAAATTAAAAAACATTAAAATCGACTTAGGAGCTTGAATGAAACAGCAAATATAAAATTTGAATAAAATGTTGATTATAGGCATTTTCGTTTGTGTAATTAATTTAAATTTTAAATAGGTATTTGTTGTGTTCTCAATTTAAACGTTTTTGAGAACCAGTTTAAATTTTATTAATTAAATTAAATTTTTTTTTTTATTTTAATTTTTTGCTAAAAATTATAAAGTGCAGATGTTCACTCAACATGTTTATAATTTGTTAATTTAATATCAAAAACTCTCTCTATATAAATAGAAATACGTAGGTACAAGAAATTAGCAAATCTTTTGATTTAAAAGAGCTTATCATTTCTTAATTCTGAATTATTTGAAAAAAAATTAGGAAAGTATACCCGAGTTCCTTCTATTAATTTTAATTAATACATTAAGTTAATACAGAAACCTTTCTTTTTAAAAAACAACTTTTGATTGTAAAACATTTAAAATTAAATGGTTAGGTATATATGGTCACCATTAATTAATAAAACATCGTAAATTTTGCTCTCGTAATTTTGCAAAATATTTTAAAAAACGAGTTGGTTCACGTTTGATTCATATACGAGTACCTTTTTATTGTTTATTTTTTTCAATTCTTTTGCAATTTTTACTTTTAAAACAATTTCGCCCATATTCAATTTTATTTGGAAATTCAAACATATTTTTAATTTTATCTGGTAAATGGAGGGGCAAATACCAAATAATAATAGGGAGTGAATTCATTTTTGTTGTTTTTTTTTTTGTTTATTAAATTCAATTGAAGAAAAATTTGAACATGAATAATTCTCTATTAATAAAGAGGTACACTAATTCAATGAAATTTAAAAATAATTTATCTTATTCAACATTTTATTTACAGATATTCATTTAAGTAAATAAGAAAAATCTGTTTTTAATACAAAAAAAAATGTATCTGAAAGTATTTTAGTTTTTTTTTTTGTAATTATTCTGTATTTATTTAGATTAGATGTATATTAGCATAAGATTAAAATTCTTAAATATGTTTTTTTTTTAAAAGACACCTTTGAAATACTTATTCAACTATTCCTTAAATGCAATCAAATTAGAGTTACCAGATTCCATAAAATGGATTACATTAGGGAGGTACACATTAAAAAAAAAAAAAATGTTTTTAATGAAAATTAATATTGTTAAGAAATTTTTTTAGGCCTAAATGCAGTCAAATTAGAGTTACCAGATTTCATAAAATCGAATATGAATTAAATGTCACCGAAATTAAAAATTTCACTAAAACATATGAGACGTAAATGGAGTTACCTATAACTTTTGCTTAGATATTTGTTTAAGGTATAATTAGTAACTGTAAATTTAATCTTTTCCCAAGTGGTTTCAAATTTTTAATTTAAAAGTAGATACCTATAATTAACTTAGATATTCTGGAGAATAATACTCAACTTTTCTTTATCTGTAGAACTATGATTTTGCCATTGCAAGATAGCATTCATAAAATATTGGTTTACATATTTAATTTTTTTTTAAATAAAAACGATTAAAATAATAAGTTCTAGCAATTGGAAGTAGAATTTCCTACCTAAAAAATAAGATTGATTACTAATGGCCATCATGCAGGCTTACATAAAACCACACACTACACTAATATAAAGCCATTTTTAAAACATATACCTAGGAACTTACTTATTTATTAAATCATATTTTTATAAGTGACCAAGAATTGCTTAAAAATATAACAAATAACGGGATTCCTACTTCTAATAATTTTCAACAATTTGGCAACCCCAATTTAAATTTTTAATATAACCTAAAACAAATATTAATAAAAACGGAAAGGTGAAAAAATCATACCAAATTACCATAATAAAAAGTAAAAAAAAGAAGAAAACAACAAATGTAAAGTCTTATCTAAAACCTTATCATTAATAAAAAAAAATATGTTTGTTTGACTTTGTTTTTTTTTTTTTTTTTATTATATTGGTTTTCAATTTGACATTTTATTATCATTTATAATCATTTGAAATTAACATTATATACGTACACAATAAATTGGAATATAAATTTTATCAGTTAATAAAATTGTCTATAGGTATACCTATAGACAATTTTTGTATTTAAAAAATGGTTTCCGTCAATTGATTACAAAAAAAATTAAAATAAAATTTAAATAACAAATACAAAACTAATTCCAAAATTATTTCAAGAATAATATCTTGTATAAAATTAAAATTATATTTACATATAGGAATACCCTTCAGAGTTCAGAGTCGCCAGAATGTTGTGTACTTTTTAATTTTATATTTTAGACATTTTTTTTGTATATAATGTACATAGGTACTTACATACATTAAATTCATTATAAATAAGTTCAAATATAAAAAAAGTAATCCATATTTATGAATTTCTTGAAATTCCATTTTTTTTTTTTTTTTTATTTTAAAAATCAAACAAAATGTGATAAGTTTTTATTTTTTGAATTTTGTTTTTGTATAAGATACACTTAAAATGTGATAAGAATTGTTTTTTTTTTTTTGTAATTCTAAATTGGAAGCAAATGTCAAAGGAAGAAGATATCACCACGTGGTACTCGAATTTTGTATAATCTAAATAATAAATGGACTTCAAAAACAAAAAATATGCAGGCTTGGATACTTTAGTAAATTAAAAAATTTTATTATAAAGTACAGTCGTATTTTAAAAATTTTAAAAAACTCTGTTAGAAAAAGTTTTAATAATATTAGTGCCACCCAACGCTCGAAATTCAAGCAATGGTCGCGGTTGAATTATTTCTAATTATAAAGAATGGATTGAGCCACAACCGGTTATTTTGTGATTAATATATAGGCCGATTAATATACATGATGATTATTTTTTCGATATTTGAGTTTGGATCGCTTTGGATTTTAACAATAAGCTTTAGAACTGAATGAATTTCAAAATTACAAGAACATATGAGTAGTTTATCCTGAGTATAAGAATATAACTTGTACTGGGTAAGCACATTGCTCAAGGAATTTGGGAGGCACAGGGTTGCATGGCCCTGGAACAAAGATACATGCTACCTTAATAAAAGCAAAAACAACTTAAGTTTAAGTAATAGAAACTCAGGATCCTATTTTTCTAACTCCAGATTTCGCATCAAAAGGTAACAAATAGATTATTAACACTAAAGTAGTACTCTACTAAAAAGGCCGACTAAAATTACAAGAATTAGTTTAACTTGCTTTAATTTGGATTACGTTCTATAAATAATATAAATAATTTTTTTTAAATTACATGAACTTATTAAAATAATTTTTAAAACTAACAAACATTATTTTAAATAATAAACAAATATAAATTTCATTGACTTCTTCACTTTTTAATAAACATCCGTCTTTACAATTTAAAGAATTCTTTATTATTTGAATTTTAAAAATTATATATCACAATAAATGTTTAAAAATCCTAAAATAATATTCAATCTAAAATATACTTTTCTATTTTAAGATTTTTAACAAAATTTTAGTTCAATGTTAAACCGACCTTGAAATTCTAAAACATCAAACATTTGGAAGTTATTAGATCCAGAATTATACACAGAATTCTATACACTGAATAATACTAACAAATCTTAATCTGGAATTCATACATATAATATGCATATGATTAGTTTAACAACTAATTATACCAGTATATCTAATCTGCTTATTATAATATTTCTTTTCTTTACTTATAATGAAAAACCAGCGGCCCAACTATTCTTCAAACAAATACAATTTAAATAAAACTTATGAAGTAAATGATTTGATTTGAGACTGTACTGAATATTTGTATACCCTTACATAAATCCTGTTATTAACAAAAATTTACGTATAGCAATTTATCTAAACTCTTATGATCTCAAGCTATTTATCAGTTAATTTAATATTCTTATGCACACTGTCATATATACATCTTAAGTACAAAAAAATCTGGTGGAACTAATCATTCAAAAACCCAGTCTGCATGTATTTTAAACATTTGGTAAAACACATGTTTCTAAAAAAAAAAAAATCCATAAAAATAAAATTTTTAAGAAATTCTGACAGACCTTTACAACAACGAGAACAAAAACAAAAAAAAAATTGAAAAGGACATATGAATATAAAAGAATTCGAAAATAATCTGGAAATACAACAAATACAAATTTATAAATAACTTCAAATTTAGCAAAACAATAAGAAAAATATAAAATATAATACAAAACAATTTCGTTAAGTTCATTAAGTAGTTCTCGTAATTTTTTACAATACAATATTTATCACATAGATATATAATCAGGATATATTCATATAAATTGATTTGGATAAAGGATCAAAGGAACTTTTTACTTATGAAATTTAGTTCCTGTATTCAAATATATTAACAATCGTATATTGGGATTAAATCAAATGAAAAATTTTGATGTTTGTTTAATTAAGCGTAAAATAATTTTAATTTAAATTTTATTTGACATTTTTCTAGTTCCATTTATTTTAAAAAGGTTTAATTTACTTTGAAAAAGGTTTTATTCAATTGGAAAATGGTTTCATTCTATTCAAAAAAGGTTCAAAAACAAACTCCCAATTAAACTTAATTTTTTTTAACTTATAGGAAATTTCCCAAAAATAATCTGTGAGTTATAAGGATCAATTAAAAATTTGTTTCGAAAAAGGTTCTAAAACAAACTCCCGATTAAACTGAATTTTTTAACTTATAGAAAATTTACCAAAAATCATCTGTGAGTTATAAAGATCAATTAAAAATCTGTTTCGTAAAAGGTTCAAAAACAAACTCTTGATTAATCTTTGATTGAATTTATGAACTTATAGGAAATTTCCCAAAAATAATCTGTGAGTTATAAGGATCAATTAAAAATCTATTTGGAAAAGGGTTCTAAAACAAACTCCCGATTAAACTTTGAATTTTTTAACTCATAGGAAATTTCCCAAAAATCATCTGTGAGTTATAAAGATCAATTAAAAATATGTTTAATTGTTAAATTAACTGCTATAAAATATTAAAAAATTTAAAGTTTAATTGAAATGAAAAGTAATTGATTTTTAAGGTCTACAATAATCTAAATCGATTACAAATCGAAATATTAAGATGAATTCTAAAGTTGAGTTCTTAGAATATACGGGAGAATTTTAAAACTAAAGTTTAATTTAAAATCTTAAGTTTAATTCAGTAAATGATCGACTGAATTTAAAAATCTCATCAATGTGAGATTTTTAAATGTGATCATCAATTACTTAAACTTTATTGAAGACATAAGACATAAATTTTCAAAGTTATTAACCCTCATATACATTTTTAATTAACATTTTTTTCAATTTTCAAAATTTAATTTTATAAAAATTTAATTTAAAAATCTCATTCCTTTGTATGGCCCTTACAATTCCCTTACCTATTTATAAAATAATTTTATATATACATACCTACTTACAAAAATTGCCAAAAAAATTATCCCCTAAAAATATTTGTTTTTTTTTTAATATTACTGCAAACCAGAATTATACAAACATTTGTTTGATATTTTTACAATCAAAGGACAATGACTCTTAAAATATTTCCATTAAAATATCAGATGTGGCCTGAAACTTTGAAAATAAAAATTCAAAGTTTTGAAAAAAAAAATAAAAACCGGGATTAAAAATAATAAAAAATATAAATTTTTGCAATTTCAAGACAATAAAGTAGTATACCTATACCTACTTCTCAACATCAAATTTTTTTCAAAAAGAAGTTGGAAATTATATAGTTCTTGATATTCATGTCATACCGTGTCACAGATTCATATACCCTTCTATCATTTATAAATACGAGTATGTATGAACACTTTTAAGAAATTTATTTTTAGGTTCTCGTAATTTTTTTTCCTATTATTTTACGTTAATATCCTTTAAATGGCTTTTGTCTTTTATTTATTCCTGTTTTATTATTATTCTTTTGTTTTTGCTTGTTTTGGCTCTGATTTTCTAGTTTTAGAGAAATGGAAGGACTGGGTATGATTGTTCGTTGTACAAAATGTAGTAAAATATTTAGAGTTGAATTTAAAAAAGTTCGGTTAGGAAATCTTGTTTTCCTTACAAATTTATAAAAAATTTGACTTATTTTTCGAAATTTAGTTTTATTACATGAAAAGTTCGGAACTTATGTGGTCTACAAAGTGTTAAACCTACTTTTATAAAATATCAGATTTTAATTGAATATCTAAATATGAATCCATAAGTATTATTGTGACTGAAAGAACTATAGCAGTAACTATTATAAAAAGTTTGAAAACATTGTATGTGTATATTTTTTTTTGGAAAAAGGGAATTCCCTCGATTCGAAAATATATTATAATTCAGAACGTCCTGTATACACATATTACAAGCAATATACACTATAAAAAGGGCTTTTCAAAGTCATTCTCAACTTTTTCCAAGCCAATCAAAAACTTTCAAAAGTGATTAAAAACCTTTATAATTCTAAAAACAACTTTACTTAAATTAAGTCATATTGTAAATACTCAACTCTCAACTTTTTTCAAGCCAATCAGAGACTTTTAAAAACGATTAAAAACTTTTATAATTCTAAAAACAACTTTACTTAAATTAAGTCATATTGTAATACTTAACCTTTTTAAAGCCAATCAAAAACTTTCAAAAGAGATGAAAAACTTTTACAATTTTAAAAACAACTTTACTTAAATTAAGTCATATTGTAAGTACTTAGTTTTAATATTATTTAAAATTGGAAAACTCGTGTTTGCTTGCTTACAGGAGTTGTGTATGTCATTGAAACTGTTTTGTGATTTACATTTATGAAGATGCCCTGATTTGAAATAAATTGTAAGCCTTCGACTTAATTAAACCGGATATGCACTAAAAAAGTTTTGTTACTTTTTAAAAACGAGATTAAATTTTAAAATTAGAATAATTGTACCACTTCCAAAACAACAAAATCTGCACCAATTTTTTTTTATGAAGTAATTTTTTAGTCCTGTATAATAAATATAATAATAAAATAAAAAATACATATATAAGAAATAAAAACTAGTCCTAAGAATTATTAGTAAAGCAAACAACTACAACAACAACAACTTTAATTTATAATTTTTTTTTTTTATTTAAAAGAAAAATTGAAAAAAATTATTTTGAAAATGTGAAACATACGTCATTCTTGTTGCGAAATATTTCTCTGATGGGACCAAAAGATTTGCATATGTCTCGCAAAAAAAAAAAAACAACAACAAAAACAAAAAAATTAAATTAAAAAAAAATACAACAACAATAATAATATATAAATACTGTGAATTTTTAAAAAAGGAGCCTGAATTACATTTGTATGCAAATTAAATGTAAAAAACAAATTTTAGCATCGTTTGAAAAGGATGTGATGTACATATTGTATTGTGATTTACATATATATACTTATATATATATATATATATCTATACTTGTGTTGAAATGTTACAGAAGGATATAATAATGGCAAATTACATATTTTTTTTTTTTTTATATGTAAGTGATTTTATTTTATATTTCTTATTATTTTGTTCTGTTTTTTTTTTTTATGTTATCGTCCTTGTTGTTAGGTTGTTATACTTTCCTTTTTTTGTCTCTTTTTTTCATTCATTTTTATTTAAATATATTTGCTATCTCTTTTTCTAAAACAATTTACATAATTGAAGAGTATACATTTCATGACATATTTTTCTTTGCATTTTATTATTTTATTTAATTTTTAGTTGTACTCTTTTAAATTTTAGATCTTGTGTAATAAAATTAAATTAAAAATATGTTCATATTTTTTATAAAAATATTTATTTTAAAATTTATTTTTAAATAATTTTTTAGTTGAATTTATAATTAAGTATTATTTCTATAGTTGAATTAATTACCGCATAAATCTTATAATGAATGAGAAGCTCGGGATTAAATTCATTCGTGAAATACGACTCCGAGACTCCTATAAGAATATAACATGAGAACTTTTTAATAATTTTCCAAATAGAGGTCTAATCTTAAAGACATTTATTCAGATTGTTCAAATTTAACTCCTAATTAAGCAAATTCCTATTATTAATATTTAGATTAAAGCCAATATAAATAAAAAGGGACGGATACACTTAAAATTTTCTATTAATAAAAAATCCCATGAACTCTTATTCACATTTTCCCAATTCGATTGTAATAGATAATTTACTAGACTTTTAGATTGTTCTAATTGACGACAGATTTTAAATCTAATTCTTTATTAAACCAACTCCAATTATTTATAATTAGATTAAGTCCAATAGGACTAAATAGGGACATATCCGGAGAAATTTTCTATTAAGAAATAATTCAATGTTTTTTTCACATTTACATTCTTCCAATTCACAATAGTTTTTAAAAATCCAGTTCTTATTAAAATGTCTTTCCAATACTAATTAATCAAATAAGAAATTTTCAAACTAAATTTCCAATTGCAAAATTCTGATAATTTCAATCAATCTACTAAAAACTCATTTTCTAACTCAAAAATACTCATTCTAACTGGAAATTAATCATTTTATAAATAGAAATTAGTCCAATTATTTTCAACTCAAAAATACTCATTCTTACTAAAAATTACTCATTTTATAACAACAAATTACTCAAATTACTCTAATTTGATTTAACTCATTTTCCATCTAGGAATTACTCATTATTCAAACTAGAACAACTTATTAACTAACTAATAATTATGTACTCCTGCATATTTCTGCCCCTTTCTAATATGCAATTTCTTTAATTAGTTCAAAATTAAAATCTTAGAAAAAACAAAAACTTCTAATTGAATAATAACTAATTAAAATATCAAATCCCATTTGTCTCCCACACTCAAATCGAATAAATGCAATTCTTCAATTATTTGAAAATATTTTAAAATTAATCAAATAAATTGTTGCTATTGTGTATCTTCCCCTTTGTAATTAATTCAAAAGTATCTTGTTTATTTTTTTTTTTGATTAATATGATAACAAAATATTCAATTTCATCATTCAAAAAATTTTAAATTGCAACTTGCAACCCTAATTACCGAAAAATTAAGATTTTTATGCATGATTAATACAATCAACAAATTTAACTTTTATTGTTGCACAATTTTTTATTGTACCGTTATGTTCTTCTGGCAACAACACAAACACAAAAGAACAAGCAACAAATTAATTCTATATATATAGGTATATAGAATATATAGCTATATATATACATATATATACACCAAAAAAATAATCAACAGTTTACAAAATAAAATTGTTGCGTTTTAATAATATTATCAAAAAATTATAACAGGCCGGGTCATATACGAGTACTTTCCAAATTCAATTCAATTAAAAACAATCAAAAAAAAATACAAAATAATTTTATGCGACCCTTTTTTTTTTAAAAATACAATTTATATTTCATTACTTTGTATATATATGTATGTAATATATGTAATCTATACTTTAACTTTGTTAAATACAACTGTATATTAAATTGAGAGGTCAATTTTTTTTTTAAATTGTTAAAAACTCTCAAATATAAAATTACCTCCTGATTACACACTGTCTATACAAAAGTACTTAATCGAATATCAAAATAATTAAATAAAAAAAAACAAGAACAAAAAAAAAAATTTTAAGAAAATTCTTTTTAAAAAATCAAAAAGAACAAAAAAAAATAAAAACGAAAAAATTAATTTACTTTCAAGGTTAAAATAACAACAGCAATAAGCAAAAATAACTTTACAATGTTGGCAAAAGTGTCTAATTACATGTGAACATGTATCCATTCTCTTAAGTTTTAATTCCCTTTAGATGTTATTGTTTTTGTAATTGTTTTTGTATTTATTTTGTACAAAATCCCCTGTCACTCAAAATATCTTTAGATCGATATCATCAGTTATTTATATATATGTATATATATATATGTATATATATTTATACAATATAATATATATATATATAGATATACTTTTCAATTCAATTAGACTAAAATTCATTATATTGGTTTGATCCCACACCATATTATTCTTTTTAAAAACATTAATTGTATACACACACTTACAAACACATATACACAAACATGTGTACTACAATTTAACTTTAGAGTCCTTTTAAAATTGAGTCCTTGTACATACCATGATCTTAAACAATAAAAATAAAACGAAAAAAAAAAACAATAATTTAATTTTTATTTTTTTTTTTTTTTGCAACTGTAAAACTGTAAATAGAATTTTTACATCATCATTATAATCATTTTTATCATTATCAATCAATATAATCAATTTTGTAACATTATCAACAATATTGTCATCAATATATATATATATATATATAAATATATATATATATATATATATAATAGGTATATAATAATCAAGATCATCATCACAGACCATTGAACCTTATAAAATAATAATTTTTAACTTAAATTGAAGTAATATCAATTTTTTTTTTTTTATTTTTTAGCTCCCTTTCACTCTTTTTCTATTTTATGTTAGTGCTGTTGTTGTTGTTATTGCTTTTTTATATTTCTTTCCTTCTCTAATAAAATTATTCTACTTCGTATATACGAGTATATAATATTACTAATCAATTAAAGACAAAAAGACAATTTATTGAAGTAAAATCCTGAGGGATTTTTGTAAGAAAAATGAAAATAAAAATACAAGTATATATATATGTATATATAATTGTATATATATATTTTAAAAATGCGGAAAAAAATGTTTGTAACATTACCTCTGTGGCATAATAAAAACGCAATAGAACACGCGACAACTAAATAGAAAGAAACGGTACGACAACACACACTATACTGTACGGCCCTGGTGAATTATGAGACAGAAAATACAAAAACAATAAAAAAAAAATAAAAATAAATAAAATTAACTTTTCGCAATTTTTTTTTTTCTTGGTTTTTTTTTTTTTTATTTGCAATAACGAAAGAAAGAGATGGAAAATGTTAAGTTAAATGTAAGTTTAAAGTAAGTTCATTCATAAGAATGTAAGATATTGTTTCTAATTTCTTAAGGGAGCATTTTTAAATTAAGCCCAACCCTGGTTTTTTAGTCCAATTCTGGATAATAAGAGTCAGAGATAGCAAATGGAAAGAGAGAGAAAATATTTTATTAAAAAATAAAATTTAAGTTGAAAGTAAGTTCGTAAATAAATACATAATATTGTTTTTCTAATTTCTTGTACAGGTATCTTTAAGTTAAGTCCAATCCTAATATTTCAGTCCAACCCTGTGTTTTTAAAATATTTATAATAGCAAAGAACAATTCGGATATCTTTAAGTTAAGTCCAATCCTGATATTTCAGTTCAACCCTGTGCTTTTAAAATATTTATAATAGCAAAGAACAATTCGGGTATCTTTAAGTTAAGTCCAATCCTGATATTTCAATTCAACCCTGTGTTTTTAAAATATTTATAATAGCAAAGAACAATTCGGGTATCTTTAAGTTGAGTCCAATCCTGATATTTCAGTCCAACCCTGTGTTTTTTAAAATATTTATAATAGCAAAGAACAATTCGGGTATCTTTAAGTTAAGTCCAATCCTGAAATTTCAGTCCAACCCTGTGTTTTTAAAATATTTAGAATAGCAAAGAACAATTCGATTGTCGTCAATAATATTCAGGTTAATATTTCAGTCAACACTGAAAAATGTACCGACATTTGATATTCTACTTTCGGAATTAAATAAAATGCCATGCGTTTATTTTGTAGAAAATGTCAAAGATATATTTACATATACATACATACATACATAATTATATAAAGCTTTTATATTTTTCATTAACAAAAGGAATGGCAATCAAAAAAAAAACAGGAGTTGTGAATAAAATATCCTTGAATATTTTTATTTTTTGTAAAATTTCAGGAAATTTTTTTATAAACAGTTTTTGTTTTTTTTTTTTTTTGTAGATAAAAAGGACGAAATGAACTGTACATTAATGGCAATGAAAAAATTTTTCCTATATTTTATTCTCATTTTTTTTAATTTTTAATTCTTTTGAAAATTTTTTAAATGAAAATAAAAATTACATTAACAGGGGCGGGGCGATTTATAATTAACAGTAATATTTTGCAAAATTTCGATTTTAACTCTATTTTGAAAAGTGCGAATGATTTTAAAAAATAGTTATCTTGATTTAAATTAATAATTTTGGAAAACTTGTTGTTATAATGGGTAGGTAAGCACCACATTTACACTTCATGACCCTCTCATTCTTCTTACTCCAAAAGCGTCTGAAAAGCCCGGGTAAATTGAAAATTTTACTAATTTGTTAATCAATAAAACTTATTAATTAGTAAATCGTATATTAAGACTTCCTATATTTTTCTGTAACACAAATATTAATTCTAATGATTGCCCTTTTTTAAAATAAACCAACAAATGAATGACTTTTTAGTTCAGTGAATTACAAACAAAATAAAAAAAAAAACAAAATATAAAAATTAAAACAAAAGTAAAATGAAGTGAAAAAAAAAAATTTATTGTTGTTTTGCTAGTCAATATTTTTTCCCCGTATTTGCATTCCCACTTCCCTCCCATTCGATATTTATACTTATTTCTCAAACGATTTTTGCTGTAATTTTAATACTCTTCTCATTTAATGTTGTTTTTCTTCTTGTTTTTTTTTTTTTATTTTTGATTCTTCCTTGACTTATAGTTTGTCTTTGCTCCTTCCTCCCTTACTCATATTATTTTATTCTTTTAATTTTTTAAAAGGACATTTTCGCCTGTTTTTCTAATAAAACCATAATTTTCCACTTCTTTTAGTAAATATAATAATAAATATAGGTATGTTTGTAAGTGTGTGTGTAATTATGATAAACAAAATTAAAAGAATGAAAACCAAAAAAAAAAACAACAACAATGGACAATAAGCACGGAACTAATAACCTTTTGTTCATTTCTAATAAAAGGACATTTTACTTTTTTTTTTACTTCTCTTTAAATTTTTTGGTTTTGGCTTTTCTCCCTCAGGATGTCAAAGAGTGGGATTTTCTTGTCTATCTTTAAATATTGTTTTTTTAGTGTTCCGAAAGTCTGTGTATCATACAATTTTATAACAGTGATAATTACAAAAAGAAAAACAAAAAACAAAAAAAAAATTAATTACAAAAACGACAACAAATTTTTTATTTTCAATTTTGTTAATTATTTTAATTATCTTGGTCACATTTTATTTCTTTTATAGCCTTTTATAGCATCCTTAAAAATTTGAGTGATTTATTACAAAACTCAACTGGTCAATGATTATTTTCCCTTAGGTGTAATGGCAAAATATCTGCCCAATTATATATGAGACGAATAGAATCTACTCATAACTTTATATATATATGAGAGATAATATACCAATTGGGTTATTTATTATGGAAAAGGTTGAACACATGTTCATTAAGATTAGCACTAAGTGTAATTTGATATACATATATGATTTTGGACACTCAGTTAAAGTTAAAAAGCTTATACAACTTTTTAATATGGGCAACAGGATTGATCGTATGAAATCATCTTAATTTTAATTTTTAAATAAAACTTACAAATCTTCAGGGTTCGTAAGCTTCATTTTAAGCAGTCAAACGAATGTTTTAAAAGTTAAAGATTTTATACAATTTTTTAATACGATCAACGTTATTGATCGTGTGGAATCGCCATAATTTGTATTTTTAAATAAAACTTCCAAGTCTTCAGCGTTTGCAAGTCGTATTTTAAGCAATCAAACAAACTACTAAATAAAAGTTAAATAATTTATACAACGTTTTTCTACGAGGTTAATTATTATTAATCGTGTGAAATCATCTTAATTTGTATGTTTAAAAATAAAATTTGCAGATTTTCAAGGTTTGTAAGCCTTATTTAAAGCAGTTAAACGAACTATTTAATTTATTTTGAAGTGTTTATACACATTTTTAATACCAGCGTTCTTGATCGTGTGAAATAGCCCTTAATATTTTTTCATATTTAAATTAAACTTCCACGTCTTCTTAATATTATCTGGCTTATTTAAGGACAAAATTTTTATTTTTATTCTCTTATTATAATTTCCTTTTCTATCCAGGATTATCATTCTATCAAGGAAAAAAACAAAAAAACAAAACTGATAACAAACCGCTCATTACATTGTCTTTTTTACAGAATAAAGGGCGAAAAAAAAAAATTTCCATTCCCCAATATTTTAAATAAAAAAAAATATAAACAATAAAAGAAAAGAATTAGAATAAAAAATGTTTTTTTTTGTCTTTATCCTTTTATTATTTCATTTAGAAGGACAATAAAAATTTGTTTTTTTATTTTTTTTTTTATATCCTATTCTATGGTTTTGTTTTTTTTTTTATTATTATTATTTTGCACACAGGAGTCCTTCATTTTTTATAAAGCAACAACTATTCAACATACAAATACAAATTATATTATAACGCAGTAGTCATACAGATACAAATAAACCACAGATATTTTAAAGCTAAAAATAATTCTCCAGTGACTATAGAATATTAATGTTTTTATATATATATATATACACATATATTTATAAATATAAATATATATATATATTCCTTATTGTTTGGTGGGTTTAAAGTTTATATTTAATTTTTGAATAGCAGGCGGACAAATATTGTACACTATAAAATAAAATGCAAAATAAAAAATAAGAAATTGATAAATACGATGTAAACGCACCCTAATTTCAATTTTATTAAACAAAAACAAATTTTTTTTTTTTGTATAGTTGTTTTTTTTTTTTCTTTTTTTTTTGTTAATGTTTTTTAAGCGTGTAAATGTCATTCTGAGGTAAAAAATTCTAACAAAGGACAATAATATAAAAAAAAAAAAACAAAAACAAAACAAATGAATTTTAACTGAATAAGTATTGTAATGAATAGATTGATATATTCATGCGAATTTCAAAAAAAAATTTTTTTTTAAGTACTTACCAAAAAAATAATGCGCAAAATGCAAAAACAAAAATACAACATACATTTTTATTCTTCCTTCAGCTCTTGTTCTGCTATACGAGCAACGAGCATGTTGTGTATATTGAGATACGCTTGTAATGTTCTACCAATTCAATTATATTATGATTTCATATTAATTTTCATTTGTGTGACAGTGTGTGACAAAAGTATTGCGATACATTTAAATTTGATTGTATAAATGAATTAAAAAATAAGTTGGTATTTTTTACTTTTTTTAGAAGAAATTTAATATACAGGGTGATCCATTAATTATTAATTAAAATCATCTTTTAGAGAATGACTGACGGAACAATGATGTTTTGTAGCAATGGTTTTAGGAACCATCAATCATCCTGTAGGGAATAATGTGCAGATAGTACTATCGCATAGAGGTTGTGTTGAGGGACCAATAATATCGGAGCTGTTGTGCCTTAAAGAAGATAATCAATCTAAGCATTTTTTTTTTGCTTTGAATTAAATACTCATAATAAGTCATAACTTGTGCTACAAAACTTTTTATAGAATTCTGAAATGTGTTTTCAGAAAACAGAGAAATTAGGTTTTCTAAATTTAAAATCTATCTTCTTAAAGTTTTGCTCAAAAATAATAAAGCTTAAAGTATACAATTTTTTTTTTAATTTTTGACAGAAGGTAATTCCCACTTTGTTAGTGCCATATTATATGAAATATTTATAGGTGTCAAAGTAACCTTTTTCATAAGCTTTAATTTGATATACCATATGTTGAATGATCTTTCACCGTTCAGGAGATAAACCAAAAGAGCAATGTATTCACCCTGTATTATACAAGTTTTCGTTGTACGTTGGAAAATTCACCAGTCTTTTCGGAATGAGCTGCGTTGGATTAAATAATCTTCCATTATAAAATTTGATAATTGACATTCATTTTTTCCTCAATTAGTCCGAAAAATGTCAGTTTTTCCATGTTAAAAATATTTAATTCAAATTCATAAAAATGTTGCAATACTTTTGAAAAACACTGTATAATTATATAAAAAAAAAACAAAAATCCATTATAATATAATATGTCCTTAAAAGATCTTCAAATCTTTATATTGTGGTGCAAAGGCTTAAAAGATTCCCATTTTTATTTTTCAATTTTTTTGTTTTTTTTTTTTTTTATTATTGTAGTTGTTCTTTTCTTTGTTCTTCTTGTTTTGTTGTTATTTTTCTTTTTTTCTTTGCATTGTGTCTGAAATAAAACAAAAAAAAAAAAAAAACAAAAGGTAAAAAAAAGGTTGATTTTTAAAAAATTGAAATTTAATTTTTTATTTTTTTTTTATATGTTTTTATTTTAAAAAAATATTTTTTTTTTTATATTCAAGTTCATATTTTCCCCCTGATGAAAATTTTCATATTTTTTTTTTTTTATTTAATGTATGTAATACATATATACAATATGGGGTGAAGTGTATTATAATAACGGTATTATATACATATAATAATAATAGTAAATTGTAATGTTGGAATGCTTTTTTTTGGGATGGGATGGGAATGGGATGGAGTTGAAATTGAGAAAAGGGAATTTTTTTTACTGTTTTTCTGTCATTAAAGGGAATTCGACAAAACGGTTGATGATGAAAAATATTTTATTATATATACAGGGTGTACTTAACTCATGTACTCGCACTGTATAAAACGATTGGGGGTATTAAAACAATATAGTAGGGGGTCTCTTATATTTGAATTTAGTAAGGGAGTCTATTTTAATCTATTATCGAGATATCAGATTTTAAGGATATGTTAGGGACTTTTCATAAAAAAAATTAATAAAACGCAATTTTCTTTTAAAGAACCCTGTATTTAAACCCGTAGCCTTGTCACATATTTCGAAACAGCCTTTCAAGCCCTATATTAGTACATAAAACCTTTTTCGCTATTTCTCAACCTCATTGACAATTTTTAGTGTGATTTAATGCGCGCAATCACTTAGGGAGGGATCACGTAATGCATTACGAATACTTAAATCGAAGACACCCTGTTAACAAAACTTTCATATATTTGTATATGAGATGGAAACAAACATTAAATTTCAGAAATATGAATTTCACTAGAAGAACGAATGAGAAAGAACAAAGTGAAAAACAAAGTTAACAGGAAAGCAAAAAAAAAATAAAAATATAAATATGAGATGTAGGTATGATGATTAAAAAAAAAAAAAAACAATAACAAAAACAAAAACAAAAAACAAGTAAATGGAAAATGATGAATAACTAGAGAAGGAATTTAAACAAGCATTAAAAGATTTTTAGTTATCAGAACAAACAAAATAAAACAAAAATGAAAGAAAAAAACGAAATTGAAAAGAAAAGGTAATAAATCATGTAATGAATATGAAAATTAAAGAAAAATACAAAATATAAAAAAAAAAATTATGGTAAAAAAATTTTTCATATTATTTAAAAGTCGAAGAATTAAAATTTTTCCTTTAAAAATAAAATATGAAAAATGTGAAATTGATTTTTCATTCTGACAACATGAGATTTTAAATAATTGAAAAAAATTTAATATAGAAATTATAGCATAAATTTGGGAGCAGTTTATAATATTTTAAATTATTTAATACAAAGTATGGAAAATTCAAATTCAAAATCCAGGCGATGGCGCAATGGTTGCGGCCCCGGCCTTGCATGCACAAGGTCTCTGGTTCGATCCCTGGCTGAATAAACTCAATAAATATGATATAACAGTATAAAGTTATATAAAAATAACTTAAAATTAAATATCCATCAGCTGGCCTATATGTCTATTTGGTAAAGGATCGCAAAATTGGGTGTAAATAGTAAATAATAAATAAATTAATTAATCTCAATTGTTCAAATACCTGATCGGAAGAGATTATAGGAGGATTGGGTTCAACACCCTCGTTTTCAAAACAAAAAATTCTAGGATCACGTAATCCAAGACTTAAAAACACAAATACAGCAACTATATTAATAAATGTTTTGCTTCTGATTATATACCAAAAAAATTGGGTGCGTTCTTAGCCTTGATTTCAAAATCGGAATTATGCACCTTATACACCTTGAAATTTATTTATGTATTTGGATTTTTAAAATCTTGAATTTAAAATTTGTATTTGAAAGTTTGAATTTTACATATTGTATTTTCTAATTGAACCAATATTGTCTCGTCTAAGAAAAAGTTCACAAAATATTTACAAAATAAATAAAACTATATGATTTAAGTACAAGGTGATTCAACTGCTAATACAAGGCAGAATAGAAAGTAAACGAGTAATTGAAAGAAACCAGGTATCATGGTTGTATACCATCAGAAATTGAAAAGCTTATTTAACATTGGCAATATGATTCACACTGCAGCTGCCAAAGACGTGCTTACCCAGATGCTGTAATGAATATCATATAATAATTCCCAACATTCTGAATTCGATATTCAGCAAATGAGGAAAATTAATAAAAAAACTAGTCAACTATTTTATAAGCTTTAAATTTTTTAATTATGTTAAATATATATCTTTAATCTTAAAAATCATTCAAATTTAAGCCCACATTTTAAGCCCCAAAATATTTTGTTACATTCTCCAAATTAAATATTTAAAATGTTATATACAATTGATTCTATAATAGGTATTAAAAAATTTTCGAAAAACTTTTGACACATTAAAAAAACTTTTCCAATAACAATTAAAAAAACAAAAGGTGTTTGTATAACAAAAAACAAAAAAAAAATCACAACACATTTAACAAGAAAAACTAATTATGAAAAACTTTTTATAGAAAATTTTATCTTTTACACACCTTTTAAAACCTGTATTAACAATATGTATAAATATATAATATCATATTAATTATTATTACTCATAATTATTTTTTCTAATTTCATTCGTCAAAAATACTTAAACTACTGTGTATACATACATATACATATATATATATATACATATATATATATACATATATATTTTTATAATTATATAACTATTGTGAATTAAATTATACTTCGTATTAGATGTACACACACATATAATAAAAAATTTCAAACCTATATTTAAAAATCTTCTAATCCTTTTTAAACAAAAATTGCAAAATATATACAAACAAATATACATATGTAAACAAACTGAGAACAACAACAATAAATGTATTAAAAAAAGAAACGAGTAGGTACATATAACACTTACATGTCATTTTTACTTTTATTTTAGACATGTCAATATTAAAAAAAACTAAACTATTTTGTTGTTATTGTTGTTTCAGTTTTTTTTTTATGATTCTTAATACCTGTTTTTATATGCACTTCAAATTCATTTATATTAATACATATATATATATGTATATACGAAAAAAACACTTTTAATCATAATCTACCACCTTCCATATTTTGTACTCTTCTTGATTTTGAAATATTTTGTTATTGTTGTTGTTGTTGTATTTTGTAAACCGTTTATATGAAAGATTTATATCCTTAAATTAAATTTTGCGCCTAAATAAATATACAGACAGCGCGTATAAAATTCACCTTATCACAATTCAACCATTAGTTTACCTTTTTTTGTTTTTATTTTGTACTTCTAAAACAATAATAAAACAACAACAACAACAACAACAAAAATCAAAATGAGATAAAAAGTACTGTAAAAAATAAAAATAACAACAACAAAATACCGAATAAAAAAGAAGTTCAGTACTCAAAAATTTTTAATTCGTTCATTTCGTTCCTGATTTTAAAAAAAAATACATATTTTTTAATACGCAATATATATACAAGTACTGTTATTTTTGAATATATACGTAACGTTCAGTACAGTATAAAACAGTAAATTTACAGTTTATTATTTTCTTGTGTTTTTGTTTTTCTCTTTTCTGTTATTATATTTTTTTTTTATGAGAATTCATCATCATCTCAAATATTTTTTACAATCAATTTAATGATTATCATATGATTATTATCATCAATTTTTATGATTCGCGCGGTAATCATTTAATGCTAGAAACTTATGCTATACATTATACAATCTATACAATACACACATATATATATATATATATGTAAATATTCTTATATATTATTTTATATTCTTTTTTATGCGTGTGTGTGTGTGTGTTATAGTTTTTTGAATATACACATAAAAAGGTAAAATTTTTGTAAGAAGTCTATCTACTCTATATAACACCCAATACCATCAGTCATCATTATTATCATATACAGAAACGCAATCCATAACTCATTTAAAGTCAACAAACAAACAAACAAACAGATAAAAACAAAAAAAAAAAAAAAAAGGGAAAAAGTGAAAAGATGAATTTTTGACAGCATAAATAAACATATACAAAACAAAAGATAATATAAAACAACAACAACATATAGAGCATATAAAAACAAACACCCATAATATATACATTCAAAAATCTATTCAGACTTTCACTCATTCAGTCAAAATAGTAAAATATGAAAAATACGCGAGAAGAAAACTTTCTAAAAAAAAGTGATGATAAAAAACCAAGGGTTTTTAAAAAAACACATTTTCATTAGCAAAATTTCAATTTTCGAGCCCTTATAGCTTCTAAAGAGGGGCTGGACAAAAAAATTTTGTTAACCGACTCCTACTAATTTCTAATTATCTAACTACTCACAGTTTCTATCGTTATCTAATTTCAAGACCCTAGCTTGAACTGTTCAGAAGATATGTGTGGTCAAAAATTTTGCAAAAATTGAGTTTTGTGTACTGTTAAATTTTAGTACCGTATGGCAACCATAAACATTTGGCTGTCAAAAATAAAGCTTATGAAACCAGCTATCGTTTGCTGTTTTCAGATTAAAATAAATATATCTAACAGAACTCTTGTTATAACCATTTAAATGTAGGGCTTTTTCCAACTTTGGGGGGCTGTAGCCCCGTAACAGGTGGGGCTACTGAATCTACGAAATTATTTTTTTTGCAAAAACTACCCATGGTTAAAATTTCTTTACTCTATTTCAAACGGTGTAAATGTAAATGGACGGACGGACAGAGTGAAGCTATATAGGCACATTTTTACAAAATTTTTTGAAAATGTGCTAAAAAACGGAGTTTACTTTAATATTATTATACATATATAGGATATCAACAGAACTTATTCAGTTAAAAGTAATATGCATATTTTTAAAACATGTTTTTAACTATTATAATCTGAGATATTCAACTGAACTTAGGTGAAATTTAATTTAATTAAAATGTATACTATTGTGAATTATTCTGTTAGACATTTTATAATACATATCTATTTCAATCCCAATAATCTTCCATTTCAAACGGAATATTAATTTTATAATATACTACAAAATATTCAAAATTTTTTGTGGGTGAAAATAAATTCTTAAATTTAGAAAAGTCACCACGAAAACAAAAAACAAAGAAAAAACGACATCTGTCATATTGTAAAAACAAAATACTTCATGAAATAGAGAACTGTTGTTGCTTAAGTCACCTGACTTTTCAATTTTTAAGGTTATGATAGAATAATTTTGCATAATCTAATATGTGTGTAAAACTTCAAGCATTAAGAATTGTAAATTATGGAATATCATACTTGAATTTTTTGTTAGAAACTAAATTATTATTATATTAAATTGCTTGTACGATTATATCAATGTAGATAATGTTAAAAAGAATATGTTGAATATTTATTGAAATCTATCTAAGATACTTTATTATTTACATAGACAGCTTTTAGTAATTGCACTCTTTTATAAATAAATTAAACTTTAAAAGGAAATTACCAATTTTAGTTCAACTCTTCATATTTGATCAAAAGCCTAAAAATATGCAATTGTTTTGATATTCACAAGTTTTCTTTTTTTTAAAGGTAGAGGTGGTTTTTAGAGAAAAATTCAAAGAAAAAACATTGTTTTTTACAACATTTTTTACATTGAAATTTTAAAGATATGAAATTATATAAGCATATGTATATTAAAAATAAGAGTAAGCAAAATTAATATTGACATAACTTAACATAAAAAAAAACATTTATATTTTTAGATGTTAAAAAAATAAAATACGGATAAGGAAAAATTTTTGTAAACTTTTTTAGGTTAAGATAAATTTGATAAATTGGAATAAATAAAGTTTAATTAAAAAAAAAAAAATAAGAGGTGGTTAACAATGTTAACAATGTAAGTAGTCTTAACTAATTAGTAGAATTCTTAAATCATAAGTTTTTCCCATAATAATCCTATGTGGCTCAGCGTATTACTTATATTGCTTAAGTCCTTTTTTTGTCAAAAGGTCGATTCAAAGGATATAAAAGCTAAATAGGCACCTGGACTCTTAATGATTAAGCACATGGCTCAAAAACTAAAATAATATTAATTCAAACAATAGAATTCTTAAATCATGAGTCATTCCCATCATGGCCTGTATGTAGCCGAGAGTATCACTAATATGGCATAAGTTATTTTTTTTGTAATATTAAAAATTAAATTAATAATAAATAAAATGTGGTTTTAAAGAATATAAAATTTTCTACTCTACTCTTCCGTCTAATATTTTGTCAACTTTATGATGCTCTACAATTTGATCCTGCTAAAGGACAAAAATAATTAGATTCAAAATATATCCTCATGTCTTTACCTACTTTTTTTTAGTTTTCATATTTATATTTTTATCTTTCAAATTTGATTATGACAAATGTAGGTTATGTTATAAAATATTGGACAGTGTTTTTCCATTTTTCTTCTTCACTTTTTATTAAAAAAAAGCAATGAAAAAATTTTGTTGATAAATTTCTCTGACATATTTTTTTTTTTGTAACTTTGTTAGTTATCATTTTTCTCTAGTAAATTGAAAGTTTACAGACATTCTATATATGTAATAAAATTACAAAAAGATACATAAATGCGCGCTAAAATGTTTGAAAAAAAATATTTATTTCAAAAGTTTACATGACTCAAATCAAACACTTTTTGTAGTTTTTTCAAATGCATACATAAAAAAAATTTAAAATTGAATTTAAAAAAATATTCATCTATTAAATTATTCAATTTGTATAGACGGTTCGGTTTTAAGTCTGTTTCGAATACTAAACTCTAATAATTTTATGTAAATTAAAAAAAAACTATGTTTGTTTTTTGTTAGAAATTGAAAAAAATTCTTTTTGCCAGATTAAAGTGGGGATAAACTGTCTGAAGTTAGATAATCTTTTTGGTTTTAAAATATTTTTATTTTATTTTTTTAATAAAAACTTTTAAAGTTAACTATTACAGATAAAATATTTCTTAGAAGAAGAGTAATCACTAGGTAATATATCATGGAAACTAGAGTGTTGTAAATCAAGTACTTTTAAGTACAAATAAAAGTTTGTTCTCCATCAAGCTAAATTATAAATTACACTAACTCTTTTGAAATGAATGTAAATGAAAAAAGTTTAAAAACAGAGATCTGTAAAATTCAAGTACCAATAATCAGTACAATTATCTGTACTCTAATTTTGCTTGATTTTTAAAATATAGTAGTAATTCTTATGATAATTTAGACTGTTTCGGTGTTTAATCGTTTTAAAGTAATTAATCATCAAGAATAACCATTAAAGTAATTTAAGTATCAATAATAATTACAATAGAAATTAAATATTAAAAATAATTACAAAAGTAACCGGAATCCAAATTTAATTACTTTCTAGGAATTATAAAGTAAATACTTAGGTACTTCTTTTTACTTTGGTAATTGAATTTTCAAAGGTTCATTACACAAATTTTTCAATGGTTACTAGAAAGTAATGATTACTAAGTAACAGTACTTAACACAGCATTTTAGTACCCTTTAGTAATCATTACTTTCCAGGCCTATTTAAAAGTTGTTTTGAAAATTGAATTTAAATTTAAAAGTAATTTCACAAAAGTAATTTTTAAATTAAGCACTTATAAACCAAATCTAAGGCTTTAAATACTAAAATACAAGCTCACTTTAATTTTAACATATAAGTAATTGCAATTTAAAAATTCATTTGAATTTGAAAACCATTTTATTTAGTAATAATTCCAAAAATATAATATATTATTATTATATATATATATATATATGTTGTTGTAGTTGTTGTTGTATATATTATTTATTTTTCAAATTACAATAAAAATTTAGAAAATCCCTTTAATGTTCTTTAATGTTAAAATGAATATTTAATAAAATAAAATTGTATTTGTTAACCTAATTTCACATTTTCATTTTCAAACATAACTTTGTACAATAACAAAAAAAAAAAAAAAACAATAAACTAAATTTTCAAATTAGTATATATACATGAAAATTCTTTCAATTAATTAAAATTTATTTGCAATAAAATTACTTTTACTTCCGTATAATTTATTTATTTATTCAATTCTCTTATACAATTACCACCAACTATTTACATTCATTCCCATAATATATAACACAATATTTAAATACAAGTATATAAATATAAGTGAACATATATACAATATATACTCGTTCATATATCCGCAACAATAATAATAATAACTAATTCAGATCGTATTAAAATAAATTCAATAAATTTAAATTTAATGGTGATGTAGTCAAGTACTAAAAAAAAAAATTATAATGTAATCACTTATTTTCCTTAGGAAAAATACATTCCCATACATAGATATATGGGTAGAAATTGGTAGAAAATTTTGAATAAAAAGAAATATAATGGGAGAAAATTATTATATAGGAAATAAACACACCCACATACACAAATGTATTACACAAACCCAAACAAACAATATAAAATTGACAGAATGTAAAATTATTTGAATGTAATTTTTATTTTTTTTTTTATTTTATTACTATATACTATTATCATTATTTGATATCCTTATAGAATATCCTTTTTTTTTTTTTCTTACAAAAAAAAAAAAATAAAAAATAAAATTTTAATGTCCTTGTAATACCATCAGGAAGGATTTGTAATTTAATGGGAAAATTTCATTTTATTTAAAAAAAAATTGTAAGATGAAAACGAAAAGCGGAAATTGTCAACAATTACTTATTTTTTTTTTTTTTAATTTTAGTAGGTACAAGGTAGGTACTGTATAGGTACTATTTTATATAATGTTATATAGTATAATACTACTAAAGCTAAAAGAAAACTACGAACAACTGAATACTGAATACTAAGTACCGCATTCACTCGAATACTGACTAAATTCTGTTGAAAAACTTTGCTTCATCGTAAAATTTCAATTCAGATTCAGATCCGCTTCATATAGTGAATATTATTTATTTGATTTTCTTTTGATTTCATATTTCAAAAATCTGAGAATCAACTTGTAATCAACTTGTAGAATGGAATCGGGAAGGAAATATTTTATAATAAGAAAATTTATCTTATTATACTTATTATTTTTATTTTAAATGCTAAGAAGAAATTGTAAGAAATTTATAAAATAGTAAAATTTACTTCTAAAGTTATTATTAAATTGTAAATCTTTAAATTGAATTAAAATTTAAAAATAGATCGAATACTTAAAGTATTAATAATAGAAAATTTTTATATATTATTGGAAAATTTTTAAGATAAATTAGAAAAAATAAATAATATATAAAAAAATACTTTTAAAAATGGCAATCTTTGAATTTAAAAGTAAAAAATAAATTTTTAATTAAAATATTTCTCAGTAATTTTCTATATTATTGGTACAACCGAAGTTTCTTGAAAACAATTTATCTATAAAAATTGTAAAACTAGTAAAAGAATTTGCCGCATGTATGTAGAATTTATTTTCATATTTAAATAAATTATATTAAAAATTTTTATATTTGTCATAGTGTTTTATATTGCATGTTATAAAGCAAATTTACATGTATCATAAAGCCTGTGAAATCAACACAAAAGCAGAAAGCAATTTTAGTATTTAATTATTTAAAAATTTTAAATTTAGTGGTAGTTATGCATTTACTGCCTTGCCTCCAGCTTTTATATTTATATCACATGCTTTGTGTAGGTTTCTATAATTCAAAATTATGTTTTTGAATTTTATTTTTTTCTAGTTTGTTGCAAAATGGTTAAATAATGTCTTTTTTTGTGTTCTTTTACTAAATTTTTCTAATAATTCCTATAATATGATTTTGGGTAAGATATACTAAATTTTGTACAAATGATAAAAGTATATATACTTATTAATGTACATTATGGATTTAAATTAAATAATAATTTAAATGGAAAATTATTTTCATTCTAACAACTATAATTGACTTTCAGGAACTGATTTTAAATTTCACATATAATGAAATTTCAATGATTCCTTTGAAATACCATAATTGCCATTTTTATAATGAATCTATCTAATCAAATTGTCACATAAATTTGAAAATTTCTTGAAAATTATCAAAAAAAGACATCGCATCTCCAAATAATAAATTGGTTGAGGTGACAAGGTTTTTAGCTAACAAATTTTTTCATTAAGGACATTTTTCAATATAAAAAATTTACAAAATTAAAATAATTCAAGCAAAAAACTTAATACAATTCAAGTGTTTGATCGAATTTTAAATAAATAGAAATTAAATTAAAAACCAATAGGCCATTTGGTTTAAAAAAAAACATTTATCAAACTATGGCCTTTTTTTAAAATGCAATCCATTCTAGTTCAAACCTTTGAACATTTGTCTTATGAGTTAAATAATTTTGTTACTGAAACTAATTCAAAGCTATATTTATATAAATAATACTCGTTTGGTTAATTACAGTAAGTCCGATTCCATCAAAGACCGTGACTTAAAGTATTGCATTAGTCTTATATTAAGACTATTTAAGTTAGGCTAATATTAAGGGTATTTCACCTAACTTTAGATCCAATTCGTAGGGATAAGAAACCTAAACTCTTGCGAGGTTCCTTAACTGCTAGCTCATATGCATCGTTAAACCCTACTCTGCCTGACGTTGAATAAATTTCCAACCTATAATTTTCCAAAAATATATAAACATTTTTTTTTTAATAAATAAACAATTGACGATAAAATCACATTTGACCTGTAAACATTTTGTTATAATAAAAAACCAAAATAAATTTCCCTTCAAACACTACTCCATTTCAAAATATACCTAAAATTTTCTAAATTTAAATATATTTTTCATACATACATATAATGAATTATTAAATAGATCACGGTTGAAAAATGTCCAAAAAAAAAAACCAAGAAGGCTTAAGTTTACAAATTACTTAAACCCGCACATTAATAAAACTAAAAATAAAACTAAAAAAAAAAGTGGATATAAAAAACTTACAACTGCTCCCCAATGCATTTATATATATTTAATACACACATATATATATATATATATATTAACTAATATACATTTTAATGCAAAAAATAAAACAAATTTTTTTTATTTAATATAATTTATGTTTTGTGCCCCCAACTTCAAAAAAAATGAAACTAAAAATTACGACTTTTACACATAAATCATTCATTCTTGCACGTAGAAAAATTTACACAAAAAAAAAAACTATTTTACATTGAAAGTTATTTATATACAAAGTATATAATATATTTTAGTATAAGTACTAACAATTACCCAGAACAATATAAACTTTAAGTTTTACTATAGAACAAATTTACAAAAAAACAAAAAGGTTAGTATCACTTCTCTATGCTCATAAAAATTAAAAAAACAAGTCAACTTACTTATTTATATTAAAAAAAAAAAAACAACAATAACAACAAAAAAACCGGAATGAGCCCCACAAAAAATAACAAAAAATAAACGTTTTTTTCAATTTCAGAATATTTAAAATTCATCCAAATTTAGAAACTACACTTTATTTTATTTTGCTTTTTTTTATATATATATAAATTTTTTTTATATTATTTTATTATATACTCTTTTCACATGAACTTGGTTCTTTCTGATACAAATACCTAGTACTAAGTTTTAAAAAAAAAAATTTATCTTATATAATGGGCCCCGTTTTTTAGACCTAGTATTCGCAACAATATACTTGCAAAAGAAGGACTCACCAAATTTTAAAGTAGAACCCACATAAAGAAGATATATTGAAAAATTTTAAATCTTAAGCCCACTTAAAAAAAAAATAGCCCCCAAAATATGTGAGTGCCATTTTCTTAATTTAATTCAAGACTTATCTTAATTTTTCTTTTCATTTTTTAGGTTTTATTACAGAACTAAGGACTAGGTTTTTTAATCTAGGACTAGGATATTTATCATGTAAGTTAGACTTCTGAGTTCGAAGATACGGAACAAATATGAATATTTTATAATCGTAATTTAAAATTAGTAATGGCATTCCTAAATAGGGTAAATCACAATTTGAAAATAATAGACGGTTGCTGTAAGTAATATTAGGAACGTATAGAAAATCTTTAACTTAAGATTATGTATTAATTTGAAGAAATCTAACGGTAGTTCCTCTTCACGTATATTAACTTGTTTCGATAAACTATTAGCCCATCTTCCATCGGAAATGATTACATATTCCTTAAATTAAATTTTTATAGTACCGTTACGTTATGTATATATATACACTAATGTCAAAAATTTGAAATTCTAAGCTCACTTTAAAACTAGATAAATTTTATTGGAAAAAAGGTTCAAATATATAGGAAAAGAGTTTATATATATAAATATACATGAATCTTATATAATTCAACCACAAAAAGGATGCCCCTCTGAAAAAACTTACAAAATATAGTATATGAAAAAAGTACCGTTACAAATTTTTTTTTTTTTATTTAAAAAACAACAACAAAAAAAAGAAGAGACGTGAATTGTATGATATTAACCTATTGAGTTCAGTATATGGTAAGTATTATAAATTTGTTTAAATACATTCATGTTTTTTTTTTGTATTACATATATTTACCTTAATTTTATTTTTATATTTTTTTTTATGTTTTTTTTCACCTCACACCAAAATTTCTATTTGTGAAAAATAACCCCTTTCCATTTCCTTATTCATTCATTTATTTATTCATTCATTCATTCTTTTAAATATTATCATTCCTCCCAAAAAAACAAAAGCATCCACCCACCTATCATAATACTTGTATAATTTTGTATTCTATTAAATTTCTCCGTTATTTTTTATTTTTTGTCATTTTTACAAAAACCAGTTTTGTTTTACGAGTTTATACTCGTTATTTCAGAGTTAAATATTCTTAAAATCTTCTGTTTCATTCTGTTATTGTTGTTGTTTTTCTTCTTGTTTTTAATTTTATTATTATTATTCTGTTCTGTTTTTTTTTTTTATTTTTATTTCATGGTTGGATATATCGGTGTTAGTGTGTATTTACTTTTCTATTACATAATCTCATTAATTATGCATATTTTCATTAAATTATTTAGTATGAAATTAAAGGTAGCCCCAAAAGAGCATTGCAGAGCGATACCACATCACACAAAAAAAAAAAATGAGAAAATAAGAAAAAAAAAAAAATAAATAAAAACAAACAGAGAATAAAAAAAAAATGAGAAAAGAAAATATTGCTTAAAGGTATATACTGTGCTTGGTTAAGAAAAAGTAAACGGTATATATATATGTTTATATATATACCTTTGGAAATATAAATTATATACCTGAATATATATATATATATATATTCTAAAAAAAAATAAGAAAAAAATAAAAAGACACCACACAAAACCTGAAAAAGGCAAACTGGGTACAAAAAAATATAAGAAGAAAATTCATAGGATATTACCTAAGCCCAACACAAGTTTTTCATTACATTTTCTTATTTTTTTTGTTATTCCTATTTTTGTTTTTTTTTATTCAAAAAAAAATAATATTTTCCTTTTATTTTTCCTGTATTGTTTCTTATTTTTTTTTTTCCATCCATATCTCGTTTTTACAGTTATTCACCACATCTCTTTGTCATCTCATAGTTTATATTCTTTTTAATTTTTTTTTTTTCTTGTATTCTTTTTTTCTTTTATTTTTTGTTTTTTTAGTATTTCATTTGTACATATATGTATATAAGTGTATGTATATATACTTTTGTATAACACTATACTCTTCTTATTGTATATTTATTGTGCAAAGAATCATTTGTTTGTTCGTATAGTCGTCGTCGTTGTCGTCATCGTCATTTTAACTAAATATATATTTTCTTTATATATATAATATATATATATACGTAGCACTGTTTCGATTTTTTTTTTTGTTTTTTTTACCTTTATTTTCGTTTTGGTTTTACCGTTATTTTATCCGGTAGCAGGAAGGTAGGATAAAAATGCAAAAAATAAAGAAACTTAAAATGAAAAAAAAAAGGTGGAAAATTAAAACGTTGAAAAAGTTGACATGTGAATGATTATTAACTTTTTAAAGTTGCTGTAAATATTTTTTGATTTATGTATGTATTAAAAGTCATTTTAAATTGTACAGTGATTTGTAGACGATTTATTGTAGAAATAGGATGTAAAAGTCAGATAAGTATTTCAAGAGAAAAGGAATATGCCAAATAGAAGCTTTTATAGGATTGATCAGCCGCGGATGAGTCATTTTGTTAAAAATCCGAAGGAATTCCTAATAGTTTTGGATTGTGCTATATTAATATTCGATAATTTAATATATCTTTGATAGGGGCATCTTTAAATTAAACGATCAAGCCCGGTAAATGGGTCATGTTTAGAACGTTAAGAAATAGTACAAAACTAAATATACATATGTGCATGTAATCTAAACAAGTAAAATTACTTTGTACAAAATTAGATAACATACTTTTAGGTTTGATTACATTCAAAGTTGTCTAGTTCAGAGTACATAGTCTATACGTATTTCAATAACTGCTTCAGCGGAAAAAATTAAAAAATCAATATTATTTAATATAGTAAACTTTCATTTAAATCAAAGAGCTGGAAAAGCCTCGGGCTGAACACTGAAATGAATTAAGGCAAATTTAAAAACTAAGGATGCATATCGTCCGTTTTCTTTGAATGTAAACTGATAAAGATCTCAATTAACTTCCGGAATTAATTCTAGACACCTCTCAGTATTATTTAATAACTCTGATTGATAAAGCTCTTCGAGAGCTACTCGAATTGGCACATTTAAATCTTATGAATATTTTATAATCGTAATTTGAAATTAGTACTGGCTTTTCTAAGAAGGGTAAAACCTAATTTGAAAATCGTACTGACGTTCCCTAATAGTCAATTACATAGATGAGACAAAAATAAAAGTATGAGCTTATGAATTTATGTTGTAAGTAATGTGAAGAACGTATAGATAGCCCTAACTTAAGATATGTATTTATTCCATGAAATCTAACGGTAGTTCCTAATCACATATATTAAGTTATTTTGACCAACTACAATCCCACTTTCCATCGGAAATGGTTTCCTATTCCTTAAATAATATTTTTATAGTACCGTTATGTTATGTATATAAATACAATCATGTCATCTTAACTTAAAAACCACTATATATGAAAAATTAAATTGAAAAAATACAGGAAAAACAAACAAACGAACGTTTCTTTACATAATTTTTACTGTATATTTCAATTTTTAATTTTTTGTATAGTTTTAAAAATTTGATTTTAGGTTCTTTTTTGTTGCAAACATTTTTTTACCTTAATTTTACATTAACACACAAGAAAAAAGCACGAAACGCAGTTAAAATAAATACGAATTTTTTTCTTCCACGTAAAAAAATAATAATAATAAAAATAAAAAAAAAACAAACCATATCAGGACATTTTTTGAATAACGAGTTCAACAACAACAAAAAAAAAAAAAAAAAAACACAAAATAAAAATACTTTAAACGACTACCGAGACTCAGTTAGAATTACCTATCTTGTATCTTTAGATATACCTATCTTTAGATGATTTTGTAATCGTATGTATGACGACGACAATGAAGATTGTGATGATGACAGAGAAAACTTTTACGATTCTGTGGAAAATTTTGAATTTTTCTTTTTTCCTTTTTGTAAGGTAAGAATGTAAAATTATAAAAAAAAAATTACATATATTCAAATATACTTACATACTTACTTATAAATTAAAAATTTACGTATGTATATGTTCAATTGTAAACCAAAAATTAAATTAAAAAAAAAATGGTGAGGAAAAAATCTTATAGAAAAAAAAATTATTTCATCCAAGTCACCTACATTTAAATTTTTTTTGGGAGCAGGTCAAAATCCTGCACTACAAAATCTTTCATTACAAAATTTTGGCAAAGTTTTTAAAGCAAAATATATTGTTGCTTTACTTTTTAAAGTACGAATATTTAGAAACAAATAGTTAAGATTTGGATTCAAAAGAATGATTATTCGTCTTTTCCATAATATTTATATGTGTATGTTGTTTCTACAACTGGAGTGTACACCTCCGACACTTGTAACTTTTACCCTGAGATATTTCGAAGTCGGAACTATTCGCCTTTTACAGAATGTATATCAAGAGTTGAATTCAAAAGCAGGGATGCCACTCCTAGATTGACGCCATGTGCACAACCTGGTTTCAATAATTTTAATAGCGTGGATTCAAGAGCTATTAATTCTTCGATTTTGGTGTTGGATACAAAATCTAGCTTAAAAAATTAAATTAGCGAATACCGTAGAAGATTTGCTCCTAGTAAATTTCGAAAAACAGATTTAACTTTGAAAGATTTTCGAAACATATACCTATGCTTGATTTTGTCGCATACGATTTTGGAGTAAAAGATAGTGTAGTAGACCCAAATTTTTTTGCTTAGTCATACAATTTATATGTATATTTATGCATATAATATTTAAGCTTATTCAAACAGTTTGTACATATGTATATACTATATAGGTATATATGGATGAACATAGGTAGGTATATAAGTAAAAAAAAAAAAATATTATAAACGTGCGTACATTTACATTTTATTCCATTTTTGTGTTTTTTTTTTCAAACTTATTTAATTTTGTAAGAATTTTTTTTTTTTTTATATGCAGATATTTTTATATATGTATGTAAGTATATTTGTGTATAATTATTGAAATTTTTTCGTCCTTTTTTTTAGTTTTTTTTTTTTTTGTTTTTTCTTTTTTTTTTATATAGTTTTTCATCATTATTTCTCTGTTCTTATATTGTAATATTAAAAAGCATGTCCCATATAACCATTGTTAGAATATAAAAATAACTTTTGTTTTTTTTTTTTTTTTTTTTTTTTATTTTTGTTAAGAATTTATGCATCAAGAAGGTTTTATTGTGTGAAAGTTAAATATATATATACATATGTGATTCTTATAAAAAAGAAAAACTAAAAAATTAAAAAAAAAATATATATATATATAAAAAAAAAAAAATAAAAAAACAAAGACAAAATCTTGGATAGAACTAAACTAAAAAAAAACCGATGCATGATAGATATGAATACGTGTTTTGGTATGAAGGAAGGCATCAGAAGAAGGACTAATAAAAGGATATAAATGAAGATGTATTAGGATGAAGAGATGAATGAGACGTATGGATGGGTTAGTGAGCAGGAAATTATTTTTCCTTCTATTTATTTTTTTTTTTAGTTGGTTTTTTTTGTAGTGGAATGAGAAATATAAAATCCCTTTGGGGACAATTCAAATGAAAATGAGTTAAAAAAAATTACACACGTTTATACATACGACTTGGTGTGTATATAAATATATTCAAATATATTTATTTTTAAACAACGTAGTACAAAAAAAAAAATAAACGAATTACTTACATACATACATATAAAATTTTTAATTTTATAAAAAAATATATATATATATTTATATATGTGTATAGAAGAATAAAAAAAAATATGTAAATTGTTATGTGATATGTGCATTAAATATACGTAAATCAACAATGATAGTCAACAAACTCACGAACATTATTCAGTTTATGTAAAAAAATTTTTAAATATTTTAATATTAAGGTTACCATTAGTACTTTAAATAAAATGCAGTACAATAAATTTTTAAATTACAGAACTGTATATGTTAAGTACCAGCACAATTATCTGCAACATTATCTGATACTCATTACTTTGGCTGTTACCACAATTACTTTTATTTCGATACTTACAAAGTACTTTAAGTACAAGTAATCCAGGAAAAGTAATCCAAAAAAAGGTAAGTACAAAAGAATCCAGGAAAAATACTTTTAATTCCAAAAGTAATAAAATTTTGAATTTAATTACTTTTGTAATTATATTTTGATACTTGAGTATTTTCCAGTAATTACTACCATAGTATTACTTAAAAGTCACTGATATAAATAAAAATCAAGTATGTAATCACCAAACTTTTCTGCGATTACAAACTAAAGGACGAATACAAGGATTCTAAATAATAATGAAATTAATTAAAACAAATAGCATAAACAAAACTCCCACTTTCAATTAACTGAAATGAAACAAATGGGTTGGGTCTGAAATCTCATTTTCACAAAATCTCGTTTAGAAAATCTCGTTTAGAAAATCACGTTTAGAAAATCTCGTTTTTGGAAAATCTCTCTTTAGAAAATCTTATTTTTAGAAAATCCTTTTTTTTATATTCTGGAAAAAGCTGATAATTCTGATTTTGCATCTAAATCAAAAATCCTTAAAAACCAGATTCAATAACCAAAGACTTGTTTAAAAAATAAGAGAAGGACTAACAGAAGAAGATAAATGAGTACTGAGTACATATGAATTTAATACAAATTAAAGAAAAATTTTCAATTTTAAAATATTTCAACTTTTTGCTAACTTTTAAAATCATTTTTAAAATTTTTATATTCCATATTTAAACAACAAATACATCATATTATACCTTAAGTATCTACCAATTATAAAAAAATTAAACATATACATATGCTTAAAAATTACAGTAAATCGTTGTTTATAAAAATAAACTCCTTCAAAAATTTATCTCTTTAAAAATTACTACCTATACAATTTAAATTAAAAATTAGTTTAATTAAAGGATTTCCAACCCATATAATTACAAAACTTATTACTACATATACACCAATTTTATTTAATAACTTTAATTAAATGTTAGTTAATAAATTGAGTATTATTCAAAGTAATTAAGTAAATCTACATATATATACGAGTGTATGTATGTTTTCATACAAATTATATAATAGTTATATTTTTATAATTACTTTGAATATATATATAAAATATATATATATATATATTTATATATCTATATTATATAGAGAAGAAAATTATTAACACCACTAATTAAAAAACAAAACTTATATTATATAATGAGTATATATATACTCGTATACACATATAAATTAATGTAAATATGAATATTATTACCGTTTAAAATTTTATTGAAGATTTTTTTTTTTGTTGTTTTGTTTTTATTTTCTTTAAAAAATTAATATCACTTATTTTACATAATAATTAACGCAGTCTCAAGATAATAAAAAACAAAAATAACAACAAGCAAAACAAAAAAAATAAAAACAAAATTTAGTCCTTCATATTCATTAAACACATTAAGGTAACTTTTCCATATAATAACTAAAATGTTGACGTGCATATACAAATAACTTAGAGCATCACGTATATATTTATGTACTCTTCTATATACAAATCTATATATATACTATATGTACTGTACTCATATAAATCTCTATATAATATACCTATATGTATATGAAAGTATTAAATACTATATTAAGTATTATGTTGAATATTTTCTTACCCAAAAAATAAAAACAAAATTTGATAAGCTGAATAGCGAAAGTCATACATATATAATATATATATATGTATATATATATACATATATATATACGAAAATTAAACAAAATAAAAGAAAAGAAGAGCATAAAAAAAAAAAATAAGAAAAACAAGGAGATAGAAAAAAAATAACGGAATATAAGAAAAAAAAAAGAGGATCATAAAAGATGGTGTAGTGCTTGAGGGTTAAAATTGAATGTTCTTTTTAAGTAAGTGTGTACATTTACATGCATGTAAGTACAAAATAAAAACAAAAAAAAAAACAAGAAAAAGTTAAATGTCATTCTTAAAGTCAAGTACTTGTATTCAAAAAAAACAACAAAAAAATAATATAATAAGAAAATATAAAAGAAATATGATAAAAATAAAACTTAACATTCAACCCTTCAGCATACATTTTTCTTCTTTTTTTTTTTTATTCTTATGTCTAAAATGTACATATATATAGTGTTTATATGTATTACATATGTATCTTAAAGGCTTTTTTTTATTTTCATAATATATATAAGTACCAAACATATAACTTATTTATATAACTTATACTTTATATGATGATTTTTGCTTTATTTTAAGGTAAAAAATTTTTATTAGACACGTCGACAAACATAACATATTTATTCTACATACACATTAATATAATATTTATATTGTATGTTTTATAAAAAAAAAACTATCTTCATATTAATTTAACAAAATAGAAAAAAAATATATAGGTATAGGTATATACAATTCTAGTATTATAAATTATTTTTAGAGCTTATATATTATGTAATATAGAGCTACTTGGATATAAAAAAGCTTAAATAAAATAATAAAAACTAGAGGTACTAAAACTCTTTTGCACTTTCTCACTGATACCTTTGGTTCTTGGATTTGCTTTCTGCAAAATATAAAATGAGAATAGTATAAAATATTCAAAACACTTAATACACTTTACACGACATATAAATACGATATATAAACTGAGCTGATAAGCTCCTATCTAAGTAGTGCTACCTTTTATCACTTTATTTTTTTCACCCTGTAAAATATCTTATAGATAAAAAAATATTTTTCAATCTAAAGATAACAAATTTTTTGAAAAATTGCATTTACATAAATCTACTGTATAGATATGAAAAATCTTCAATGTTAGAAGTTATTTAAAAATGTAATTTATATTTATATTTTATTTTTTTGAGTATTTTTTTTTTTTTTTTTTTTTTGTATTTTAAATTGAAATAAAAAATATGGAAAAAAATTTTGATTTCATTGAAATGAAAGGAATAGGTCAAGTAAATTATATGGGTTGAGTGTTGGCTTTAAAAAACAAGGAAAAAAAGAACTAGAAATCTCTGCTGTGAAATATAATGAACACTTGTAAAAAAAAACTACTGAATACTTGTAAAAAATTCATTTCTAAAAAATACTATTTTTTTTTTTAAATTTAGAAATAAAAATTTGAAGCAGTTGCAGCTCTCTAACTAAAAAAAATTCTCAAAATTTTCTAAATCCTCTTTTCTATATTTTATATTTCCAAGTCTAAGTGAGTCTTGCTGTAAGTGAGTATTTCTTACAGAAAAAAATAAAATATATAAAAAATTATTAAAATTTTACAATTTTAGAATTTTTTTTTTAAGTAATTAAATTAAAATTGCCACTTTAGTTATTAAAAATATTTTATGTTTTTGTTTTTCAGAGTTAAAATAATTTCAAAGATGAGAATTGAAGATGGTTTTATAATTTCTGAAAAGATATTTTAACTTACTTAAGCTGTCATTTTTTTAAACTGGCTATACTTTTTCCATAAAAGATACAGAGGGTGTTTCATTAAAAAAAATAACTGAGTATCTAAATTGTAGGAATATTTATAAAGAAAAGTTAATAAAACATTGAGATTTCAATTTTAAAATCTGATGAAAATTCGAGGACTAAAAAAGTGGTTTAAAACTTAGAAATAAGAAATAAAATATTTTAAATCTTAAAATTGAATTGTCAATTCAGAAAATATAAGCAGTAAATGAATCTCTAGATTGTATTATAATTTATATGTAGAGCTACCTATTGCATTACATAGTTAATGAAAATTTTTAATTAAATAAACTCTTGACATTAATTAAAATGAACATAATTAGTGAATATTAAATTTTTATTTTTAATACTATGAAAATTTAAAATAAATTAGTAAATAATAACTGAATTAACAGCTGTATTCCAGGACTTATAATGACTATATTTTTGTCATAATTTGTATGACACTTCTGTTACGATTTTAATTAAATTTCTTATGACTAACAGCAGTTTGATATTCTAGAACAACAGAAGCATAATATATATTAGACTGTGGTGAACTTAAGATTTAAATTAAAATTCTTTCCTCGAAATTCTAAATGTCATTTGAATTATTGTGAATATTTTTTTTGAAACTAATAAATTTGAAAATTATTTTATTTTATTATTTATTTATTTATAATTAATACTAGGACAATAGTAAATATTTTCTGATATTATTATAATCCTTTGCATATTTGGCATTTGGGCTTCTTAAATTAAATACTTTCTATTTATTTATAATTACAATAATTATTTTGTTTATATTATATATTTGTATATTTAAATTATATATGGTCACCATGGAGATTTGTAAAGAATAGTTTACTATTTTTAATTTTGTACTTGGGAAATATTAAAAAACATTTAATATTTTATAAAAAAAAACAATCGAATCACATCCTTTTGACAATATTTTTAAATAATCACAATTCACAGCTTATAACTATTTTCTGACATTTCTATAAATGTTAAATTAAAATTAAATTTTTGGATTACCATAAAAAAATTCACAATAGAAATCTTGTAACTTTGTTGAGTTATGATTTGATTATGACAATTTTTGAAATAAGGCTGCATTTTAATATCAGAAAATTAAAAAAGTTCGTGAAAGTATACAAATGAATGCCCTATTTTACTAGAATTTTCAACTTTACAACTGAACTGGAATTATCTTATAGGTAATTCAAAATTTTTCAGAGTTTTCATTTGAATTAAAAATTATTAATTAAGTCATGATGAGTCAAGTGATTTCTGAATATTGTTAAGTATTTTATTTTTTTATTATACCCGTGCATACATATATGACATCGGGTATATTAAAATTGCTCCTCCGTTTGTAACGCATCGATCTAGAGGAGCTAGATATAGTGTCAAGGGTACGTATCGGCTCAGAATCGAAAAATAAGTCGATCTAGCTATGTGTGTCTGTCCGTCCGTCCGTCCGTGTGTCAGCACGATAACTCAAAAACTAAAGGAGCTACAGTTCTGAAATTTTCACAAAATATTTTTCAATCAATTTCTAGGTTCCCTATTTTTTTTGGTTAAGATCGGACCAAAACTTCGGGTAGCTCTCGAACAACTAACTTTTTTAACTCCCATATTTTCATATAAAAATTTGAAATATATCTGCACATCTTGTATAACATGAATTTATATGAATTTTGTTTTTGTTTGTTTTTTTTTTGTTTTTTTGTTTTTTGAAGATAACGAATTTTTCAAGTAACGATTTCATATGATTTAAATGATGCGTAAAATTTTAAAAAAAATTTTAGATTTGGACTTTGTACTTTGAGATTTATGAATTAAAATGAAAAAAAATTATGAATACTTATGATGATAATTTTTGATCATGATGATCTGATCATTATATGAGTATGATTATAATATGATGCTTATTTTGCTTGGTTTTAATATAAGTATTTGTGAATTAAAAATTAATTACAAGAGATAGAATTGAAAAATTAGAGCTAGAGTTTTGAAATTTACACAAAAAATTTTTTTGGACATTTTTTAGGTTCCCTATTCTTTTTGGTTAAAACCAGACCAAAGCTTCGGGGAGCTGCCACACAACTTATTTACACCAATATGAATTTCCTCAAAAGTAATAATACCAGGAAGATGAAAATTACACACGGTTAGTTCCATAATGAATCAAGCACTTATATGAAATTTCAAAATGTTACGGCTTCATTTTCGGGGGGCTGCCATACAACTTCTTTGTACCAATATGAATTTCTTCAAAACTAATTATACTATGAGGATGAAAATTACACACTGTTAGTTATATATTGAATCGAGCACTTATATGAAGTTTCAAAATGTCACGGCCCCATTATCGGGGGGCTGCCATTAAACTTATTTGCACCAATATGAATTTCTTCAAAACTAATTATACTACGAGGATGAAAATTACAAACTGTTAGTTATATAATGAATCAAGCACTTACATAAATTTTCAAAATGTTACGGCCCTATTTTCTGCCATACAAAGTTTTCAGTTCAATAACTGTGAATCTAATAAAGCTAGGAGGTTAAAATTAAAATTGGGCAGGTAAAGTAATAGGACAAGTTACTTGGCAAAGTTGGATATCACTCGGACCAACTTTTAGGGTGGGGCATTTTTTTTTTTTTTTTTGTTTTTTTTTTTAATCAAAAATTATAGGATAATGAATTTTTTTAAACTATTTTACTTTTTTATATTTTTTGTAATATATTCTAGCATTATAGAAATAAATAACGGTTTATTTTTCATATTATAGTGGGTATGCACGGGTATCTAAAAGTTGACAAGGGCAACTATAATCTTCCTCGTTTTTATTGAATTTTTAATTAAGAAATGAAATACCTTTAAGTTTTGTAACAAATCATATAACTATAATGACCAACTAAACTATTTATAATTCTATTAGACCCAGAGTGAAAGCCAGAATCGTATGCAAACAAATAATTTATATATATATATTGTAAATCTATTGTCAAATTTATTATTAAGATTTTGAAATAAAGAAAAAAAAAAAAGTAAATTTTCGATATTTTCAAAAGAATTTACTTAAATATTAACAAATAATTTGTACCCTCTCCAAAAAAAACCATTTTAAAACAAATTGTTACCTTACCCCATATACAATTAATAATAATATTAATATAAATACCATTAAAAAAATTTTATTCAGAAAATAATAATAATATCATCCCTTAAAAAAAAATTATATTTATTAAAACTTTTCACATTATTAAACTACCACTATATAAAACCCAATTAAAAATAAATATATATATATATATATATATACCTTTATTTTCATATATATTTAAAAGAGAAGCCATAATTAAATTAATTTAACAAATTGGCTTTTAAAAGATCAAATTGAGAATACATATATATATATTATATATATATATACAAAAATAAAAATAATATGAATACATTATCCAATAAAATAAAAAATATTTTTTTTTTTTGAAAAATTTACCAATATGATAAAATTAATATTAATGTACGTATACATAATTATACATATAACATTTAATATATAATACAAATATAATTTTCCAAAAAAAAAAAACAAAAAAACAAAACAATCATATAATAATAAAAAAAAAAGTGTTAAAAATTTTAATTACATTTGTGAATTATTATTTCCATAAAGGGAGACATTTAGGTCACAATTATATATTTATTTATTTATTTTTATTTTTATTTTTGTTTTTTAATTTTTAAATTGCATTATCAAATTAAATAATTAATTCTTGACAATATTCATTTATATATATATATAATATATTTTAATTGCTAACAATTCTGTACTTATATGTATGTATGTATATGTACTCTGTATTAATCAACGAAATTTTTTTATTTCATTTATATTCACCTCATTCCCCACACATACCATCAAATTAAAAAATTATAAAAAAAACTTTTTACTTAATATGTATCTTTAATTGCACATCTCTTTCTAGCATTTACATACATATTTATATATATATATATATAAATATATATTTAAAAAAAAAAGCACATTTTTATAATGTGTTTATATTATGATATTTTGAACATATTTATATTAAATGTGTTGTATGTCATAAAACAAAATAACAGTATTTAACTTGAAAAAAAAATTAAAAAAAAAACTCCACCCTCTTTTCAGTGCTGTCACACAAACCAAAAATAAAGTCAAAAAAATTTTCACTATAAAATTAACAAAAAAAAAAAATTCATATTTTTAAATCCTTTTTTTTTTTCTCCTATGAAATTATTTGTATATTTTTTTTTTTTTTAATTTTTTGGTTTTCCATTCCATTCTTTCCCCTCACCCTGTCTTCCCCTCTTTTCCCATTTTCGCCATTTTTGTAAAATTTGTTCTTAAAAAAAAAACAAAATTTGTGGAGGATATGATATTGAAGTTATACATATATACATATGATTGCGGTTTTTTCTTACAATCATATGTGCATATACGCAAAACACACAATATAATTACGTATTTAAAAAAAAAAGTGAGGTTATAACATCAGTTCTGTAACATTTTTTTGTTTGGTTCTCATTTGTTTTTTTTTTTTTTGGAGTTATGGATTCATAAAATTTAATAAGCCAGGCAATTCATAATCTACAAATTCGTTTTTTTTTTTTGGGTTTTGGTTTTCATCTGTATAAATTTAATTTAATTCCCGTTATCCTGTTATCCATATATATATTATATATATATATATATATATATAAATACCAAAAACAACAAAATAAATTTACAAATGACACAAGAGTGAGAGTTGAAACAAAATATAGAGTAGAGCTAACAAAGTAAAGAATTTTGGTATAAGGAACAGATAGATATAAAAGAATGCAAGAAAAACAAAAGCAAACAAATTATATCATATATATATAAATATGTAAGTACAAATATATTATGTACAATAATATAATATAATTTTACAGTGTGGTTTTTAAAATTATATGATACACCTGTGTTCACAGGTAAGTAAATAATAATTTTTGGGTGAAAATAACGAAATTTTGTGTTAATGTTAAAAGTTGGTTAAATATTAAAAAAAAAAACAAAATTAATTCAAAATATATATATGCATACATGTGGGTATATAAATATATATATATATATATATATATATATGTATTATGTACATAATATTATTTGTTTAAATATTGAAATTAATTGGATCTACTTAATCCTTTTTATAATATTTTGAGAAAATTTGTTTCTATTTAGATATTCATATTCGAATATGAAAGTGATTATGAATTTAATGCTTCATTTATGATTATATTTATGATTACGTAATTACGTACGTAATTATTGAATAGGTTTATTTAATTAAATTAATATATTGATATAGAGTCTTAAAAAAGTGGGTCACCCTTATTGGAAAAAGCACTTTAAAATCTTATGTAATTGTATAAATCAAAGTTTATTTATATGAAAATCTAAGTATTGATTAATTTGTCAAGCCGGGAAATCGTTGCTAGGTTACATACATATATAATTTTTAAAATATTTAAATTGACAAGTTTGACTATTGTTATAATGGTTAAAGTCCTTTAAATTTTATTTAATTAATTAAATACTGCGTTTTAAAATTGAAACTTTTGCAATTTGTATTATAGGCCAGGGTCCTATTGCAGTAATTACTAATCTTTAATCAAATAATCAAATGTTCAATTTTTTGGATAAATTTTTATGCAATATTATACAATAAAGTAATAACTCAATTTAACTTTTCAAAAAAAATATGATTTGACTATTTAATTAGTGATAAGTATAGTTGATGCAATAAGACCCGGGGAAGAAGTTCACTAATTAATTATAGTTAAAAAGATCACAGAGAAGTGGTCACTTTCTTTTGAAAAAATTGTCTGTCACATTGATAGAATATAAATACAATTTAATTCAACTATCGAATCTCTTACTTGTAATCGTATATTGCCAATTGTACGAGATCTTGGCTTTGGTTTTAAAAATAAACCAAATTAAACCCAAATAAACTTATAAGACTCAAATACAGCTTCATAAAAGCAAAAACCGAAAACAACTTGACCCACTGGGTGTGGGAAAATCATGTTTCAAATGCAGAAGTCCTGAGTTATGTTAATAAATTTAAATAATGTATAACTAATTGTAACCATGGTAACCTTATCCAATTGACTACCTTAAGACCACGAGTGCATTATGATGTAAACTATAAGATTTTAAATAACCGTTTGTTAGCAATTTATAGATCCTAAAAAGTTGAATAAGAACAAATCTGAGACAATCTGAGAATATTGTATAAATTTTCACATAATACCCCAGAATATTAATCTGATTATTTACAAGTTTTCATTTTTAATTTTCCTCAAAAAAACATTTTATAATTTTTTTTTTTTAATTATAATTTTTATTATCATTCATTACGACAATTCTATAACGGTTTAACATATACATGTGAATTATATAGTTACATATATATATTTATAAAAATAACAAGGAAGTGATGGATATACCATTAATTTGTGTTTAATCATGTACAAAAGTAAGTGCCAGTGCTTTTTTTATTTAACACATATTTAACACATTTAATAAGTGTATAAATAAATCGTTTCAATTTTAAACACTAGTTGTACACACACGTACTTATATGCACATATCCCCATATTATATGTTTATATTATATTGTCTGAATATACACACACATAAATGTAGATATTAAAATACAAAAATTTACTTTGTAAATTTAATTAAAGGTGTTTTACTTAAAAAATTAAATAAATAATTAAAATTAAAAAAAATAAAATAAAAATTATTTTTAATTCATTTCAGAATTTATTAAAATTTAACTTTGTAAAATAATAAGATAATAAAATTTTTATATATACATACATATATATATGCGTTGTAATTTCTTTTTATCGTCATTTTATTGGATTAATTTAATTGGTTACCACTTTCTTTATATATAATTAATATTTATATATAAATATATATATATATTTTTATTTACTTGTAGTATTTAAGTTAATATTTTTTTTAATATTGAATATCAGATGGGATTTATTTTTTAAAAATTTATAAAGTAAAAGTATAAAAGTAAAATAAATATTTCAAATTTTTTTGAAAATTTTCAATTATATATTCTGTGTGTATTTTTCGAATTTTTGTTTTTAAATTACAATTTATCTTAATAACTTTTAAACAAATTGATATTGCACTTAATACTATTCGATTTATACATATAAGTATCTACAGATACATAATTAATTATTGGAGATATTTCATTGAAAATTATTAAAAAATTAAGCTTTAATCTATTAAAATCCTTTGAAAAAAAATTAACCATGTATTAAACCATAATTTTAACACTCCACCGAATCCAGTAAGTGCCATTAGCCGCACATTAAGGAAATTCGAGGAAAGAAATTATAAACTTTGTGTTAATAATATTTTAATATCTAATTAAATTCTACGAATTAAAACAACAAGAGTTTTAAAAAAAATTTGTAGAAAAATTTAAAAAAACCCTTATAAACTTATCCGTAAAATGCGACAACAACTTGTAAAAAATTTAAATATACTCTTTTCCAATGAAATTGATCCTTTTTTTGGAAATTTGCTTCGTTTTAAATCAAATTTTGTCTCGTTTTAAAAATCAATTTAGTTCTTTATTTAAAAAAGCTTCCGAATCTCTGGGGACTGAGAAGTCAAAATTACATAGGTAATTTGAAAAACCAAGCCCTCAATTCTGTAATAGAAAGTAAAAAAGGTAAAAAAATAAGATAAAGTCCCAGAAAATGGCATATAAATGTTCGAAGGCTATCTTTTGATCACGTTGGTCACGAAATTATTAATTCATATATACATATACCTATATAACATAATGACACCTATATTTCAAAGGGATCTTTACTAGGGCGGGCTTAAAAATAAAATTCAAATGTCTTTCTTGTTGTATATAAGTTACTGGAATAAGTGAGTACGTTTTTTTTCAAATATGTTGATCTTTGATCTTGCATCTCAAAAAATGAGGCTGATTTATAAAAAGACCAATTTAATGTTAAAAAATTTAGAACTCTTTGTATTTGAAAATAGCCCAAATTTAAAATTTCATTTGAAAAAAGGATCAATTTCATTTGAAAAGAGTATATAACATCAATTTTGTTGTTTTTTTTTTTTTTTTTTTTATAAAATTCAATTTAAATATTTTATTATTTTATTTAAATTTAATTATTCTATTATCCAAAATTTTAATATTAAATATTATTTTTTCTACAAAATTATCTTATTTTTTTTCCATTTTATTTTAGATATAGTTTTTTTTTTGTTAAATTTTATAGAAGAAAATTTATTCATCTCATCTTTTATTCATAAATCAAATTAAATCTTAGAAAAAAATAGAAATATAAGAAAAAAAAAAACAGTAATTTAAATAAATAACTCTTTTATAATTTTTAAATTATAAAAATAATATTTTAAAATAATTTTATATTATCTTATATATATATAATATATATATATATATGAAATAAATGTCAGATTTTGAATGTTATTTTAAAAGTTATTTCACTGTTCATTGTAAAAAGATAAAATTAAAAAAAATTCAAAAGAAAAAAAAACAAGTACAAGTATCTTAAGATTTTTCCCTAAAACTATAAATTGTTTTCTTTCGGTTTTTAATTGAAATTTTATTTAAAAAAAAAAATGAAACAAAAACTAATATTTTTTCTAAGAATTTGCAATTACAATTAAATAATTTAAAAGAATTAAAAATAAATCAAAAATTAATTGAAAATTCTTAATTCATAGAAATTAAGTGAAAGTCAACATGACATAATGCGATTGATTGAAATAAAAATTGTATTAAAGTGGAAATAAAATAGTATGTGAAAAAATATATTGCACTTCTGGCAGTGTGTTGTGGGCTAGAATCTTTATGAAAACTTTGTCTAGAATATTTTACAAAAACTTCAAGCAGAGGTAAAAATTACCTATGTCATAAAATTAAAATATGGAAGAGGTTCAAAGAATTTAAAAAAAATATCATCATCATCATCATAGTTTAGCTCTACAGCCCTGGATGATCTTTGGCCTTCTTCCCAACATTCCTCAACACTTCTCTGTCTTAAGCAACAGCTTTCCAATTTCTCACTCCTAACACTTTAATAGAATATATTGAAACAAATTTGTTAATCAAAACTTAAGCCCGAGCCTAAATTGTTTAGGAAGTTAGCCTTGAGTTCAAGCTCAGTATTATGCGGTACGGAGATATAAAGTCTTGAGCATTAAGTCTAGAAGGCGCATAATTTAGTTGAGAATTAAAGCGCACATGCTTTCTTATTATATTATTCTTAATTTGAGCCCTCTCCTTCTAGGTAGTTTTCACTTCTTGTCTTAAGTTTGATTAGTTACTAAACGCAAACTTTTCAAAATAATTATCATTTGCTTAGTGATATGCACAACTGGAGCATCACGGCTCCGAACGTTCCAATTAAAGACACCCCGAATTAAAAATCATTCTTAAGCAAAAAATAATTATATTCGGATTTTTGTTTTTAAAATTTATTTTAACTTTCAATTAGTTTTCGTCAATTTATATTTAATTTAAAAATAATAATAACTAAATCATCATTGTTATCTTTTTATCTAAAAGTCACTGAACAGATTTAAAGCATATACCGTTATTATATTTTAAAATAATAATAACAGTAAATACAATAACGGTATTTAACTACAATATTTCTATTTTATTCATTCTTCTAAGAACTAAAAGATAAGCTCCGTTAAATAAACCATATACTACTATAAAATATATTAAAAAACTTATCAAAAATTATCAGGAATTTTAAATGTCTGCCAAATGAAAACAGGATTGCAGAAAATAACAGTAACAACAATAGCTGTTAAAACTGAACGTGAAAATCCTATAGTATATAAAAAATTTTCCATGTTTTAAGTAAAATTGACAGAAAAATTTTGCTAAAAATAAAATAATATTAAAAAAAAAAAACAACAGATTTTTTATTATTTTTTCATTGTAATAAAAGCCAAAGCACGATCTATTCATTATTCAAAAAAAAAAAACTCTTCCTTATATTGGATAGTGATGGTAGTAGTGGTTCATAACGGTAGTTGAATTGTTATACATTTATTTCTCTTACTGTATTATCATTGTTATTATTATTTTTTTTAGTATAATGGTTCCGGTATTTTTACTGCGTACACACTCATTTTCTATTACAGGTTTTTTTTTATTTCTTCTTACATATCTATGTATACATAAGGTTTGTATGTGTATATGTTAATATAAACTGTAAAAAAAAAATAAAAAAATAAAAAAAAAACAAACTGGAAAAAATTGCCCCGTTAACTTCAATTTTATTATGTAGGAAAATGTATGACAGAATAAAAAAATAAAAAATATACGAGAGATAAAAGCGAAGCGTTTCAATTCTTTACTATATACCGTTAGGATGTTGTCCTTAATACAATAAAAAAGGATAATAAATGAAAAAAAAAGGATTTTGGTTTAATTTTTTTTTTTTTTTATTTTCTATACCGTTATTTTTTTTTTTTTTACTTGCTTTACTTTTATATCTGCGTTGCGTTGCATGATAGTTTATATAGTTCCGTTATAAAAATTTTTTCTAACAGTAAAATAATAGAAAAAAAAAATTGTTGTTATAGATAGTCATTGCGGATTTTTTTTTGCTTTTTTTTATTTTTTCAATAAAGTAAAGTTGTAATAAAATCATTTTGCCTCCTAAAGGTACAAAATTTTTTTTGAAGAACAAGTAATGAAACAACGGTAAGTCGATGCAATCCGATTTAGTAATACCCTACACCTGTAAAATTCAATTGATAGTTACAAGAATCATGTGTTCCAACTAATGTCCCATTACCAAATTTGAAGTTTATATCTCTATTAATTTCGACAATACGAGATATTGAAGGGTGTGAACCTTCCTCGCCCGAAACATCACTCCAATCCATTCCAAACTTTAGAGAAACTAGGGAACAGAAATAAACGTCCTTCTACCACATTTAAAATCTTATTTGGATTCATTCGTATTGGTCTTATGCTCGTTTTTTGGGTTCGATTGGAAGCTTAAAGAATCCGATCACATATTCCAACCTTGCCAATTCCTAACTTCTTTCATTATTAGCATAAATTTCATCAATAATAGCCTAATAATTTTTTGAGTTATCAGGCGCACAAACGGACGAACATCGCGACTCACTAGCTGACGCTTAGCAAAACTTTTCTATATACCTATCTTGTTTCCTTTAGGTGGTTACAAACAATATACTAAAATTAAATATACTGCTATACCTATTTTATGTGTAGGGTATAAAAAAAACCTATATATCCTTGGAATATTGTTGTGTATGTGTCAGTGGGTGGCAGAATAGAAAGAATGAAAATTGAAGATAAAAAACATTTTTCGAAGAATTTCTTAAGAATATTATTTTATACTTTTTTTTTTTAATTTTGTTCCAGATAATTTTTACACCTTTCTATATATATTTTTTGTTGCCAATTTTTTGTTATTGTTTTTTTTAAGAAAAAAATTTTTTTTATAATATAATTATTTACAAGGATTTAAAATAGTGGTGGGATGCTGTTGTAACGTTGATATGTTGAGTAGAGAGATAAAAATAAATTTACTTAAAGTTATTTAATTGCAATTTAATAATAAATTAAAGTTACTACACCTTTTAATGGAATTATTTATATATATACTATAGAATCCGATTCCATAAGTCAATTATAATTAAGCATATTTATTAAGTTTTTAAACTAATCTTAATTTTTTTAAATAATTTAATCCAGAACAAATTTTAATATAGAATAATATACGAAGAAATAAATGTATAACGGAATAATTTGAATTCATACTTTATAACTCTCATAAGAAATTTACTACCTATTATATCAGTAATCAAACGATTAAATCAAATAGAACATATTATTTGTATCTACCATCGGTACATCCAAGTTTAAGTATGATATAAGAATACATTCTTAAAACAAAGTTATATCACGCTTCAGACGAAGATTTTAGTTACATAAGAGCGACATAAGTTTGATATAGGGTGTATATAAAACTGATACAAAGGTCATATTTATTTTAAGTTTTATAAGAACCTTGTCCAAGAATATAATTAAGAATTATAAAAATATAGCTAACCTAGTAGTTACATGAGCATCATAACCTATTAGTTACATGAGGATCATATTTATGTAGTTTTATAAGAATCTTATCCAAGATTGTAATAAGAATTATAAAAATAAATCTAAATGTAACTCACAAAAGAGTGCTACAACATTTATTCTTAGGTAAGAGTTTTATAGGACTTTTTATTTTTGTTAAAAAACCTATTCTGGAACTCGAACCCACCCCTCTCGAATGAAAATTTGGCACTTTAATCACTAGAACCAGCCAGTCGTTAAATTAATTTATATTATATTTGTGCTAAAATGTTTTTCAAAGTAAAAATTATCTAATTTAAAAGATCAGTGAACTTTGAGGAATTCAACAATATTATAAATATATACAATATTGTATAAAAACAATATTAACAAAGTTTTAATAATTTTGATTCAAATTTTTTATTAAATAAAACAAATATGACATACATATATTAAAATTTAATTCAGTAATATGAGATTGTTTTGTATATAAGAGAAGGCGTTTAGAAAAAAAAACCAAATTTTAGAGTGTCTGGGTTTAATTTCAATTCGCTGAATAAATTTTTTTAACATATAATATAAGTATCTAATAGATAAGAAATGGTTCATGTGTCATAACTCATAATTCATATTTAATTTTATAAATTTATTATAAAATTTATTACAGTACACACTTGTTAATATAATTAGTATAAGTTTTATTTTATATTTAAAGTACATTCAAGCTTTCAATTTAATTAAAGATATGTATATTTATATATATATATATATATATACATTTTATATTTAAATAGAATCTCAATTAAAATATTTGTTTTTTTTATCGAGAAAACACTTAAATACGAAGAAGCACTTCAAAATTAATTTTCTTGGAATTTTCTCTTATTTCTTATTTATCTTTTATATATATATATATATATATATATATACATTGTATATATATTTTATTTAGTGTATCATTAAAAAACACTTCTGGTGTATTATTACCACGAATACTCGAATTTATTAAATATATTTCATATATCATATATCAAACATATATATATATATATATAACAAATTGTGCATAACACACGAGTGAATATTTCGAGTCCCTATTAATAAAAAAAAAACAACAGAATTCCTTTAATTACAATAAAAATTTAAAAAAAAAAATTAAATGATAAAAAATACAATAAAGTCACGTGAATTAAAAATATTTTTATTGTTTTGTTATCTAAAGACATCGTCTTTCATTGAAATGTAATTGACACCCATTTAAAAATTGACTCTTATTAAATACATACATATATATATATAGACAATTTATTTAAAGTTACATTCTAGGGTATATATATATATATATTCAATCGATATCAGCATATTGAAACATTTTATTCAATAATTTGTATATTTGTTTCCTATTAAAAAGTGAAATTGATCTTTGAAATATGAAATAAAAAAAAAAAAATTTTGTTCTAATTTTCTTGCTGACGTCATCGAATTTTTTTTTTCTTGCTAAAAAAAAAAAAAAATAAAATGTAAATAATAAATAAATAAAATATTTGCTTATACCAGAGTTTATTTTTGTAAATCTAAAGAAACAAAATAAAAACAAAGTGATGAAAAATACCAAAGCTTTAGAAAGCTCATTTCGAAAACGAGGCAGTGTTCCATGATAAGTTATGGGTAACCCAATGGAATTAAGTTACCTTGGAAACATATACAACTTATGTACAACTTAATAAATTTTATAAATATATATATATATACAGGGTGTCCGGGCCTCAAGTACGCGCACTACACTCAGTGATTGGGGGCTTTAAAACAAACAAAAAATTGTACTACTGAAGGGGGGTCTATTGTGGACCCTTTTCGAGAAATGAGGGATTAAAGATTTAAGGAGACTTTTCATAAAAAAATCAATAAATTTTGAACAGCTTTTGAACATAACTTTGTAAATGTTGGGTATATGGGGACTATTAGTACACAAAAATTAAAGCTGACAACTTACTCTACAAAATGGATTTTTATCTCTCTACAGGAAGCTGTTCCAAAGTTATTGATTTTTTTATGAAAAATTTACTTAAATCTTTAATCCCTCATATCTCGAAAAGGGTCCACAATAGACCCCTTCTCTCCAGTACAATTTTTTGTTTGTTTTAATGCCCCCAATCACTGAGTGTAGTGCGCGTACTTGAGTCCCAGACACCCTGTATATATATAACATATATAGTCACCTGTTACCAGTTTTTTAAAAATAAAGGGATTTTAATTTTTAATTCCAAATAGCTCTTGAATTGTGAAGGTCTCGAGATTTTTTCTGATCAAACTTGTGCTGATTCTAAAAGCTCTAGTTTCCACCAGCTAAAAGTTCCAAGAATCAAATTGTGACTTACACCAAAATCTGGATCTATTCTTAAAATTTTATTATAAGTAAGGTAAGGAAAAAATGGTTAAAAATTAAGAGACACTTTCTTCAATTTTAAGGAAACCCTTTGAAATTATGAAGAATTTGTCGAATGATGTTAAAATAAAATGTTGGAATTTTTGTATAACCAGTCTTTTGGAAATTATTAAAGGTATTCAAGTTACATATGTGTTTAAAAACATCAAAATTTTGACAGTTTTAGACAGACCCCTTACTATTCCTAAAAAGGGGGCTCAGAAAATCTTTTCTTAAATACATCATCCCACTTTTTGTCCGAAGTTTCAAGTTTCGTCCGAAGTTTCAAGTTTTTAATGTAAGCCATTTATAAGATATTTCGGGGTTAAAAATTTTGAAAAAAATTTAATTTTTACATTACGGTAAATTTAAGAATTGTATGGCAACTCTGTAACCTTTTATTATTATTTTATATATAGTTTAAAGCTTTTAAAAGCAGCTTTCTTTAATGGTTTTAAGAGTGAAAATATATGTTATACAATAATTTAAATATAGGGCTTTTTCGGACTTTGTAAGGCTGTAGCTCTAAGATGAGTGGAGTTACAAAAAAAAACGTTCATACATGAAATTAATTTTTTTATAATACCAAAAGTTTGTAAAAGTTTTGTAAACAAACCGACGGATGGACAGACAAAGTTAAACTATATATAGCTTCAATTATTTTGAAAAAATTTTTTTTTATAAATGTGCTAGAAAAATTAGAAAAATTTAAAGGAAAAAAAAAACAAAAAAAAAAAAAATTAAAAAATAAAACTAAAAACGAGAAAACAATAAAAATTCTTTTACTTTTAAATTTATTTCATATTTATTTTCATATGAGGTTCATATGTAGTATTTCTTCAAAAATATGTAAAGTATGTTTATATGTAAAATATGCTATATATATATATATATATATATACCAATGTTATTCGACTTTTAAATAAATAATTAGAGAAAAATAAATTAAATTTTTTTTTATTTAAATCATTAAAATAAATTAATTTTTTTTTACTTGGATTTCAATGTTAATTATATCATCATCATACTCGTTTTCCCTATGCGGCACTTGGACTCTATAAGGAGTGGAAATTTTTTTTGTATATGTATATTTTTCTCATGTTTTTCAAATTTTAAAAGTGTTTTTGGATTCAAGTTTTTTTCCGGAAAAATATGAATGAAGTGAGGAAAACTAAGGAAATTCAATTAGAAAAATCCAATTTAAAAGTAATAATTTAATTTTTTATTTATTAGTAATAACTTTATTTTAAATATGAGAGCGCACGTGGGGTAAAAAAACTTTTTTGATTTTCACTCATTTACTTTTGGAATTATTTAATAGTCAAAAATTGATATTCTAAATCAAAATTTGTATTTCAGAAAATTCATAACCTCATTATTAGATTTTATTAATACCATTTATGACATTTATTTTATTATATTATACTATTATTATATTTGATCGAGCAGAGATCAGGGAACCCAAACTCCTGTGATTATTAAGACACTTATACATTGATACTTGGCCACCGAGGCCCCCGATAGAATTCTATAACGAATACTTAACTAATACTTCTTAAGTATTTTTGTACAATTTAAAGCAATTACTTGAGGCTAGAGACATTTTATATAAAGAAAGATTACTTCAGTGTCTAGTACAACCACTTTTAATTTAAAAAAGCTTTTCCAAATGTTTAAATAATACTAGTATTTAAAACTTATTCGATTTTAACTACAATGAATGCCCAGTCCTTAGCAATTTTAAATAATGGATCTAAAATTCCAAAATTTTGAATGTAAATATAAATTAATTATTACTTCTATTATAAATGTATTCAGTATTACAAATCTAATAAATAAAATTTAATCAATTACAAGGGAAAATTATTTAAGCAGCCGGATAATATAAATAAAATTCAAAATAATCAATTGTATTTGATAATTTCCCTAAAAACATCAATTCAATTTCCAAAATTTAAACAAATGAATAATTATTTAAAGAATTTAATTGAAATTAATCTATATATAATTTTTTTTAAATAAACTTATATTTTATGTCATAATTATTTAGAAAATATCTTTACATAAATATTCTAATAATAATTATACAAAATACTGATATTAATATTCTACTGTTTATATTTTAAAATATCTTTTCAAATATTTCAAATATATCATCAATATTAATAAATATTGGATATATTTAAAAAAAACTTATTTATATTGACCATTAAAATTAGCATTAAATTCAATTTATGATTGCTATCAATTTTTTGTATAATTTATCAATTTTATTATTTACATTTCAATAATATCTCGCAGTATCTCATCTTTTTTAATTGAATTTTCAAATTATTTTTAAAAATTAGATTTACTTTATAATAATGTCAATCATTGCCATTTAATTTGCATGTATATATACGAAAAAAATATAATTGATAATTTCATATTATTAATTTTTGGAAAAACTGTTTTTTTGTTTTTATATACTTTTAATTAAACTTGCCTTTGTCTATGGCTTTATTTTTCATTCTGTCAGTTAGTGATACATTTATATTAGAAATCTGACCATAAATTTATAAGAATTGTATGGTTCTGTGGTTAGCAAAGTGGCTGACGGTGTAAATAGGTCTGAGTTTGATCCTCCTTCAAAAAAAAAATTTTTTTGTTTTTTTTTTTAAATTCAACAGAAATAATAAAAGAAATTACAAATAAAATTAATTTATTTGTATAGTTTCTTTAAAAATTCTTTTAGTATAAAAGTAAATTGCTGAAATGGTGACAGTTCTTCTTTCAGATTGTCTTAATGCAGCAATTTACTTTTATACTTAACTAAAACACTTTTAAATACAAAAGATCTACCATCAATTTTTGGTTAATGAAAATTTTCAACATTTTAAGCTTAAAAGTTTTGAAACATTAAAAGAACTGTTTCTTATACCAGCAATTTACTTTTATATTAACACCGTAACAAATTCCCAAGACCTTCAATTTTTTAATTTCTTCATTTTAGGGGGCTAGTACTACTTTAATAAAAGTATATATTGAAAAAAATATTTTTTATTTTATTTTAAATTTAAAATTAAAAAATTTTGAATTTTTTAGCAAAAAAAATAATAATATAAATATATGTATATATATTGTTCAATTACCATATAATTAATAGAATTTCCTTTATTTCATTCGGGGTTTTTTCGGTTTTTTTTTTTTAATCACTTCAAACTGTTTTTTTTTTTTGATATTTTTAATTCATATGATGGGGGGGAGCTATTTCAGAAAATATTAATTGAATTTATTAAACGCCCTCAACTCCCGATCCATTCACAATAATTGCTTCAGTATATAATTTGATTATTATAACAACTGTCAAACTGCATTTTAATGATTATTTTATAATTGAATTGTGAATTAAATAATTGTCATATATTTTGTTTGTTTAAAAGCAATTTTTTTCAATTATGAAGGGGTGTGTATAGGTATAAAAAAGTTTATTAATTAAAACTTGTTATGAATCGTTCTTTTAATTAATTTTAATAAAATAAAAAATTTAGAAAATTGTTTAATTTATATATAATGCACTATTTAAAAAAATAAGAGTTTAAATCAAGTACTTTAAATTTAAATTAACAAGTAATTACTTTAAATATTTAAAATACAAAATTAATAAATTTAATTTTTAGAATATTATAATTATATTAGTTCCAAGTACACTATCAAGTCTACATAACTTTAAATCCAAAAACACACAATTCATTATTATTTTTATATTTAAAAAAATAGAAATTAAATATCAATAAAAATTTTTGGGAAACGTCATATTTATTTTGCACCCATCCTTTGTAAATCAATCACATATTATTTGTAAAATTCGGTTCATTGTTTTCATCATTCTCTTTCCTTTTCTATTTATTATTTTTTTTTTATTTTTTATTTTATTTTTTATTATAATTTTTTTTTTTTTTTTTCAATATTTTCTTTTTCAACTGTCTAGTCCCGATCTCAACACGATGTCATTCCGAACTTTTTTCAAAAACTTCTCAACTCATCTTCATATATTTTCAAAAAAAAAAAAAAAATTGTTCAACATACTTTTTATATTTTATTTCTGTCCCTTTTTATTTTTTTTTGGTACTTTTCTTTCTTTCTTTCTTTTTGTTTTTATTATCATACAAAATGTATTTTTTGTCTCTTTCTAATCGAAGAAGGAAAAAAAAATAAGAAAATTCCAATTCGGAAAATATAAAATTTTTATTCTTTAAATTGCTTTTTACTAAAGAGTTCTTCACTTGTTTTTTACTTTAAAAATTTTTTATTTAAAAAAAAATATCATTCGATTTTGTTTTGATTTTTAATTATTTTTAGAAAAAGACTTTTGAAAATTATTTCAAAAAAAATCTCAATAATTTATTTTAAGTAATTTTTCACAAATTTCCAAAAAAAAAATATTCAATTTTCACTACAAAATTACATTATAAATTTATTTGAAATATTTAAATGTGTGTATATGTAAGTATTATGGAAAAGAATTTTTCCAATTTTTCTACCGGATCCACAAAACCATACACAGACAGTGTCTCTAACCGAATGACACACTATGGTTTTGTGAAATATTATGGAAAAATTGAGATAAAAAAATTTTCAACTTCGGGTAAAAGATTTCGGATAAAAAAAAAAAAAAATATATAAAAATTTGTAAAAAGAAAATCTTTCTCGTACCAAAAAAAATTATAACATTTTCATTTTATGTAAATACTTATATATACGATGTATGTAAATGTTTGTTTGTTTGTTATTTTTATGATTTCCTTTTTATTTTTTGTTTTTTTTTTTTTTTTGTTCTTCTTCTTTTTTTTTTTTTGATGTTCTCATATCGCATTTTTATATACAAATACATCAATAGTAAAATTTACTTACTATACTATAGTGTATATATAATTCCATATATATACAAAATATATTCTATACACACATTAAAAAATTTGTTGGATGTTATCATTAAAAAATACTAACATACAAATAAAAGATGTACAGTAATATTAATACATATACATACATCCAAACACCTTTCACTAAAAGAGATGCAATCTTAAAATACTTAGAATTTTCTCATCTCAAACTCTTACCGAATTTTCTCATTTCGTAATTTTGGGAAAAATTCCGCAATATAGAGAGATTTGAGTGATGAGATGAGTAAATGAGTGAAAAATAAACAAATAAAACTCTCTTTAGGTATAAATACTCTCAAGAAACAATTTTCTCGCTCATTTTATTTTACAAGATAAATTGAAAATTACTCTGAATAAATTTCTCTCGCAAAAAAAAAATACTCTCAAATATTTAAAAAACAAAAAAAAAAAAACCACTCAGTAGAAATTGAAGAATGACTTACTGAGTTATTGGCTAGAATAAAATGAGATTTGTTACACAGACTATGTAAATCTCATTTGATCCCATATTATATTCCTTATTACAAATTGTAATGAGAGTGGAATTTTTTTTTATGTTTTTTTTTTTTTAAAGTAGAAAAAGGGAAGCATGAATTTTGTGTCCTTCTAGATTTTGTTCTGTTTTATTTTTTTTAAAAATTATATCAGAATTCGAAATTCTCAAAAAATTTTAAATATTGTGTAGAAAAGTACAAGGGGTGATGAAGAAGTACAATTGTGAGTGAGAAAAGTATGGGGTGGGGTGTAAGGGTGGTAAAGAAGTATAGATGAGAGTGTTTTTATTTTTTTTTTTATTATTTGATTTTATATCGTGGATAAATAAATTTGTTAAGGGGTGCTATGAAATAACAATTTAACGATTAGCATGATTATCCTAAAAGGCTGGATATAGGTTTAACATAGTTATTTTTTTTTTTTTGTTATTTTATTATTCTTTTATTTACTGCTAAATAGTTTTTCATCGAATTTCGTCTTTAACTATAATGGGTTTATTTTTCTTATATATATATATATACATATATATATATATATATATATATATATATATATATATATATATATAATTTGTAGATTATTTAATGTTCGATAATTTTTTGGGTATATGTTCTCTGTTATCACAAATGGGACTGTGCCTAAGTGTTTTTTTTAGAAAAAGCAAATTAGAATGGGTTTTTAATAGTAGGAGTAGGTAATAAAAAATAGTTTTACTTTATGTTTTTGTGGGTTTACATTTGAAGAAGATTTAATTAATAAATGTATTATATTTATTATATGTATATATACATATATTATTATATTAATATATTAATATTATATTTAATAGATTTCCATTTTTTGATTTACATATTTACAAGTGTAAATATATGTTAAAATAAGATTGAATAAATTTATTTTAATAAATTTTAATTAAGACTAATGTTAATTGGAGAACATAATAATAATTAATTTTTCAATTTTTGGATTTTGTACAATAATTGTTAATTAATTATAAGAGTTTTTAAAAAATTTATAGGTATTTAAATAATTCTTTTATTTAAAAATATTGTTAAAGAATGCAGTTATTCCACAGTAAATATATTAATTCATATTTTTGGAAATTAAATTGAGATTTTTTAAATATTTTTTAAGTTTTTATTGAAATTAAATAATAGATTAAAAATATTTCAAATTTTGATTTTGAATAAATTATTTAATTTAAGTGATAAACATGTAGAACTTTAAAACCCTTCTTTCACAATTTTTAACATATTTAATCACATTCGCCTAATTTTATGCTACAAATTTTTCAAAATTATGGAAATCTTATTTTGATAAATATTCAAAATTTCAAGAATTATTTAATATTTATTAATTTAGTAAAAAATTTCTGTTAATTATGCAGTCATATTTTAATTTTAGAATAGAAATTTGTATAATGAATTAAAATATAAATATTTAATAGGTACTCATTTTATTCGAACAACCGTCGGTAAAATCATCAGTTTTCACAAAAATTATGATAATTTTTTTTTATTAAATAATTTAAACAATCAGTAAATATATATTTAAAAAATTAAAAAAATTTAACTTACTCTTTCTATTATTTTAATTTTTGTATGTTTTATTTTTTAAAACCATCGAATCGCAAATATCACCACAACTCAAACAATTTGTATATTTTTTTTTTATATTTCTTATAAAATCCCCATAAACTTCTCTTTTTTTTTAATCCAAGCCATTAAATTCCTCTTTTAAGAGTTTTTCTATATTTTAATTCCTTTTATTATTTGTAAAGTACAATTACACGTTGTTTCTAAGTTCTGTTGCTATAAATAAAAATATTAAATCAAATTGGATGTAGAGTAGAAGTTGACTCCCTCCCTAATGTTAAAAGTTAAACGAATGAAACAAATTTCACAAAAACAAAAAATGTACGAGTATATAATATTCACAATAGAATCTTATTTTTAATACTATAAATTCTGATATTAAAATATATTCACAAAATTTTAAGTCTTCTGTCAAATGATTCTATCAAATAATTTCTTTAAGTACTTAAACATTTTTTTAAAAACACAATTCTAATGTAATTTAAAGAATTAAAACTTTTTATAAATACTTTAAATAATTGTCTCACACTATTATTAATTATGAATTTATTTTTTATTTCTATTTTTTTTTTATATTTATTTAAATAATTCTATTATTCAATTTAAAACATTAAAAACTTCTAAAAATATTAAAAGAATTACTTTAATAAAATTTAAAGTAATCGTTCAACTCGCGCCAACAACATCGCAATTACATATAAATTGTTGGAAACAATTCAAAATCTTATTTCAGACTATTTTCAAATCTGAAAAGAACAAATACAGATTTTTCTCTGAAAATAGATTTTCGAAAACAAACATTTTAATCTTCGAAAACGGATGCTGTACTGTACAGTGTACACCTTATCTTTGGGTAAAATTCTCACAAATACCAGAACATTTTGATTACTTTTATATTATATAGAAAGTATTTGTATATGAAACAGATTTTTAAAACACCTACAACTACAGCAAATGTTTATACTTATTTTATATATTCCTATATAATTACATGTATATATACGTATCACTTTAATGTACATATGTAAATTAAATTGTACTTATACTTATATTACCATTATAATTTGTATGATATTAAAGGTACACGAATATTCAGCATCCAAAAATTTGTTTCTTGTTTTTTTTCTCATGTAATTTTTTTTTTTATTTTTCCACCCTCACCCTTTTACACATACAAAGGCAGATTTCAATATTTTTTTATTTTTTTTATTTTTTCTGTTTTTATTCGCCCTAGGGCTTTTTTCACACACTCAATATGTACATTTCGAACATTTGAACAGTTGTTAAATTTCCTTTTAATATTTCACCAGAAATACATTATATCCAAAACCAATTTGTGTGGTATTAAAAATTGTATACAATACAAATGGCAAAAAAACAAAAATATCGACAAAATTTGTTTTTAAAGATAAAATTGGAAAAAAAAAATTGAATTGGGGAAATTGTGCAGAAATAAATATTTATTTTGAAAAATGTGTGAAAATGTAAAAATTTTTTTAAGTAAAAAGATATTTATTAAATTGGGAAGGAGTGCCAATACAGATCTGATCCAATGGTCAAAAAATCTGGACCCAAATGAAAGCGGTTTTATTCTAAATTTTTTTGAAAATATATTCTTTGAAGTCAAACCCCGGATTTCTGTTGATTATTTTTTATATAATTTTAATATCATCTGAAGAATCTATTTTACACATTGAAGCCCATGGGACGATATTCTGTCAGGGGTCTGGTACGAAATCTCGTTTTTTAAAATTCCGTTTTAACAAAATCTCGTACAGCTCTTATGCTGTTATTGCTAAACCTATTAAAAAGGATTAAACAAATACACCTCGACTTGACGGGACTGTAAGTTTATGGTTTTAGCCGCTATAGTACAGTAGAGTTGACCTCCGTCTTTAGGTTTCTAAAAGTCTTACGATAATTAGTTTAAAAAAGTTATTTTGATACCCAATAGCCAAAAGTACTTTATAGATCTAACCAATTAAAGTAATCACTCATTATTTAATCTCACGAAGCGGTCGTGATCTAATTTAGACTAATTACTCAGCAATCACATTTTGCCTAGTATTAATTCTAAGCAACCTTGAGACCTAAAGAAAATTTAAATAATTTAAATTAAATATTACAGTTAAAATATTATATTTAAATTTAATCCGATTTTTTTGTAACATATCCCTTACAATAAATTTAATAAAAAAAGAAATTAGTAGAAAATAAATGCTTTCTTTTTTTTTTTTGTTAATATTAAACACACACTTCAATACAAACAACAAATATTTGAGAAAAAACTATACATATATGTATATATATACGCATCTACAGATAAATATTACATTTATATAGAGAACATACAACGTGTAATACTTGCATTCGATATTATTTATTTTGTTTTTCTTATTATTTTTTTTTTTTCATTTTCCTTTAAATACACACTACAAACCTTCATTTTAAATTGTCCGCAATAACTCTGACAGTACTTCCTGTGTAATACGATTTACTTATACTCATAGTTAGTTTTCATATCAGTCGGAAAAAGCTTAAAAGCAAAAAAAAAATTCCAAAAAAATCCAAAAAAATAAAAAAAAAAAATGTGTTTTAAATTTGTAAAAAAAAAAAATAAAAAAAAAAAAAAACAACAATAAAAACGAAACTTTTATAACAAATTTAAAATACTATTTCTCTCTCTTTTTTACTATTATTATTATTTTATATTTTTTGTTTTTGGTTTTCGTATTTTCCTCTTCTTGATTTTTTTTTAATAATGTATATTCATTTCATCTTGTACCTCCCTACCCTACTCCACACCCCTTGAGCCCACAAAGTATAAGAGAAAAAAAAAAGGAAAAAAACAGCAATAACAACAAAAAACAAAATTGATGAAATTTACACCAAGATAGAAATATTATTACAATTTTCATTTGTATATTTTAAAAGCAATTACTTTAGAATAAATATTCATTTTAATTTTTACCGTAATAAAACGAAAAAAAAAAAAAAACAACAGCAAAACAAAATCCAAAACACAGAAATAGAGAAAATCTGAGAGAGAGATAGAGAGAACAAAATGATCCTAAGAGAGAGAAAATGTACCCTTAAAACTAAAAAGAATAAAGTAAAAAATATATTCGAAATTAAACAATTGCGCATAATCAGAAGTATAGAAAATCAGAACAATTAAAACAGAAACAACAAACCCGATGTAACGGTAAATTGTGACACGCTTATAGAAAAAAAAAAAAAAAAACAAAAACAAAAAACACTTTTCCATCTCTCCCAAATAAATTTCTCCAATTTCAAATCTATTCGAAAAAGGATTTAAAAAATTCATCTAATTATTTCATATGATTCTCAAATTCTCATGTCAAACTTTTAACTCATTATTTTTACAATCTCTCTCACAATTGCAAAAGCTCTCTTCTTAAAATTCTCTCACATCTTTTGATTCTATTTTATTTTTTGTCTCTTATAATTTTCTATTCCCAAAAGTAAAATCATATTTCAAAAAAAAAAATTTTTTGTTAACTCCCTAATATTTTAATATCAATTTGTTTGAAATGTATTCTCTCATTAATTATTATATCGAGTTATCCGAGTACCGACCGAGCATCCCAGTAGCATTAGCATCCCATATTATTCTCAATTGTCTTCAACTCCCAACAATTATATTGAGAAATTTTATTGTCAAATTTTTCTCTCTCTCAAATTATTTTTTCATACTTTCATCCTTTTGGAAAAAATAAAAACAAAAAAAAATAAGAAGAGAAAGTAGAAAAAAAAAAAAAAATAATAATAATATCGAAATTTGTACCACTATTTTCTTTATACATTTATTATGATTTTAATTTAAGGTTATATCTCATATACTCTCTCCTATACATATTATTATATAGATTATTATACATAATACATTATTGTATTTATAATATACTGTTATTTTATATACAGTTTTAACTTTATAAATATTCAATTCAAAATATAAAATATAACATAAGTATAAATAATATTTGAGAGGGGAAGGGGAGGAGGGAGGGTGTATAAAATTTGGAAGAGGAGAGGAGGAGTGGAGAGTGAAGAGAAGAGAAGTACAATAGACATAATAATAAAATGCTTTCTATTTTTTTTTTTTTGTATTATTATTATTATTATTTTTTGAGTGAACAAATTTCACTTATACCGTTATTCATAATAATTTATGCTTTATTATATGTATGTACATATATACTTATACTATATATACGTATAAAACTAAATTTATTTCGTCATATAAAATGTACAATATGTATGATTGTATGTAATTGTAACAGAGAAATTTGTAAAAGGGTTTATTTCAAAAAAAAAACAGAAGGGTATTTCGGCAATAACGGTATATTTTCATATAACATTCAAAAAAAAAAAAACAAAGGGGTACATGTAACAGTAAAAAATATAATAATAATATAAAAATAAATTCAAATATATTTTTTCTTTTAATAATTTGATTTTGTTTTTTTTTATGCTTTTGTTCCTTTTTTTGTCTTTTACTTTCACGCTACTGTTAATATTTTTTTTTTTTTGTTTGTGGTTTATTTTTTACTTAGCATTACCATATGGTGTATATGTTTATACATATATATTAGGGTGTATATATATATATATGATATACTATATAGATGGGTGTAAATTTATAGGTATATTCTCATACTCAGTCATCGCATCATAATTTAAAAACGGTTTTTTCTCATTAATTAGCGATCTATATATATATCTATATACATATATATATACATATTTTTATCTTATATATATATATATATATAAATTATTTATTATGTACATATATATATATATGTATCCATATTGTATATTTATTAATTGGATGAAATAATTAATTATAAAATAAATACGCTAAACTCTTACAGTTATAACTGTTATTTTTTTCCCGTTATAATTTTTGTTTTTGTTTTTTTTTTTTAAAAACTGTTTTGTACCGTTTAGCCTTTTAGCTGCAAGGTTGTTGTATTGGATTGTATTGGCTTGATTGGATAAATTTTCTATACATATTTGATTTTGGTACATATAAAAATTAGTATGATTATATTTTAAAAATTAAATATATTTACATATATATGTATATGTATATGATACTGTATACATATACATAGGTATATAAAAATTAGGGAAAAAAAAAAGAAAATACTAATAATATAACGGAAAAACATAATGAATGCCGTAAATTTTCTAATTTTTATTATTATTTTGTTTTTGTATTTTTGTGTTTTTGTTAATTTTTTTGTATTTGTATTTTTCTCTCATAGTAGAAATTTTTTTTTTGTTTTTATTTTTTTTGGCATTGGTTTTACAGTTTTTTTTTTTGGCAAATCGAAGGGATAAAATGTGATGCTTTGTTTTGTTGTTGGTATAATCTATGACGTAAAAATTATTTGGGTTTTTGGAACAAAATGTTATAAAAAAAAAGAAATAGAAATAGTAAGGTATAGTATAATAATGAGTATGCAAAAGACTTTTATTTGTATGTATACTCTTTTCACATAATAGTGGTCCTTTTTCGATTCAAATTGACCACAAAATTTTTTAAAATTTAAAAGGCTCAAGTGAAAGATCCGGTTTCGAATATCAATGAAAGTGAAAAAAACTTCTCTGGTTTTTTGACTCGATTCAGCTACCATTCGCCATTGGGTTCAAATTAATGGCATAATCTCTTTATCTTTAATAAAAAACAAAAATACATTAATATAACAATATAAACAAATAATTTAATTGAATAATATAACTCACAGATATAGAATTTAAAATTATTACAATATAAACCAAAATAGAATTGTATTCATTGAAAATCTAAAATGTTTCTACATGTTATAAGGCCTAGTACTTTCTCATGTTTAAATTTTCCGTTGAATTTATTAAGATCAATTCTAATAACACGAATATAATATGACCCCCTGTTCCAACATGTACCAAAATTTAACTACATAATTTTAAAAGCCTAGTCCTCAAGTCTGTAGTAGGACCTGAAAAAGGATAACAAAAACTTAGGTCCCTAAGTCCCAAAAAAATGGCATTTAAATTTTAAGGAGCTCTTTTTTTTGGACGGGCTTAAGAATCGATCTTTATAAATTTTTTTAGCTGCATGTAGGTTCTACTAAAAAATCGGTTTGTATCATATTTCAAAAAGTGTTAATCCAACTGCTGGATCCCAAAGGAACCGGGCTGATTTTAAAAATATGATTTTTTTTTTGGAAATTTAAGGATCATTTGTATTTTGAAAATGGATCAAATTCATTTACAAATAGACAAATCCATGTGAAAAAGGACCAACATCACGTGAAAAGAGTATATATAGGTATTTAATATTTTTACATAACGAATACCTAAATAATATAAGAAATGTAAATAATATTAGATTAAAAAATTGGAAACAACCAATTTTTAGTGGATGGTTTTTTTTTTCCTTTTAAGTTTTTGTGTTAATTTTTCTAATTTTTATGTTTTTTTTTTTTTGAAAATTTTTTTTTTATTGGAAAGTAGAAAAAAAAAATTGAAATGGAAATGAAATTAAGAATGAATATAAATTTCCCCAAAAAAAAATTCCAAAAAACAAAAACAACAGAAACAAAGTATTAACAGTTTATTATGAATAGAAATCGGTTATAAGCTTTCCGAGTTAATACATTTACATTTATATATTAAATGTATACGTATATATATACAAATAATTTATAAATTCAGAAAAAAAAGGACAAATTTAATTTTCTGAAAATTTCTGTAAAAGAAAAACAAATAAAAACAACAAAAAAAAATTTATAAAGTTGACAAGAATCCACTTACCTTAAGAGCGCTGTAATTTATTGGTCCAATTTCTGAATGATGAATAACAACAAAATAAATAAACAACAAATTTTGTTGTATTTATATATTAGATATATATATATATATATATACAAATATTTTATGGTTTGCCTTTTATTTCCTTTCCTCCTTCCTTCCTTCCTTCCTTCCTTCTCTTTCTCTCTCATTCGCACTCTTTTCATTTTCAATTCAATTCAATTGATATCCAATCATTAGCATTATAATCTTTTAACATTGTCATCGTTATCATCATCAACATCATCATCAACATCATCATCATCAACAATATTATCAATAATATTTTTCTGATCAATATCAATTTGATTATTAATCAAGAGAGTTTTTTAATACCTTGAAAAAAAATTCTTTTCCATAAGTTTTTCCAATATTTTTCATGTTTTTTCGATGTTTTTCTTTTTTATTAAAAAAAAAAAATAAAACAAAAAAAATATTCTGCTAACTGCTACTCATTTTTAATGAAATTGATGATGGTTATGAATTTTGAAGGATCAAAAAGTATATATATATATGTATATATATATATATGTATTAAATTGTAAAAGAAACTTTTCATTAGAACGAAACGATGTGAAATGAAATAAAAACTAAATTATATATATATAATTAAGTATATATATATATATATACATATTTATAAATGTTAAAGAATTTTCCACAAGGGATGCAATCAGTTTCTAGTTTTATTTTTTCAGCTATAATATTAAAAGATTTTTCTGTTGCTGATGTTGCTAATGTTGCTACTGTTGCTATTTCTCTCCTTTTTTTTTTTTTTTTGTTGTTTTTATAATTTTATATAATTTTTTTTTATATTGTGTTAATATTGTACATTTATATTTTAGTTAAATAGTTTGAGAACTTTGAGAATCTGTAATTAAATAAATATGTATAGTAAAATGGTTCATTAATTATTTGTTTTTATTTTTGAGTTTTTCTTTTAATAATTTATTTATAATATAATTTTTTTTTTTTTTTGCATTTTGATTTAATCGATAATATAGAAAAGTTTATTGAAAAATTATTAATTATTATTGTTTTTTGAAATAAATTAATATTAATTAATATTTATAGAAATTGAATTATGTAATTATTCAAATTTGATTTTTATCATTCAGATTTCTAATAAATCAATCAGATATCATTAAATCTTGTAATTATTTCATAATATCTATTGAATATAATTTTCAGACATTTATAATTTAAGTACAAATACAATTACCAGTACAATTAACTGATATACTCATTACTAAAACAAGTATCAAAAACTCAATTACTTTCTAAGTATTCGAGTATTTTTAATTAGAATGAACTTTTTTGCAAAGTACTTGAATCCTTCGAAAATAATAGAGTTGAGAAAATTACATGGATTTCGATTATTACAAAATTTAATTATTTGTAAAAAAATCAATTAAAAAACCTTGTAATTCCCAAAAGGAATTAAATTTTAAGTTTAATTACTTTTGTAATTATATTTTCATACTTAAGTATTTTCGAGTAATTAAGTACCCAAAAATAACTCAATTATTTTCCGAGTATTGGAGAACTTTACAAATAAGTTCATTCATATATAATAATAATTCAAAAGTATTTGAGTTTATTAATGAAAATATTTTCAAAGTACTCAAATACTTAGAAAATAATTGAGTTTTTGATACTTAAGTATTATTGGTAGGTACTTAATTATTTGAAAATACTTAAGTGTAAAAAATTATTACAAAAGTAATTAAACTCAATATTTAATTACTTTCTAGGAATAACCATACTTTGTAAGTTTCCAAAACTATGTAATTCTAGTACTTGAAAATGTAATGAGTACCATTTCATTCATAACTTCATTCTAGTTCTAATATACTATGGTTTAAATATATATAGCTGTAAATATATTTAATATAATTTTAAGAATTATTATTTCCATCATAAATAACAGAACAGCGATGATTACAACTTAACACTTCAACAAAAGAATACAAAAATCTGCAGAAAGCAAATATTTTGTAAATTAAAATGTTTTAAATTTTTATCCCATCTTTTGGTTATTTAATTCCTCAATAAATTTCATTTTATGACTTAAAGTCTAAAGATTACAATCTGTTATAAATATATCCATGACAACAGAACATTGTTATTTTATATTCTTAATCTAAGAAAATCTCTTCTCAGCCTATTCATCAATTTAATTACCAAAAAAAAAAAACAAAAATAAAATAAAACTGATTTTAACTTCATTTAAAAAAAAATCTTAAATCAAATACAAAGAACTCTATACAACCTTATTAGACCTATAAATTTAAAGGTAGCTCATTATCATCACCTAATTTAACCTAGAAAATAACTTTTAAATATACAACTTCTAACATTTTTAATATCCACCCAGCCACCAAATCTACGTAAAAATTTCAATATAAAGAAAAAGCATTAAATTATATTTTAATAATGTGACCACATCATCACATTTCTGATCTCACAAAATACAAGTGATGAAACAAAAAAAGAGTTTTTAAAAAAGCGCATTTTCTTAATTAAATAATTTTTCAGAATATCTTGCTCTATATACATAATTTGGGTACAGACATTTTTAGAACTTTTACATATTATTTAAAAAAAATTTTATTTAATTTTTTGACACCTTAGTGTCACCTTTAGTTAGAGTGCCATACTAATAGGTTTTCTTAAATGTCTCGTTTTTATTATTTAAGACCTAAGTTCTCTTAAAATTTCAAGTTCCGAACTTCAACTGTTTGGAGAGGATATAAGAGAACAAGCGAAAATTAAATTCCGCATTACGGTAAGTATATGTGCCGTATGGCAACCCTATAAATTTGTATTGCATATTTTTTATTAAACTCCTTCGTTTGTCGTTTTCAGATTGTTATTAATTCGTTTCAGAGGACTTTTGTTATGACATTTTAAATATAGGAATTTTCCGAACATTGGAGGCTGTAGCTCCGTAAAGGGAGTGTTACAGGAAAAAGGTTTTTCATGAAATCAATGTTTTTACAATACCTAGCCGCAGTTAAAATTTCTTTTCTTTAAATGGTGAAAAAGTGCTGTAAACAAACGGACGGACGGACAAAGTGGCACATTTTTTTAAAAATATTTTTAATACGCTACAAACGTTCATTTTCCATTTTCATCGCTAAACATCATTAAAAAAAAATTATTATTACAACATTTTGTTCTGTTTTAAAAAAAATTAAAGTTTTTTTTTTGTATCTTCAAGTCTTCAACATAGAGGCGGAAAAATTTTTTAATGTTCCATAAAATTATCAAAGTATCTAATTAAATTTTAAACACCATATAACCTTTATGGGGCTACTTTTTTAAATATTTTGAAAAAAAAAACAAAAACAAAAGAAGAAAAAAAAAATAAGTTTTTCCGCGATCCTTATACCAAAAAAAAAAAAAAAACAAAAAAACGTAAATCTGTAATAAAGATTTTCCGATTTAGATAAAAAACTTACAATTTTCATTTGATGGTTAACGGTATTTAAAAGATATTTTTTTTTTGTTGTTTTTGTTGTTGTAGTTGTTGTAATTTTATTTTTCTTCACCCAGGTTGGTTTTTGATTCTTATCTTTATCTTTTTTTTTTCAGACTTTCACAGAATTATAAAAAAGAAAACACAAAGAAACACGCAAAGAATTTAAATTAATAGGAAAATATTACAAAATTTTGTTTTTTACTTTTTTGGGAAAAACCAACCACCAAAGAAAATAAAAACAAATAAAAACGAGAAAAATTGGGGAAAACTGTGAAAATTAGATTTTTATAATTCCAAAAAAAAAAACACAGATTTTTGGATGAAGCACAGTGAGATGAGATTATATTAAAAACGAACATTTTTATTATATATAGGCAAACGAATCAATGGTGTGTACTACTTTTCTCTTCGTTTCTTCATAATTTTTGGTTTTTTTTAGCAAATTTCTAAAACTTTTGCAATAATTGTCTGTCCAACAGTCTGTCTGTATGTTTACAAAACATATAAACCCTTTGAACTAAAGTAAATGGATTGGTATTGCAAAAAAATTAATTTCATGGAAAAACTCACTTCTGTGGCCCACCCGCTACCAAGTTACAGCCTCCAAAAGTTCGACCTCAGCCTCAAAATGGCCTATATTTAAATGGTCATTACGAAAGTTCTATAAAGAATATTTTCAATCTGAAAACGATAGAAGACAGCTGCTTTCTTAAAATAAGTGAATAGGGTTCAAAACTTCGGCCTCCGCCTGGCTTAAATGGCTTATATTGAAATTATTATAACCAAAGTTCTATTAAGAATATTTTCAATATGAAAACTATAGAAGGCAACAGCATTTGTAAAATAAGTGAATAGGGTCCAAAACTTCGACCTCTGCCTCAAAATGGCCTATATTTAAATTGTCATAACGAAAGTTCTATTAAGAATATTTTCAATTTGAAAACGATAGAAGACAGCTTCTTTCGGAAAATATGTATATAGGGTTGCCATATGGTACTTTATAGTTTACCGTTATGCAAAACTTAGTTTATGTAAAAATTCGAACTCTCATATCTTTTAAAAGGCTTAAGTTAGAAAGTGCGAGAAGTTTAGATGCTTGAAAATAAGGACTCCTATTCAAAGGCTAATAGGACCTAAAAACTATATTATAATATTATCAATTGAATATTATGTGCAAACATTGTGCGGTTTCGGAAACGTGCTTTTCAAAATCACTTGATTTTTTCATTACTAGTTTCTTTTTTTGTTGATGGGTTGGAAAACAGGAAAAGCAAAGCACCATTATTTTTAAATGAAAATATATATTATATGAAAAAAAAAATTTACTAACCAAAAATTTCGTTTTTTGTAATATTTAATACCATTTTAACTGAAGATTGTTCTGGTTTTTTTTTGTTTTTTTTTTATGAAAAAAGTTTAAATACCGATTCATTACACTTCACAGTTTTTACATTAAAAAAAAAACATTCCAACAGACAAAAAAAAAAATCTTTTAAACAGTTTAAGTATCTAAATAATCATACTAAATAAGATAAATATGATAGAACAGATTTAAAACAAAAAGAAAACCAAAATTCTTAACTTGTTGATTCTCAAAAAAATTTAATTTAAAACTCAGTTGTTAAGATTGTTGTAATAAATTTGTTTAACAAACTGCCTACCTCTAATTCAATTTATTTTTAATATTTATTTGATTATGAAAAAATTTTAATTAGTCATTTGATGAACAAGTCATAGTGTTAAATAGAAATTAAAGTAGCTTAAGATATAATTATCATTTGTTTTCTAATTATTCCCTTAGAGAATATAGGGCTTCCACAAAATTTCCTGAATAATTTAAGTTTTGCACAGTTCTCTTATATCTGACTATGATTTTCTAGATAGGTTAAATTCTCTCTGCACCGTCCTCTTCCAGGTAGCTTAAGCCCAGTTCAAATTTTGTCTATCCTAAGGGTTTCGTTCCAGCCCTTGGCGTGGCATGATGCTTTTGGACACCTAAGAATATTATCAAATCCTGTTCCACTTTTACTTCTTCCTTAATTGGATCGATATCGGCAATTGACTCGTCATTACCTTAAGCTCTTCATTCATAATTCGCCTTGAGTAGAATATGCGACATATTATTCTCAAACATTTATTTACAAGGACTAGTAGTTGGTTAACATTATTTCTAGACACAAACCATTTCTGGCTTTTTTATAGCAACATCGATTTGACTCACGCATCGAAAAGTCTAGTTTTTGTTTCGCGTGCTTTGTGTGTTGACTTCCATGTCAATCACAGCGTTTCGAACGAACTTCTAGATTTGGCTTTTCTGTGTTCCCTATTTCTGTTACTGTCTGTTTTTAATATGCTTCCCATGTATTCAAATTCTGATACCACATCTATTTGGGTATTGGGCATTAATTTTGGTGATCGATTTTTGCTGTTTATGATAGAAATAATATTTAATAGAAACTTTAATAGAAAATTTGTACAACATTTTCTTTAACTCACTTAATTTGATATTCAAATTAGATAGGTACATGCAATTTACAGCTTCAAATTTTCCAGCTTTTAAACTTCCACGACTTAAAAATATTCTCGATTTTTATAAAATATAGAGTGAGTCAACTAAATACATACAAAATAAAAGTTGATGAAATTGAATATAAGTCAATTCTGACTATAAGCTTCCAGCTGTGGTTTCAATTTTAAATATTTATTATCAATTACCGCAACTTATTTAAGAGCCCTTTCAAATAATTGAATATTTTACTAAAATTGCTGCCTATTTAAGAAGCCTATGTTAACACACACTAACTTAACTAAATAACACCCTTTAATATCTTCAAATTACTAACTCTAATATAAAACCTCCTCTTTAAGTGATATTAATTGTATTCAAAAAATTCAATTCACTTCAAACAATATTTTCAAAAATTTTCTCAAATTTTCCTCAGACTTCTGTTCTTCTTCTAATAAATTTCCCCCTTTTAAATATTAAATTGAACTGAAAAAAAATTGAAATGACTTGAAACAATTCAATTTTAAATTACAAAATATTATAAAAACAAATCACACAAACTCATTATAATTCTTTTCGATTAAAATTCAATCAAATAATTTATTTAAAAATATTTTTTTAACTGCCTCACATATTCCTACCAAATATTTCTACAATGTCATTGTATACAAAATAGAGATAGAGAATAAACCGCCGATTTTAAATGACAATAAAAAAAAGTTGGGTCATAGGTTCACAATTCACATTATAAATTAATTGCCATACAGTATAATATAAAATGAATTTAAAAAAAAATTTCTGTAATTAACCAAAAGAATTACAAATACTTTTCTAATATTTTATTAGATTGGGTATTATACATACATGGTTAACAGAGGGCGGGGGGAAAATCATTTAAATATAAATTTACAAAAAAAAAAAAAAAACCCAGCATATCGTGAACAGTTTAGTAAAAAAAAAAAGTCGTTTTATTCTTTTTGTTTTTTTTTTTCAAATTCCATTTTAATCAGAATCAATTTAAATGGATGAATATGGTGACACATTTTCATTAATTTTGAATTAAAATCCATAAATCGAGGATCACATATATATATATATATATATAACTTAACGCATATACATTTATATTTATGTACATATATTAATACATAAAAGTGTATATATATATATATTGCTTTCCCTTATGAATTTTATGTGTCTATCGCTGAATTATAATAAAGGCTGTTTTTTAGTTTTAATTAATTAAACATTTGGTTTTCTAGAATTTACATTGATATGTATTTTAGTTTTAATTGTGACTTTGGTCTAAAAATGTTGAATCATTCAAAGTTTCGAATAACTTTTATAACACACATGAAATGATTGAAAATAATTTAAGTTTTTATATTAGAAAGTTGAGTATATAAACATTATATGGGTTGGGTACGAAATCCCAAATGCAAAATCATAAATACAAATCCCAAAATCAAAATTCCAAAATCCCTAAATTTCATAATCTCAAAATTCCATAATCCCAAATACCAAAATCCCAAAATCCCAAACCACTATCATTATCATAATTCGTTTTGTAACCATCTGTAAAATCCCTCCTAGATATTTTTTTAAATTAATATATATTTTCAATAATAAAGAACTTCCAATAGTAAGGGCTGCCGTCCCCAAATCCCCACTAAACAAATTATTATAACCCTGATTTACTAACCAACTCTAAAATCTTTAATTATTAAAAAATTCCTCTTAATTCAGAATCCTGCATAAACTGTTATGCATAAACACATATGTACATATGTATACATTCTGTAAAATGCGCATAACTACGACTTTGCAAGCAACTCTAAAATCCCACCTGATTCAAAATCTCGCATATACATACACAAATATATATAAATATTCGGGAAAACCTTGAGTTTATACCTAATTAAAAATAGGAATTTGGCAATTTGGGATTTTAAAATTTGGGATTCTGGTATTTTGGGATTCTGTAATTTGAAATTTTGGCATTTGGGATTTCGGCGGGCTCCCACATTATATCCCTTCTAAGGTACTTTTTCTATCAATTGTTTTGAAAATTAAGTTTTGAAATTTTCAGGACATTAACCAAGTCATTTAGATTAAACCGCAGTTTCTTTAATCGTTATATTCACTTAGCCGTTGATTAGTCTACTACGCCATGCGTTAATCTATTCGAATTTGAAATAGTTTTTTTCGAATTTGAATAATTTTATTCGAATTTCGATTAGATTATTCGAATTATGATTAATTTAAACTATAAGTGATTAAAAATGGGCAATAAAAGCCAAAAACTTATTGTTGAAATCTTCAACATACTTCATTTGTAAAATTTAAATAATTTTTAATTCATCTTTTGTCTCTTTCATAATTTATGTTATTTAATTCCAATTTATATATTACACATATGTATAAAATTATTTTATGTCAAAATAATGTCATTTTTATGTCATTTTGGTTATTTTGTGCAATATCATAAATATTATGAAACAAATATATGTAAAAACGAGGAAGAGTGTAGTAGAGTAGACTGTGTCAACTCTGGGATACCCGTATGACCGTAACATATACATTATATAATCCGATTAATTTCTTTTGGCAAAATTTCAAACATTCAGCTTTATTAGGTATAGAGTAATGCTCATATAAAAGAAGGAGTTGTATGGCAGCTACTCGAACCCTCTACAATAGACCAACCAAATTTTGCAGTAACTTTGGTCATTACACTAAACTTTTTTTGGCAAAGTTTCATATACCCAGTTTCATTAGGTGTAGTGTAATGCTCATATAAAAGAAGGAGTTGTATGGCAGCTACTCGAACCCTCTACAATAGACCAACCAAATTTTGCAGTAACTTTGGTCATTACACTAAACTTTTTTTGGCAAAGTTTCATATACCCAGTTTCATTAGGTGTAGTGTAATGCTCATATAAAAGAAGGAGTTGTATGGCAGCTACTCGAACCCTCTACAATAGACCAACCAAATTTTGCAGAAACTTTGGCCATTACACTAAACTATTTTTAGAAAAATTGCAGACACCCAGCTTCATTAGGTTGAGAGTAATGCTCATATAAAATAAGAAGTTGTATGGCAGCTCCTCGAACCCACTGCACTAGACCAACCAAATTTTGCAGAAACTTTGGCCATAAAACTAAACGACTTTTGGCCAAATTTCAGACACGCAGCTGTAATAGGTACAGCGTAATACTCATATAAAAAAAGGAGTTGTATGGCAGCTACCCGAACCCATGAACCAAAATGGCTGGATTTAAATAGCGATGACGGCTATTGCAAAAAAACGAATTTGCGAAAATTTCAAGATCCTAGCTCCTTTAGTTTTTGAGTTATCGTGCGGACGGACGGACGGACGGACATACATAGCTAAATCGATTTATTTTTCGATTCTGATCCGATCCATACACTTGAGTCTATATCTACCCCCCCTCCTTCTCTGCGTCACAAACGTAATGGCAAATTTATTATACCCTTTGACTATATAGTCATACGGGTATAAAAATATCATTTCCATAGAATGAAAGAAAGAAATTAATTTTATAATTTTCTCATCATCTATTGTTAAAATTGTGTGATAAATTTATATGAAAGAAATTCTAATTTGATATTTAAAAAAATTTTATTATGAATTATGATAATCTAACATTAGCCTACAAACTGATGTCATGTGACATGTCACAGATATATTTTTGAAATAATTATTAATTACGTTAACTAGTTAGTGGAACCCAATTCCTTTTCTTTTAATTCATTCTAAATTCTAATTTTGAATTCATATCAAGGTCGAAATATGAATTGAATAATAATGGGGAAATATATTATATATTATACGATATTCTATTAAAACAGAGAATCGCTTTTCTAAAGTGGAGAAACTGACTTTAAGAAGTTACTAATGTCGCGATGCGCTCGAAATTTGAGCAATTTTCGCACTCAAATTATTAGTCATATTATGAGCTGCGACTGGTAATTGCGTGACCGAGTTACCTTATTACTTATTAATATATATGATGCTGATGATGATAATATTTGAAGAAATCAATCCAAATGTTATATAGGTATTTATTTTTATATCACTTTTTCTTTTATAAATCTTTCAATTTCTCCACTTCACTTAAATTTACTCAAAACGCCACTTAAACATTTAGTTCATCAAATTGTGCGCAATAATTTTTTTGTTTTTTCTTTTTTTTTAAGCGCTAACTGTTCAACTGTTAGGCTAATAAGCCTGTCTATACCATAGGTACATGTTGGAACAGGGGGTCTAATTATATTCGTGTTATTATAGGATTCCACATACAGCTAAAACATGAGATAGTACTAGCCCTTATAACATGTAGATTTCTCTTAACGTCTTAGATTTTCAATATTTAAAATTCTATTTTTTGTTTATATTGTAATATTTTGTATTTGAGTTATATGGTGTTCTATATCTGTGAGTTATATTATTCAATTAAATTATTTGCTTATATTTTACCTTTGTTTATATTGTTATACTAATTAATTTTTAATTAAATATATATAATTATTAATTATTGATTATGCCATTAATTTGAACCCAATAGCGAATGGTAGCTGAGTCGAGTCGAAAACCAGAAAAGTTTTTTTCACTTTCTCTAGAATTCGAACCCGGGCCTTTCCGCATAAAAGGTCGGCACTCAACCACTGTGCCACCCAACCGTTAATTAGGATAAGAGCTTATATATTTTGACATTAAGGCCTATTGAACCAAAAATTTATCAAATAATCGTTTTATTTAATGTTTGATTAGTAAAAATCACTCATCAAAATATGATTAAAATTGATTGGTTATTAGTTGTTGGTACAATAGGGTCACGATTTAAAATTGAAGAGGCTTCCAATAAAGCTTATTACATAGCAGAAAAGGAAGTTCCATCTTCTTACAGAATCTAAGATATAAAATTCATATTAAATGCCCTACTGAAAACTTAACTAACCAAATAAAGGTCTTTATTCTTAAATTAAATTTTGATAATAGAACAATAATTTCATTGAGTTTAAATTATTTATTTTCTAAAATACTACTTAACATTTAATAATTTGTTTTTTTTTTAAATAAGATTAATATATATTCATATTAACATATTTTAAATTCTGATGGGATCTGGAAAATATTTTTTAACCTTATTTTAATATAAAAAAAAAAAAATTTTCACCCCTTCATTCAATACTGAAATGTGCCACAAAATTTCACTCATATTTGAATAGCTAGATAAAAACTAATGTTGTGTTTAAAATGTATAGTGGATAAAAAAATTTTTTTAAGTCACAAAATTCCATATATATATATATATATATACAATTCAATATCAACATACATATATATTGAATGTTTGTATTTTATTAAAGCATTTAATAATGAAAAAAGCACAAAAAAAAATGCTGGTTAGATTTAAATTCTGGTTTAACTACATTTGTATATGAACACTGAATGTATATATACAATGTATCTGGAAAATGAATGTATATACATACAACATATTTCGAAATGGATATGTTGATTTAGGAATTTTAATTAATGGTTGAAAAATAACATAAATAATTATTACGTAAAATGCAATTTAAAACAATGAAAAATATAACAAAATTTTAGAATTACTCTATATAATATATAGGTACTCAACAACATAACTTACATATGAGAGCTTATATATTTTTCAATAGTGCTTATTTATATATATATGTATATTTTTTTTAACTTATATATGAATTTAAATTTTTATAATAGAATTGAAGGAAAAAATAATATACAAAGCAAATTTTTTTTTTTGTACTCTCTGTTGCATTTTAGTTATATGTATATATATAAAATACTTATATATATATATATATATATATATTAAAATGAAAATGAAATGAGAAGAGATCATCATCAAAATGATGAAAATATTTAAAGAATTTTATTATTTTTTTTTTTGGTTGATGCAACAGAAATACAACAAAAAAAAAATTTATAAATTAAAATAACATAAACTGACAGACAATATTAAAAAAAAAACATTTTTAAATTTCACTTTGATTCAATACTTAAATGAGGAAGAGAGTGTATAGTAGATTATGTCAACTCTAGGATACTTGCAGGAACATATAGTTAACACGTAACATCATCCAGTCCAGTTAATTATTTTGGATATGTGACTCGGAAAGTGGTGATTATTAACATAATGACGTCATCACATAACGGAACTTCATATCTTGAAGTTTTCAAATATATATTATGTCATTAGTTCCGCCGCCGTCATCTAGTTGCTGAAAAAGGCAATACATAATTTCCTCAGCATTTTGTACTTTTTTAATTAAACCGTTATATTTTTACCGTAAGACAATAAACTGAAACCATTCTTTGCAATATTGTAGGGTAGGATATGGTATTAATATACATCTTACGTCATACGAAACGGTGCTACCGTTTCTGAGATATTGCAATTTAAAATGGGAATTTTAAAAAACAAAACCAATCCGTTATGTGATGACGTAGTAATTTAAATCTTTGATCGCGCTTTAACGGAAATTTGTTCTTCGAACAGCTATTTCAGCTATTTCGAACCTCTTACACTACACCAACTAAATTTTGTGAAGATGCTGGTCATGAAATTTATCCAGTTTCATTAAGTATAAAGTTATTTTCATATACGGCTGGATGGCACAGTGGTTAGAGTGCCGACTTTCATGCGAAAGGCCCAAATTCGAATCCCGGTGAAAGTTAAAATACTTTTTTGGTTTTTGACTTGACTCAGCTACCATTTGTCATTGGGTTCAAATTAATGACTTAGTCAATAATTAATAATTATATATCTCTAGTAAAAAATACATTAATATAGCAATATAACAAAAGGGGTTCGCCACAAGTGCTAAGCACTTCTTAGAGCCTGTGAATAAAAAATTAATAAAAAAGAAATATACAAAAGAGTTGCATAGCAGCTACTCAAACCAGCATTGCTTAAACTATCTGGATTTCATTAACACATTTAGTATCAGTAAAATATTTTAGTTTCCAAGCTTCTTAGAATGCACATAGCTATATCAATTTACTTTTCAGTTCTGATCCGATTCAAACCTTTGTAACTATATCTACCAACCCTCATTCTGTGTTGCAATCGTAATTTCAAATTTCAGAGCACCCTTTGACTTACATTCAAATGGGTTTAAAAAAAAAATACTTTTTTTTATAATTGTATATGTACTCGTACTTACACATATAGCTTAACAAAAGTTTAATATTAAATGCAATCAATTTTAAAATTTCATATAAATGAAAAAAAAACACAATTTTTACTATAAAAAAAAATTTTTTAATAGTATCGTTTAAAAATATTAAATTTATTAATTTTTTTTTTTAGAAATTATAAAAAAAAATTCAATCTATTGAAAAAATTTAAAAGATTAAATTTAATCCATTTAATTATACATTGATATTTCATTGATTCAATTATAATAACTATTTTGTTTAAAAATATTAAATCGTTTCCTCAAATTAATAGATACAATTTTATATCACAGATTATGGTATTGAGTTCCATTGAAAATGTTTAATTGTTTTAAATAACTCTTTTTTTATTTGGTGGATTTTATATTTCAGGAGGTTTTTGATACAGACCCTCTTATTGTAATTTCAATTCAATTTCATTTGATTAGAACTCAAGAGATTTGAAAAACTTTCATATAAGTTAGTTACCACAATATTTTATTTATGTTTTTGGAAAAAAGGAACACTCAAACTTTAAATGCCACAAACAAAATACCTTCAAACTCAGGATATCGCAAAAATATATTCTATTTGATAATCAAGATGTATGATGACAATACAGTGTATGATGGCAGTCATAATACTGTGTATGATGACAATCATAATACAGTATATGATGACAATTATAACACCAAAGATAAACGACACTTGACAAGTATTCCTTTTGTTAAATTATGTCTATTCCTAAAACCAATGTTTGGCTACATTCAATATAATAAATAAAATAAAATAAAACAAAAAATCTTTTTTTCAATATATACTTTTGTTATAGTACTAGCCCCCTAAAATGTAGAAAATAAAAAATTGAAGGTAGATCTTGGGAATTTGTTACTGTGTTAATATAAAAGTAAATTGCTGGTATAAGAAACAGTTCTTTTAATGTTTGAAAACTTTTAAACTTAAAATATTGAAAATTTTCATTAACCAAAAATTGATGGTAGGTCTTTTGCATTTAAAAATGTTTCAGTAGAAAAGTAAATTGCTGAAATGGGAGACAGTTCCTCTTTCAGATAGTCTTAATGCAGCAATTTACTTTTATATTAAAACACTTTTAAATGCAAAAGATCTATCATTAATTTTTGGTTAATGAAAATTTTCAACATTTTAAGATGAAGATGAGTAATTACGTATTTTACTTCTTGCATGTTTCGTATTTTATAAAATGTTGGCATCGTGGGTTCAAATTCGCTTCATGGTGAATTTTTTTTTTAATTTTAATCTAAATTTTTTTTTTTATTTAAGTACCTACCTACTTGTATAAATTTTAAATTAATGAACCAAAAATGAACGGACTGACATAAAACCAAAACCCTAAAAATTTTTTATATGAAACTGATCGTCCACATAATTATTTGGTCTATGTTTTTATATTATCAAAGTGAAGTATTTTAGTTCTTAAAGTTACAAATTTTTAAAGAAACAATCCAAATAAATTAATTTTCTTTGTAATTTTTTTTGATTATTTCTGTTGAATTTAAAAAAATTATTGTTTGTTAAGGAGGATCGACCTCAGATCTATTTACACCCTAAGCCACTTTGCTAACCACTGAACCATACAATTCTTATAAATTTATGGTCAGATTTCTAATATAAATGTATCACTATCTGACATAATGAAAAATAAAGCCATAGACACAGGCAAGTTCAATCAAAAGTATATAATAAGAATAAATTTGACTGGATATCGCATGTATAAAGGAATAATGGGAATATCCCGACTTCAACGGGTATTCCCCGAAGTTCACCTAGCAACTGCCTCCAAACTACTTCATAATTAAAGTTTATTACATAAATAATTAAACTACAAGTTTTTACCCTGTTCCTAATTAGATATTTAAAACAATTAATATTAAATCTAAATATTTACATATTTTATTATTCATATTTTATTTTAAAAATTTTCCCCCACATTTAACATTGGGTCATAATAATAAAAAAATAAAATAAACTAATTAATATTATAATAGAAAATAAATAAAACTTATTAAATTGACCATTCATTCTAATCTCATATTTATAAACTTCTGGATTTTCTAATTTTATTTTGAAAAAAATCCTTTCCTTGCTCATCCTTGATTTCCCTTAAAATAACCAAAAGAACTCTGCACCACAAAGACAAAATCTGTTTTTAAACATACATGGGATAGTAACCCATTTTTTAATACACAAAAAAAAAATTTGAAAATCCCTTAAAAATAAATAAAATATATTTAAAATAATTATATACAAAAAAACTAAAATAAAATATAATAAAATAAAATATTCATTATTTCTATTAATTTTGTTTTAATTTTCCTTTTTATTAACTTAAAATATGGAATTTTTTTTTTTGTAATTTAAATTTTAAACCCTTTTTCCCAATTTTTTGTATAATATTTAACCCTGACCTTATGACATTTTAAGCCTATATTTTCATTAAAATTAAATATTAATTTAAAAATAATTAATTGGACATAAAAAAAACAAAAAGCAATATATTTATTTAAGTCCCATAGCAAAAGATCTAGAACCTCTTCCCAACCTTCTCTTTCAACAATTTTTCCATATTTTATAATATGATCTGTTTTGGTCACTTTGTTAATTTGTTGAAGTTTTCAAAAAAAAAACCCTTTTGAGATTTTGGGCATAGAAATTACATTAAAAAAAACTTTTATTTTTCTATTTTTAAAATATTTAAAAAAAAAAAACAACAAAACCCTCAGCCCCCACATAACCCAATCAAAAACTATTAAACTTGTATCTTTTTTTTTCCTATGCATAAATTTTAATGCAAAAATTAAAACAATTTAAAAACAAAATATTTACTTTATAATACTTTAACACTTCCGGTTACCCCCAATTTAAAAATTTAAAAATATTTTTTTTTTTTTATCTATTTTCTAAAAATTTTTTTTCCTATAGGTATTTTTTTTGATTTTTTTTTTTTTTTCCAACTAACAAAAAAAAAACTTTTTTTTAGTTTTGGAAAAATTTATAAAAAAAAAAAAAATAAATTATAGAAAAATGAGTCGATGAAACCGACTTAGTAATACCCTGCACCTTCAAAAATTCAACTAACAATTACACGAACCCTTCAACTCTCTAATTCATTTCAGATTTCAGGAACATTAAGCATATAGGCCAGAACTTCTTTGAACCAAATTTTAATTTTCTAACTATTTAATTCCGAAGATATGCTCTCTAGATCTTAGGTGGTGTTTGGGAAGTACCCGTACCATTACTCCAATTAATCTCCAATTTTAGGGACATAATGAAAACCGAACAGAATTATTGTACCAAATTTGAAGTTTCTGTCTTGATTAAGTTCGTAGATAAACTAGTTAAATCTTGGGAGGTGTGTAGGATGTTGCTGAACCACCACATAAATTCATTCTAAACTTTAGATACAAAAAAAAAAAAACAGGAAGAAACACTTTTTTACTAATTTGAAGGTTCTATCTTTATTGATCTCCCACATATGCTCGTTTGATTTTGATTCGATCAGAAGCTTCCAGAAGCCGAATCCTTGAACTGATCTCGCCAATTTTGGATATCCGCCTTACTTTCATCATTTGTAACCTGCGCTATAAATTCCATCATTTACCATCTCTATTTTTTGAGTTATCCAGCGTATGGACGAATGGACATCGATAAATGGACCCAAGAGATGACGCTGAGCAAAAATATATATATACTTTTCTATATCTGGCTTGCCCCTTAATACTCCTCTACCCAATTCAAGTGTAGGGTACAAAAAAAAAAAAATTTTTATTTAATTTTATACCACAAAATTTTGGAATTAAAAAAACAAATTTAATCCTGATATCCTTTCTTTATCCTTTTTGTTATTTTTTTTGAAAGTTTTTTTTTTTTTTGAATAATTATCGCCATTTTGAATATAATTTTAGTAAATCACTGTAAAATTAAATGAATTTTAGAATGCAAAAAAAAAAATAATATAATATTTGGTGGAAAATTAAATAAATTAAATTTATGCAAAACTATTGAAGTAATAATAAATGATCTCTCTTTTTTTTTTTCGTATTTTCCTATATAAATTTCATATTGCGTTCATATTGTATTCTCTGTTGTTGTTGTTGTTGTTTTAAGTTTCAACTGATTCTAACCCTGGAATAATCAAATATTAACTGAGTCAAAAAAAGTATTACTATATATTATTATATCTGTGTTTTTTTTTCAAATTAATTTCAATTCCATGGAATTTTTTTTTTTTGTTTGAAATTGCACCGAAATAATTTAATGATCCTATAGATAGATTTCTGAATGAAAAACACATTTTATGGGGCAATTTTATAATAAAAATGTGACTAGAATTTATTTTCTATTTTAAAACTTTTATTCAAAAATGTTTTATAATTTTTCTCAAAAAATGGAAGTTGATCAATTCTAGCTCTACAGAGCAATATCGGTTCAACACCCTGTATATCATCCTAAACCTATTAATTACATTTTTCCAATTATAAAAGAATTTTAAACAAATTATACTAAGTATTAAAAAATATAATTTGGATTTTTTCCAAAACCTGTAAAGTAATGATTAAAATGGTACTTAAATACTGTGAAGTATCATTACTTGGTAATCATTCAATTACTTCTGAAGTACTATAAAAATTTTGCAATTATATATTCAATTACCATAGTAAAAAGAGTTATCTATGTATTTACTTGATTATTCCTAAAAAGTAATCAAATTTGAATTTCTAATTACTTTTATAATTATTTTTGAAATTGAATTACTTTTGTAATTATTTTTGAAATTGAATTATTTTTGTAATTATTTTTGATACTTGAAATACTATTGAATTATTTTTAATACTAAATTTTGACAGATAATTAGGTTGTGTTGTCAATCATAACAGAAAATCACATCAAAATTGTTAATGACTACCTTTTTTTAGGTAGCGTTGTATATCACAATAGCAGCATGGTTGAGATTTCATTGATTACATAAATTAAATTGCATTGATATTATGTTCATTATAAATAAAATTCAATTTGTTTAAATATAATTTATTTTGCTTCTTTTATGAATACAACACTATGCAATGTGCAAAATGCTTTATTCAAAGGAAATGTAGTAAGTATGTAATATGTATACATGTACTTGTCAAATGTCAATTAATGACTTTAACTACTCTTAAATTATTTTTAATACTTTAAGTACTTTTTTAGTTATTCTTGATACTTGAAATACTTTTGTAATAAATTTTGATAATTTAACTGAAATACTTTGATAATTACTTTAAAATAATTAAATACCAAAAAAATACGAAGTTATCATAAGAATTACAAGTATTGTAAATTACTTTTGAAAAAATTGAAAAAATTAAAGTACATTTTAAACAGACTCTAGTTACAATTGGATTTTCTCAATAGTTATATCATTTGCTTTAAAAAATCTAAAATTGTACGAAAGCAATATTGGAGGATTGCCCATCATTAAATATCTGATCTGACTACTTTTTTTTTAATTCTTTTATTTCTCTTTTCTTTTTATTTGTTTTTTTTACAATTTTAAATAATATTTTTTTTTTTGCACCAGTTTGTTTACATAAAGATGAGCAGCAGTAAATCATCTATCCATTTCAGAACAGAGAGCATCAATGTCAGATAATTTGCACCCCATATTTAATTTAGTTTTTTAACTATGGATTTTTTTTTATAAATTTGTACAAAAAAATCCCAATTTTGTTTTTGCGAAACTTAATGCCGTTTTTTTCTTATTTTTCTTCTTTTTTTTTTGTGAACTTTTCCTATGTTAAAGCAAAAACTAAAAAAAAAAAAAAACTAAAATTAAAAAAAAAAAAAGTTCATTGAAAGCAGATGTCGCACTGTGAACTCAATTTGAATAATTTTTGGTTTCAGAATGAAATCATTTAAAGAAAAAAAGTAAAAAAGAAAATTAAGAAAAAAAAATGAGGAGCAAATTGTGCCATCAAGTACAATTTTTTTTTTTTACTTTTTTTTTCAATACTATTTTTACAGTTATTTTTAACAAATTTTTTTTTTTAAATAATTTTTTCTTCCTTTTGTGTAAAATTTATTTTATTTTTTTTTTTTTTATAAATTAATCCCTCCTAATACAGTTACAATTATGTAAGTTTTCCCATATACTAAAAAAAAAACCATCATTAAAGCAGTTAAATTAAATTGAAAGTTTATTTTATGTGTCAAAGTGTATTTGTGTGTGTGCGTGTTATATGACTCTTCTGTGCTAATTTATTTCATAGTTGTAGGTTTTATAATGCAAAAAAAATGAAATCCTTGAAAGTGTGAAAATTTATTTATTTTTTTTTTATGTTTTAATAATTTGGTTTTTACTGTGTTTTCTCTTCCTCCCCCTCCACTTTTAATTTTATCACATTTTTTTATAAAGAAAAAGTATTTGGGATATAATTAATTAATTTACCTACTATGCATAATAATACATAGGTATCTAAAGATAGAAATGTCTATGTTTCATATTTAAGTTTAAATTATATTTTATATAACTTTAAAATTTATTTATTGTACATGTTAAGTTGGTTCTTTAAATATTTAAATTTTATTATAATTATTCCTTAATCAATTCTTAATTAGGTTAAGAAATATGGTGATGAATAAAAAAGTAAGTTAGTTAAAAATTAAATTATCTATAGATTAAGTATGTCTTTTATTACAGTTAGTAAAATTTCAAATAGAAGTGATATAAATTTTAAAATCAAGTTTACTAAAATTTTGCAAAAATCAATTTCTTCCTGCAGGATTAAGCCCTTAATTCGGAAAAGAGTTGAAATTTCATTGATTACATACGCGTAGTTGTCAAATGTCAATTCATGCATGTGCATAAGAAACGTCAAAACGTCGTAGTAAAATTTAGACTAATTGCTAACGAATACATTACAATGGATCGATGTATAATTTTAGATTTAATATATACTCTACAAGTTTTCTATAAAGTAATCAAATCGTGTTAGTTTCTCAGAGTTCAGTTTAAATTTTTCCAGACTATAACCAAACTACATATTTTTGAGAATTTCTCTAATAACATAAACTACAATGGGTTGTAAAATTGTTAGAAACAGTACGATCTTTTATAATTTCACGATTTAAATAATTTCATGACATTTAATTATATTTAAAGACATTTTTTGTTTGGTTTCTATGGTTACTAGGATTTTATATATTTCCAAAATATAACAACACGGCATCACACGTTTTCTGTCAAAAATTCCGTTAGTTCTAATAAAATAATATTTTTTTGGTTAAACTGTTTATTTTAGTTATATTACGAAAGCCCTGAAGAAATTGCCAAACACCCTGTAAAGGTTTCGTAATATTTTCGAAAGGTAGTGGGAAATTTTGCATTGCCAAGGGAAAAATAAGACGAGACCAGGAAAAGAAATTTAAGAAAATTGGTTTTTATCTTAGGCTGCAAAATAGTTTTTTGGTTCTCAGCTGTATCTTTTTTTGGACGACTCAACTCCTTTTCATAAGGACAAAATGGGTGCAAGACTAATTCATTTCTTACATATAAAAATAACAGTTTTATTTTTCAGAGTGTCCCTAATAATTTTTCAACCCACTGTACTAATCCAACCCAGTACTTCATAATACCATTCTAGTAGCGTACACCTTAAAAATCCTTGTTTAACTTACAAAAAAGAAAAATTTCTTTAAAAATGTGTAGGCATTTCTTTACAACCACAACAAAATCCTTTAAAATACACTAATACTAATACAAATTTTTTTTTTCATTTTAAAACTTTTTCGCATCATTATTCTTTTCTTAAAAATTTTTTTTTCTAAAACTTAAATTGAACCATCTTTTCACCCACAAACAAGCATACATGGATTAAATCCTTACATAATCCTTGTTGTAATTTATATAAATTTATATTTAAACATATATGATGTGTGTTTGTTTATTGGTATTTTCCATTGTATGTTTGTATGATGCTAACTCTTAACTACAATTCCCCCCTCCCTCTTTATTAAAAGTTCTCTTTTTTTCATAAGTTAATTTTTTTAATGAATTTGGCACATATACGAGTATTATGTGTATAACCTTTATATCCAAATCTCTATAGAAACTAATACATCTCTGAGTTTTAAGAAAACTAACAAAGCATCCCAATAACCCTTTCTTTATAATATTTATACATATATATACAAAAATAAAAGTTAATCACTAATTATAAAATTGAGCTATATTTATTTTTGTAAATTACAGGTACATTTATATACTTTATATTCCAGCAGGTGTGATGATTTTCATATTATATTAGAAAAGTTTTTTTTTTTTTTAAGACCAAAATTGCACTTAATTTTCTTCACCCTTCCGTATTCTTTAGTCGTCCGATCCGACCTTTTAATCATAATATTTTGTACACAATATATACAAATATACGTACGACCTCAAATCAAGTTTCAAAAATTAAAAACAAAATAAAAACTAAAAAAAGACTTATATAAGCGCTTAATATACAATTAATTATGTTGATTATGTTTCTAGAGTATACATATGTATTAAAATTATACATACGTATATGTTGTGTTGTTAGAAAGCATTCTGGGACTCATAATGCTTTATTTTGATTCTGTGTAGGTACAACACAAGACCGTACAACATATATACGATGTAAAATATGAAAAATATGGAAAACGAATGAAGAAATTCTTATTATGACTATAATATTGATGCTGATGATAATCATCATTATGATGATAACGTTGATAATAATGATGACGACCTCTCAAGGGAACATTGGACGCGTTGACATAAATTAAATTGAAAAATAAAAAGCAATGTTTTTCTTTTAGAATACAAACACCTTCCTCTTTAATCATATTTTATATAAATATGTATGTATATATACCTTATAATCATAATTTACACCATATGTATGTATGTAATATATGTATATACTATTATGTAACATAGACTTTAATAATTATGTATTTTATACTAGAAAGAACATCATCATTAAATAGTAATGAATTTACTGTACTTACTTATAAAAAAAGAAACTATAGATTTTTATTTTTATGTATCTATAGATGTAAGGTAAATATATATATATATATATATATATAGCATATGTATATTATATAAGTAAAAATATACTGACACACAAATGAATCTTAGTAAAAGTTAAATATACTTTTTCCATTTTTTTTTAATAAAGTGACGACGACAACATATAATGATTATGATTATCATAAATGATATTGATAATGATGATTATCATCATTTATTATCAGTACTTTGCTAAAAAAATTATTAAAAAAAATTCTTTATTTTTTGAATTATATTTTTCATTCTAAATTAGGAAAAACTGTGATTTTTTATGACATATGAAAAAACGGATGTAAATTTAATTGTGCGTTTTTTAGTTTTAAAAAATTTAAGTGAGAAATTGTATATAATAATAATATATAAAATGAAAAATTATGTATATAATTATATAGTAGAACAAATAAATAATATTCTTATGAGTTTTTTGATTTAATTAATTTTTAAATAATAACACTAGGTAGGATATACAGGGGTGTACAATGAAAGTTTTCAATTAGAAACCATTAAATTATATTTTCAATATTAGTTTGAAATTTATTAATCCAGAACTAATTGGTATTGGTTTATTGGCATTTAATTTATTAACCAAATATTAAGATGAAGAAATGAGTGAGCTTAGAAGGAGTGTTTGAAGAGTTTAATTCTTAAAAGAGTTTTTCACTTTTTTAATTACTTGATTGAATTGCAGGTGTGTTTTATTTGAAAATGGTACGTAAATAAATAGTGTTAAAATGTAAAGGAATATTATATATGAATATATATATATTTAAATATGTAAATGCATGAATAAAATAATACTATAAAATTATTAATTTTATGAGGCATTAACAGGCTGCCATAATTTAAAGTGATTAATATGAATTGATCAATAAATAGAATTCTAGAAACATATTAAAAAATAATTGCATCCCAAAGTACAATGTGGTAAACATTTTAAGGTTTAATATTCTTTAATATTTTTTTGATCCCCCTTTTCTACTAGCACAGAGCTTCCGCAAACCCCCTTTCCATGTAAATCTATTTTGTGCCCATTCCATTCCAGTGCCTACATTTTACTCCTGACATATTCATCTGTACTTCCTGTTCTTGATTGCTATTTTTCTATTGGTTCTTAATCATTAGCTTTAAAAAAGTCTTTATTACTTATTCTTCCTGACCAGCGTATGATTCGAGCGCATTTGTTTACGATTACTTGTAGTTTGCGTGTCTTCTTCTTGACTACCAACCCAAGTTTTACTGCTAGGTGGAACAGTGGTTAGAGTACCGACCTTCCATGCGAAAAGTCCGGGTTCCAATCCCAGTGAAAGTAAAAATACTTTTCTGGTTTTTTTCTCGACTCAGTTACCATTCGGCATTGGTTTCAAATTAATGACTTATTCAGTAATTTATAATTATTTATCTCCAATAAAAAATATTTTAATATAACAACATAAACAAATGCAAAATATAAACATATAATTTAACTGCATAATATAACTCACAGGTATAGAATGTAATATAACTCAAATACAAAATGTTACAATATAGGGTGACCGGTGCATGCTTGGAATGTTCTCAGTTTTATTTTTCTTGCTTTTTGCGATGATCTTCATATTTTTCACAGTTTTCTAAAAATCACCCTAGTTTTCGTCAATTTTTAATATTTTTTTTGGTACCACCTTGTTTGGTCATAATAATCTCTAGATAATTGAACTTATTTACATTTCAATTCTTTTATTTTTATTTGAAAATGGTCTTATGTTGTTGGTGTTCCCTCTCAAAATCATTATTTTGTCAATATTTATTCCTAAATTTAATTTACAGTATTACAATTTGATAACACAATCTGATATCTGATGAATTACCACCCACTATTAGTTGAAATAATAGTTGAAAATACATCATTATCTCATAATCCTTACAATTCCTACCAATTTACCATATTATAAAATATTAAATAGGTTTCTTCTTACTTATGTAAAAATTTCAAAATTTTAATCAAATATGTTGTGGGCTAAATTTGTGGGAACTTCTCCTTTTAAAATTTTTTGATATAAAAGAATTCCTTAAATTCTGATTTGCATTATCTGAAGTTGGAACTTAAGAGAAGCAACCAATATTTATCTGGTAACTACTTTAGCAACATATTTTTTAAAATTTGAAACCAATCTGATATTTGAAATAACTTTCAAAACTGTTGGTCATTAATATAAATTTCAAAACTAAAATTAAAATGTAAAACAATTTTAAATATTATTTAAAAAAAAAATAAATTATAAATATAACACTTAAACTTTAAAACTATGGTTCAAAAAACCAATACCAACACTAAAACAAAGTAAAAACTTTCTCAAAAAAAAAAAAAAAAAAAAAAACAAGAAATAAAAAACATTGTTAATAAATAAAGTAAATTAAACTAAAACGTATTAAAATAAAAACGAATTAAAAACAAGAACAACGAGGAAGAGTGTAGTAGAGTAGACTGTGTCAACTCTGGGATACCCGTGTGACTGTAACATATACATTATATCATTACTTTTTACAAAATTTCAAACATACAGCTTTATTAAGTGTACTGGAATACTCATATAAAAGAAGTAGTTGCATGGCAGCTACTCGGCCCTCTACAGTAGACCAACAAAATTTTGCAGAAACTTTGGCCATTACACTAAACTATTTTTAGCAAAATTTCAGACACCCAGCTTCATTAGGTAGAGAGTAATGCTCATATAAAATAAGAAGTTGTATGGCAGCTACTCGAACCCAATGCAGTAGAACAACCAAATTTTGCAGAAACTTTGGCCATAAAACTAAACTACTTTTGGCAAAATTTCAGACACGCAGCTGTACAGAGTAATACTCATATAAAAGAAGGAGTTGTATCGCAACTACCCGAACCCATGGACCAAAATGGCTGGATTTAAATAGCGATGATGGCTATTGCAAAAAATGAATTTCCGAAAATTTCAAGATCCTACCTCCTTTAGTTTTTGAGTTATTGTGCGGACGGACGGACGAACAGACGGACGGACATACATAGCTAAATCGATTTTTTTTTCGATTCTGATCCGATCCATACACTTGAGTTTATATCTACCCTCCCTCCTTCTCTGCGTCACAAACGTAATGGCAAATTTATAATACCCTTTGACTATATACGGGTATAAAAAAAGAAAATCAAAAAAAAAAAATTTTAACTTAAAACAATAAAATAAAATATTACAAACACATTCATTTAAAATTCAATCACCACATATATACGGGTTATAAAAACAAGTATTACTTTTTTATTTTTTGTATTTTCCCGCTTCCAGTTAAAAAAAAAAAAACAAAAACAAAAACAAAAAAATAAAAATAAAAACATTTGAAACTCAAATAAAACTGCATAACATTCACAATTTCAAAATAAAATTTTTAAATTAATTTCACCTCCATTTAACTATTTCAGTATATACTTTTCTATATAAATATGTTTCATCCTTTTCATATTTAATGTTCTTATCCTTTTTTTTCCTATATTTATTTTAATTTTTAATTTTTTTCAATGTAAGCAAATTTTTGCAGATTTTCAGGATTTTCAGGATATATTTCTGCACCATAAAAAAAAATAATATAAACTGTAAATTATTCTGAAAATAAAAAATTAAAAAAAAAAAAAACAAACAAAACTAGAAACAACAGGATTCGCCTAACGTTGAAAAATCAACAAAAAAATTCATATAGTAAAGCTTAAAATCAACACAATTGTATTGATATATATTATATATCTATATATACATATACCTATGTCCTATACATATATACATAGTAAAAAAAAAAGGCAAATTTATAGTCCTATCGGTCGAATATAAAATCTATTTACATTAATATAAACGCAGAACAAAGTAATGAATCAACAGCACCTATATTATATATACAGGGTGTTTCAGACTTGATGGTATTTATTGTAATGGATAATCGGATATTTGGATACGAACAAGAAGTTCTAAGATAAGGAAGGTAAAAGGATATCAGATAAGATATGAAATGTAAAACATATATGGGAAGCTTTTGATGACTTAAATTGAGAAATAGAAGATTTTAAAAATGAAATAATAACGGTTTTTCTGCAAAAATTACAGTTTTTTAATAAAAACAATGAAAAATATCAATATTTTTTTGGATTTAAGTCCTTGTGACTCTGTAACTATGAAGTATAAAAAACAAATTTTGGATAAATAGTATAGTAAGTACTGATAACTCAAAACTTCAGTTAGCTATTGACATTTAAACGTCAATCTTAATCTTCTACGCTGCACTAAGCCGATCAGATGTTTTCATTTCTCTAAGATTTTGTCATTTCTCTTTCTAAAAGTTTACACAATGCTTTTGAAGACAGTAATCCGGGAACCGTTGGTAATAGACCCTCCTTAACTTACAATTTTGGTTACTCCCGAAACGCCTGATCGCCCAGTCAAATGGCAAGCAAACCCATCAAGTCGGAAACACCCTGTAAATACAAACAATTCTTACCTACATATGAAAAGGACATAAAAAACTAAAAAATTACAAAATAAAAATAGAAAACCCTGTATTGCAAAAAAAGCTCTGGAAAATTTTTTTATATAAAAAACAAAAATGAAAATTTCATTTTGTTCCAATATTTGTCAGGACCAACGAAACGAAAAGGTGTTAAGCTGATAATAAGGGTTTTTTTTTTTTTATTATTTTTACTCTTATTTTTTATTCATATATCCTTCATTATTTTTTTTTATTTTTATTATTTTTATTCTTATTATTTTTTTTTGATTTCTTTTGTTTGATAGTTGACTACAACAACAACAAAAAGGAACTAAAGGATACTCTTTGGTTTTTTTTTTTAAACTGAAAATTCTACAAAAAAAAAAAGCCAACAACAATAATATGAACTATATAATACCATCAAACATGATGTTCCTTTCTCGGGTACTTAAAATTCAAATTCAGCAGAAAAATAAACGAACCAATGAACACAAGTATGGAACGATGAAGAAATTCTAAAACAAAAAAAAAACAGCAAAGCAAATAAAAAAATCGGAAGAAAAACTGAAAAAAAATGGATTTTGTAAGGAAGTAGAAAAGAGAGAGGAATTCAACCGACCGACCAAAACGAGACGAAAACTGATGGTGTATACTGTATATGTATTATAACATTGAATAAACTATGTGGCTGTGTGCTGATGGTTGAATAACTAAATTTTTTTTTTTTTTTTTTGAAAATCTTTTGTTCCAAAAACCCAAAATATGTAACAAATAAAAATAAAGAGAAGAATGAACATCAATTTAAAAATAGAATTAGGATTCCAAAAACAAAAAAAAAAAAAAATTAGGAATAGACGATTTTAAGGTAAATTGAAATTTATTCATTGAAAATTTATTCATTGTTTATTTACGAATACAAAATAAAAAAAATTGGTCCGGATTATCCATAAGAAACTTTAGATAAGAATTCAGTTTTTTGTAGTGCGTTTTTTTTCTAAAATTTATTACACAGATATAACAGCCCTATAAATAGTTAATTTAAATCAATTTCGTTTAAGTCCATTTGTTTATTGTTCAAGCGGATAATTTTTTTTGAAGAACATGAATAATTTCAATTTAATTTGAAGAACATATACATATTTAGATTTCATGTATTTGTTAATTCTAAATATACTATGATGGAATTGTAACCAAGGATTGAAATTCGATTTCTTATAATATCTTATATACATTTTTTGGTGTATCTTATCATATCTTATACTTATTCCAGTTAAATAGATGAGTAGTTATGTTCACTGTTGTATAAGGAGTATGAAGTAGTAAGTTTCATAACTGGGTGTAACAATATAAGCAAATATAAAATATAAACAAATAATTTAATTGAATTATATAACTCACAGATATAGAATGCAGTATAAACAAAAATAGAATTGTATCTATTGAAAATCTAAGACGTTTCTACATGTTATAAGGCCTAGTACTATCTCATGTTTAAATTGTATGTGGATTTCATTAAAATCAATTTTAATAACACGAATATAATATGACCCCCAGTTCCAAAATGTACCAATGGTATAGACAGGCTTATTAGCCTAACTAGTTAGCGCTTAAACAAAAAAAAAAAAATCATATTTTGTTTTTTAAAAAGATAGTAAATCTTTTAGGTTTATTATACATACTTTGCTCTTTTCTTATAATAACTTAGTAATTTAGATAAGAACTTGAAAAAGTTTTCGGAGGCCATACTGGCTAATTCCTCAGCAATACAAAATCTGTTTCCCAAATAAAATAATCGTTTCCATGTCATTTTTATTTCAGAGTAGATTTCTTCTAGACATTTCCATAAGTAATATTTTAAAGGAGTGTGGCCTATCATGGGACACCGAAGTTACGTAACTTATTCACTTTTATATTTTGTAGAATTGAAAATTTTTTCGAGTTACTGGATCATAGAAGAGTATTCCAGTAAGATATTCATATGTCCTTTTTCTATTCATCTATCTAAAATAAGTTTTTATCAACTTTTTAAGTGTCATCAGGAAAAGGAAGGAAAACCCTTTAAGTTTCTTTGATCTGTCTCTACGATCCCAAAAATTTTCAGTATCTTTTTAAGTGTTGTCAGATACGCTTCAATATTATGGGTTTCTTCGAACTGCCTCTACGTTTTTTAAAATCCCATATGTTCTGACACTATTATTATTTTGAGAGAACTGTCAATTATTGGATGTGGCTATTATTCAAGATTACAAAAAGAAAATATTCTAATTATTTACAATTTATCGTCTTATACAAGAATTTCTTATTTGTGTGTTAACTTTTTAGACAACAGCATTACCTTACTTTATAATCTAAATTACTAGACAGTTACTTTTTAATATTACCCAACAATGGTTTGTATCCACAATCCCTTTCGATTTAAAATAACAGGTCTTTTTAATCATTAAGACAATGGTGGATACTTTCATTTGTAAGTCAACTTCTAAACTTATAATTTCTGCATAGTTTTTGAACATAATTCTAAATCTCTGATTATCTAATGTTTTCAATATTAGACAATTACCAATTTACAAAAAAAAAATACTAAAACTTATAATTCCATCAAAACCACTTACTCTTTACAAAAACAAATTAATTTACCAATTCAATTTAATTAAAAATAAAAACAGATAATTGGATTTATTTTAAATTGTTTTAAAATACCTTTTATAGAAACCAAAACAAACAATTAAATTTAATTTGTATGTACGTATGTATGTAGTTATTTACTGAAATAGAAGATTAAGTATATTCATCTTTCAGAATCTACTTAAAAAAAACTCCAAATACTCAATATGACAACAATCTTGTTAATAAACTATTCCTTTGAATTTTTACATAACACATATTTACATATTTTGTATGAAAAATAATGATAATGTCAAATGTCATTTTTGACACATAAAATAAAAAAAAATTTTATTTTCTATAAGAAAAATCAAAAAAACTATAAAATTTATAATACAACAATATGTATTTATTTTTAGTTCCTTAATTCTTCAAAAAATTTTCTCTTCTATCAATCTTAAAATATATATATATATTTGTAAATATATATTATATTTGATATATTTGACATTTTTTGACATTTTCTATCAAAAATTGACATTAACATAATAATAAAGAAAACAAAAATGAAAATACTAGAATTTTTTCAATTTTTATTTAGTTAAATTTTTTTTAACAAAAAGTAAATAGAAATTTTTTGTGTCAAATGCTAAATATCCGTTTAATCCTTTAACATTTTAATACCTCTGTGTTTATATATATACTTATATACAACAATTTAATAAAATAATAAAAACAAATATATTTTTTGCATAGAAATGTATTCTATATTTATAAAAATTTTAAATTATTTTATTTATACATAAATATACAATATACAGTGGGCAGCATTATAATTTATGTATTAAAATTTTTTTCTATTCTTAGCACTATATATTCAAATTGCGATATCATCGATTATTACGATTGAAAAATCAAAATGAGAATTAATACATACAAACTTTGATCAAACTTAAAAGAGAAGTAATAATTTCAACGACTTTTAAACGTCAAACAATCAAATGTCATACGAACATTTAATGTCATTGTCATCTCAAATTGCATAGAATCTTACAGAACAAGTTCATTTAGTATAACAATAATAATAATATCAAGTCCTCTATATTTTATTAATTTTTTTATTCAATAAAATTCCATAGTAGTGTAAAGGAATTATAATAAAAGAATTGTCAAAACGAAGAATCAAAAAATGTCAAATTTTACTAAACTTTTTTCAGTGACTTTTTAATATTGTAGTTTTGGTTATGGTGTCGGATCAAATCGTACTAATTGTAAAATGCCATATCGTATAAGTATATAATTTCATATTTGAAAATTATTTCAATATAATTACTGCTATGATGCACCTGCCTGTACCTCGAAATTCGAGCAAGGAATATTAATACCGATTATTTTGACACATACGAGTATTTTGACATGTCTGAAAATGTTATTTGGAAAAATGTGAATAAAAATTTTAAAATTTCAGAAAAATATTTAGAATGACGTGGATTCGTATTAAATATCTATCAATTTAAAAAAAATTATACAAATTGGTTGGGAGTTGGCCCGGTGAAATGTAGTAAATTGTTTTGATTTTCAGATTAAATAATATGATGATTCTTTCTTCCATTTCTTATTTTCTCATATTACAAAAAATACTACAATTTTAGGTATCTACATTTAAATGATATCTACTGTATTATGAAACAGATAAAAATATTTATTTCATATTATGGATTCTTTGTTGTTTCGGTCACATTAAACACCAAATAATAAATACATTTAAATATAGACAATATGCGAATAATAATAGAAGAAAAAGCGAAGAAGAGATAAAGAATCAAAAACCAAAATATTTAAAAAACCAGAAAAGTATTAAAAACTTAAACGATATTAAAGAAGACAAGAATGATAATAATGATGATGGTGATCACATTAATGGTGATAGAAGGGTGTATGACCCAAAAAAAAAATAAAATAAAATAACACTTTCCTTTAAACATAAAACACACACATACATAGAGTGAGAGAAAGCAAACAAATACCAACATATACAAATATACACATTTAAATGGATTATAATGTAAATTTATAAAGAAAACACTTTGATGCCTTATAAAAAAATAAAAACAACAACAACAACAATAACAAAACTTTTTCCCAATGTTTTCTTTCACTAATTCTTCTTTTCTTTTCTTAGTTTTTCTTTTGTTATTTATTTTATTTTAAATAAACTTATTTTGTTTTTTTTTTACATTATTTTTTATATTTAAGTTTTATTCTATTTCTATCTCTTTCTTTCCCTTAAAGAATTTGCTTTCTTTTTATGATTTTCTTATTTTTTTGAAGTTTTTTTTTATTTGTGTGTTTGTGTGCCGTTGGTGACCCAATTTTTCCAACAGGTTTCAATTTATTGTGTAGTTGAAAGTCGTAAATTAGAATATGATGGAAAAAAAATCAACAAAATAATAGAATGAACAATGTAAAAAAAAAAGAAGCATCTCGATTACGTCAAATCTTTTTAAATGTGATTAAAATTAACAAAAAAACTGTTATATTTTATTTTTTAATTGAAAAAAAGCCCTTTTCTAACCCAAAATAATTCTATTTTTAGGAAATTTTAATAAAACTTTGAAAAAAAGTAACTTTATATTTTCAATCTGTCTGTCTGTCCATTAGTCCGTACGTTCTTTTGTCAAATTTGTATACCATTTGAAATATGGAATAAAATCTTAACTGTAGGTAGGTATCACCCATATGTTACAGAGTTGCAGCCCTGCAAAAAGATTAAAAAGAGTTTTAATTTTCAAGACAAGTCTATTAGAAATAAGATATTCAATCTTAAAACCGACATCTACCTACAATAAGTTTTATAAATATATGTAAAATAAATATATAGGATTGCCATACGGTACTTTAATTTACTGTTATGTGAAACTCATTTTTGCAAAATTCTTGACTCTTTATATCTTTCAAACCCTAGTACTTAAAAAGCTTAAAACTTAGATCTAAAAAAATAAAACTTCAAAACATGGCCCTCTTTTAGAAATTGTACCGCATCAATATTTAAAATTCTCAATTTTTAAAAACTTATAATTATTTTGAACTTATTTTCAATATCACCAAATCTTATTATGGAACATTGTTTAATTTTGAAAATGCACCTTTTTAAAAACCCTTGGTTTTTTTTCATTACCTATTTCCCTTTATACTCAAAAAATACATATACACAAGTATGTATGTGTACTATAGTATTGTTCATATTAAAAATCCTTTTGTATTTTTTAGTATCTTTTTTTTATTCTCTTCATCACAATTTCACAACAAAAAAAAAAAACAAATTTTAAATAAATTTGGATAAAAAAAAAATTCCGAACAAAAAATAGACAGGATCATGAGGAAAAAACAGGATACTATCCTTTATAATAACTATTTTGATAATTTTCACAAAATGAAAAGTGGAAAACCAGCTAAAAAAAAAGGAAAAAATATCAAAATAATAATCAACTCAAAAAAATGGGTTATAATTTCATTAAAAAAAAGGGTATTGGGTCTTCCTCCCATCTGCCCTCTCGTTTAAAAACGTAATGAATTTAAATTATTAATTTTTATTTTTCATCGTCCTCGACATGAATAAATATTAAAAGGCATATTGTTAAAAAAAAACAAAAAAAAAGAAATTAAACAGACAATATTACAAAAAAAACAAAATGGTTACTCTAGAGAAATGAAGTGTGAATGAGAAATGCGAATAATGAAACATCACAATAGCAAAAAAAAAAAAAATAAAAAACAAATTGTGCGAGTCCCAAAGAATGGCAATTTTTTTGTGAATTGACATACACTGTCAAAATATAAAAAAAAAAAACTAAATAAAAAATTTAATATAATATTGTCAATGTATATATGAAAGAAAGTGTCCAAATTTTTTAATTAAAAATATGATATTTTTATTTTGAAAATTTTTGACGTTGAAAACATTTTCATATAAAACATGGTTATGTAACTTTACAGATGTCATTTTAAATCATATAATTAAAGTCTAGATGATCTTATGTTATTTACTGAAATAAAAGGATTATTTGACTAATCCAACTGGAGTTTAGAGTTAATAATAAATGCAATTCATATGATCCTTAATTTATTTGATGATATCTTTTAATTCCTTAAACCAAATAGTCAAATGCTTAGTTCACTTTCTTTCCTTCGAATTTTGACATCTGAATTAGAGTAAGAGAAAGCAAACAAATACCAACATATACACATTTCTTGTGGCATACTTGAATAAGTTTATAAATTGCATTTTAACTGTGTTTTTGCTATGTATGCATTTTCTACAATCAACAAACAAATAAATAAACTTTTGATTTTAATGTATTTAAAGTTTTTGCTATGTAGTTAAATTTCATGTTAATTTTAAGTTTTAGCTATAAGAATATTTCTGTAAAAATATTGTTTTGGTTCAAATAAAATAAAATAAAAAATAAAAATAAATGAAGTAATCAAATTATTATAAAGAATTATTCGAAGTAATCAAACGAAGACAAGTAACGAATTGACGAAATGTGATTTTGATACTTTGCTTCAACAAATTTGACAGTATTTATAAGTAATTCATATTCAAGATATATATTTAATTTTTATTAGACATTATTATATGCCTTATATTATACATGATAACAATAAGATATAAATGTTCCAAATTTTCTTTTAATTTTTTCTATTTAAGCGTATTTCAAAATTACTAAACTTTTATTTATCAAATTTCAATAACTAATACATTTCATTTTGACATTTATTGGCTTCGTTTTAGATTACATTTAGTTTACATTGCTTCCTTTAATTACTTTTAATTTCAATTTTCAATTACATTTATTAAGTACTTTTATGGGATAATGAAAGTCAACAAAAGAATATCTACATACTGCACTATCCCCTTAAGTCATTCTGAAACTTCTAATTTAATTTAATTTAAAAAAAAAAAAACAAATCCCCCCCAAATGACGTTCTTATTGTCAAATTTGGATTGGTCATACACAAAACAAAAAATATCAAACTTGTAAGCTCAATTTTTACATCACAAAATCTGTTTAGTTATGGACATTTTTGTCAAACATATACAAGTAGTTCGTTTTTTACAGAATTATTTATAAACACTTTTTGTTGTTGTTTTTTTTTTACTCATTTCCGTAGAAAAATTTTAAAATATATCCTTTTTTTTTATTTAGTTTGTAAGTATATACACTATATGTATGTGTGTGTTCCTTTATATGTCACTTGATAGAAAGTACTTTATTTCCCATATTTAAAAAAAAGAACCAAATTAAGTACAGAATTCTGAATTCAGTTTTTTTTTTTGTTTTTTGACAGTTAGTACAAAATAATTTTGTTTTTGTATTTCATTCTTGTTTATTCTTGTTAAAATAACCCAATTATTTTCGTATACTTATTTCCTCTACCTTTTTTTTTATCATTTTATTTAATTTTTTTTTTTTTGTTGTTTTGCTGGAATTTTTTTTTTTTTTTTTGAAGATTCTTTTGCAAAGTATCATTTTACACCAAAAGATAAATATTCACAAAAAAATAAAAAAAAAAAAAAGTAAAAAACAAATACCTACACAGTACATTTGATGAGTTGTTAGTTACACCCACCCTTCAAAATTTCCACATAAAAAAGAGAATGAGAAAAGAGTCAAAATGATAATAAAACAAATGTAAAGTGAATACAAAAATAAAAAAAAAAAAAAAACCTACACAGTTAATTTAACGACAAGAACTTCAGAAATTCTTTACGTCACTTTAATAGTAATGTTATTACAAATGTAACAACAGTTATAAAAGTAACAAAACAACAACAACAATATGGGTGAAATAAATATTTAGGGAGTAAATGAAAATGAAAAAATACTCAAGGTATTATTTTCAGTTACTTTTTATTTATATTTAAAAAAAATTTGTTTTATTTTTTATTTTTTGTTGTTGTTTTGTATTTTGATCCTCTTTTGGGTATGAAATGAGAAGTCAATAACAACAACATAGAAAGACTAGTATTGGTGTCTTTTTTTTTTTGTAGGATTTAAATGTCAAGGATAAGTCAAAATAAAAGTTTACAAGTTAATAAATATGTTTTTTTTATTTTTCATTTTTACCTTATTTTTTTTTTTGAATATAATAAAACAATAAATGTTGTTATGTTAAATTTATTTGAAATTTCATTAAATTTTTGTGGAATTCATTTTTTTTTTGAAAATAAAAACAATAATTATAATAGAATTGAAAAACAACATGGTGAACACAAATTTTTGAAAAAATTTATTTTAGAAATTTATTTGTTAGGATTTGTAAAAAACGCACCTTTTGATTATATATTTATTTATTTGTTTATTAATCTATTTTGATTGAAATGAAAAATTAAATAGGATTTTACAATAATCGTAACACCATTGGCTATTGTAAATGTACCCTATATTTCGTGATATTGCGGATTTTTAAGTATGATTTTTTTTTGGGTACTTGGAAAAGATTTAAATTCACACCACTTCAGTAAACCAACCATGAAGTTAAATCAGACCGCCGACGGCGCATCCTGATGTATAATAATATACGAACTTTAATTAGCAGAATTAGAACTTTAAAAAATAAAGTTATAAATGTTTGAGAAATATTATCCTATAAGTATGCTATATTTAAAATTATTTTATAAGAGAATTGCATTTCCTGCTAAATGTTTGATAGACTATGAAATACACTAGAAAATCGTTTAATATCACATATTTTTTACTACAATGAGGATTACACCAAGAAGATTTTACTAACGCGTTTAATAGTCCTTGAGCTTTATTATCCTATAAGTATGCAATTTTTAAAATTATTTTATAAAAAAACTGACTTTCACGCTAAATGCACTTTACAGCATTAAATACTCTAGAAAATGGTTTAATATCACATATATTTTATCACAACGAGAAGCACATATGGAGACTTTACTTACGTTTTTCATATGCCTTAATCTTCTTAGACAAGTAGGTTCTATTCTATTTCGTTATAGTAGACGGACTACATATAAAAAAATACGAATATGGTCCAGCAAACATCAATTCAGATAGTATGAAGTCGATACCAGATATAGATAAATCAATTAGAAATAAAGTGTAAAGCATATTAAAAAGAAAAGATAAAGATTTGTACATACAATAATTAAATATTTTCTACAGTTACCGGAAAAATAATCAGATGTGTAGGAAAATATAGTATTAAGTAAAACATTATAATACTAATACATAACAATCTAAAATTCAAGCACAGCTATATTAATAGCATGCTCCACTAAAATACAGGTTGTTTTAATTCTTTAATGTGCAATAGTACATACATATTGTTCAAATTGAAATCTCAAGTCAATATTCAGAGTTTCCCAAAATTAATTTTTCCTTAAAAGAAAATTACATAAATCCAATCATAAAATCTTAATGATTAATTAAAACAACTTTGTTAAAAACAATTCTTCAAAAACCCCTTAAAAAAACCAAATTCATTTAAAATATTATATTTATATTAAAATTAAATATAAAATAACATTTTTAATAAATAATTACCAATATATATATAAATTAATGTTTTAATGCAATAAAATTAAATAAAAAATTATATATGTATATATATATTGTATTTATTATATACAATCACAAAATTATATTATAATAATTTTGTAATTATCATAAATTAATTTTAATAATCATAATTAGATTTGTATACCTATTTATGTGTAATGTGTAAAATTTACTGTAAAATATAAATTTTAAAATATTTATTGTACAATTTTTACCCCTTTTATATTTTCCAATTTGAAGTTTATTCTTATTATACTTGATTTTGTTTTATTTTTGTCTAATTCTCTTGCTAAATTTATAATTCTCTTGCTATATTATATGTATACATACCTACATACATACATACATAATTCACATAAATTAAATTTTTATAGTTTCAAAAACAAAAAAAAAAAAAAAATAAACTGAAAATGAAAATTTTACAAACAAAATAAACATTTCATATAAAATAAAATTCAAGTGAACAAATTAAAATCTCTTCTGAACCAATAAATAATAAATAATACCCTGTCTAATACCATATAACAATCATATAAAGTTTTTTTTTTTTTTGTTTTTTTTGTTGTATGACATAAATTAATCTATATATGTATATATTTATATACAGGGTGTTTCCTAATTAAGTGCATTGTCATATTATATAACGGTATAAATAATTATGTGTAAAAAAATTTGTATCGGCGTTAAAAAAGGGTTCTACTAGTTTAAACGGCTGGGTGGCACAGTGGTTAGAATGCCGACTTTCATGCGAGATGCTCTGGGTTTGAATCCCAGTGAAAGTGAAAAAACTTTTATCTGGTTTTCAACTCGACTCAGCTACCATTCGCCTTTGGGTTCAAATTAATGGCTTAATTAATAATTAGTAATTATATATGTTTAATAATAAATATATAAATATAACAATATAAACAAATACAAAATGTAAACAAATATTTCAATTAAATAATATAACTCCCTGATATAGAATACCATATAGCTCAAGTACAAAATTATTACAATATAAACAAAAATAGAACTGTATTTATTGAAAATCTAAGACATTTATACATGTTATAAGGCGTAGTACTATCTCATGTTTAAATTGTATGTGGACTTCATTTGATCAGTTCTAATATATGAATATATCTCCCCTGTTCCGACATGCACATATATAGTCAGGCTGTTTAGCCTATCACAGTGAACAGTTAGCACGTAGAGGTGCCGGCAAAAAAAAAAAAAAAAAAAAAAAAAAAACCATATTTTTTCTGAATATGTCATTCATTATCCCATTACCTCATCCGCCGTAATCCCAGAATCCTATATTTCCCTTATCCTTATTTCTCATCTCCAGAAGCTAGCTGTATCAAAAATCCCATCCTAAAATTTAGTGATTTTGGTATGTAAAAGCCGCTTATTACCCATAGGAACTGCTCATAGCGCCTTCGATCATAAGGGATTTTCGACGATTGCCATGTCCCAGTACTTTACATCTTAACATCTTACATTGTTTATGAGAAAGTCCTTGTAATTTGCCATAAATCTAATTTTTAATTAATTTTTTATAAAAAATTTAATATCATTAATTTATTCAATAAATTTTAAATTTCAAAACTATAATTAGGAAACACCCTGTATATGTAATATTCGCAAATGTATTTATATTTATATAAATTACATACATTTGTACTTGACTAAATCGTATACGGGTTTATATTATTGTCATAAATTAATATTATTGTATAATTTTCAATTTCAATTGTTTTCAATTTAATTCAAAAACCTCAATTTTTATTTATAATATAATATTTTATATATTTTTATTATAATATCAGGTGTTCTCATACCTGGGGTTTTTTTTTTTTTGTAATAACAGATTTTTTGATCATATTATGTACAAATTTTTTAACATTTAAAGGAAATCCCTTTTATGTTTGTAACATTATATGTAATTAATTTATTATATACTGTATTGTTAATTAATTTTCTTCTGTATTTTATTAAAAACAAACATTAAAACATGCACACACACACATACCTATATAAAAACAATAACTAATAAATTATTAGAATCGTTTATGAAATGTAAATAAAATTAATTATTTATTGAAAATTATTTAATAATAAATGTGGAGTTTTTTTGAGGAGAAGGCGGGGTGGGTGTGGAGCTTATTAGGTATAATTTATTTAGTTAAAAATAAATTTTGCATACTTAATTGGTTTAATCGAACAAATAATTTCTAATTAACTATAATTTAATTTTTATTTTTTTTATAATCATTTTTTTTTTTGAAAATATTAATATTAGGTTTTTCCAACTATATGAGTATACACAAGTACACGTACAAATTAAATTTTATCTAAATTTACCAAATTTGTGGTCAATTTGTTTTGAAAAAGAATTGAACAAAAGGGCGCAATATAATTGAATGTATTTACATAATGAATTATCATTAAATAATAGTCATTTGACCCATATTATATTTTCTGAATTTGTATATATTATATATATATATATAAAATGAATTTTAAATGTACCTATAGGTAAATATGTAAATAAATCAATAATTTCAATGCAAAAAAATTATAAAATATTTTAATCTAAAGATTTTAATCAATATTTAAATAATAGAATATTTTTTGAATGATATTTGGAATAGTATAAATATTTAAATTGAAATTTAAGTTTATGTTTAGAGTTGTAAGGAAATGTTAACATGGTAAAAATTCTTAATACTAATATTATTATCCTGAGTCAGATCTGAAAAGTAATTTTCAAAATGGTACTTAAATACTGTGCTAAGTACCATTACTTAGTAATCATTATTACCTAATTACAATTAAAAAATTTTTGTAATTATATTTTTAAAATTCAATTACCATTAAAAAGAATTCAGTAATTTCTTGATAATTCATGGAAAAAAATTAAATTTGGATTTCAATTACTCTTATGATTATTTTTGAGATTTAATTAGTTTTGTAATTATTTTTTATACTTAAATTTTGTAACTATTTATAATAATTAATTACTTCAGTTTTTGATAATTAATTACTTCAAAATAATTAAATATCAAAAAATACTAATTTAAAAATACTATTATAAAATTTTAATGTTAATTAGCAAGTAATGATTACCAAGTAATGGTATTAGTAATTATACTGGTGGATGAATTTTACAGGTCTTTTTATCTAATCTAAATTTATCCAATGATCATATCCTTCTATTTTCTGAATGAATATCTCGGAATAAAGTACAGCAAACACTGCAGTATTTGATTTAAATATTACATATCATGGAAACTACACCGAGTAAAAACTTAGAGAACAAATTAAGAGAATCCCAAAAGAGATTATAATTCTAATTTTTTATAGTTACTTCGCAACTCATTAAAAAAACACTCATCATGATAATAGTTCGGAAGTCATAAGTTAAATATTTCAATTATCTCTTAAATTAGATGCCAGAGGAACGAAAATACTTGGATTATAAATTAAAATTATCTTATCTTATATCTTAAGAACTATCTTCGAACTTATGGCTCAAATAATCCTGTTTTGGAGCTTGAAAAATAAAAATCAATATCCAATATTGTATCTAGTTACTCAAATATTAAAGTAAATTTTTAAACATTTTATGGATTTTATCTTCGATTTAAAATCAAAATTTAAATAATTTTTCAGATTCTCATTACGAACATAATATATTACAAAAATCCACAATATTTTATTAATTTATTACTCATATGGGTAATATTTGTATTTTATAATGTACATCATTATATAATATACATAATAAATATAGAAAATATATATCTATATATATATATATAGATAATTTATTTTACATATTAAACAAAAATAAGAGGGTCAAAATTATATCTGAATTCATTAAAATCAATTTAAAGATGCATATTATATTATTTCATATTATCATCAATGTATACATGGGATATATAAATGCATAAATAACTTATATGTTTAGATATATTATAATGTATTCATATGCATATAGTGTACTAAGTCGTACTGCATTTATAGACATGTATATATATTTATTATTATAATTATTATTATTTTACACATATACATGAGTAATTGAATATAATATTTTAAAAGTGTCAATTGAAAATGTGAGAAAATCAAAATAAACATCCCTGAATACATGTTAAAAGGGTATTTACACAGATTAACACCAATTTTTTGGTATATATAGTTGATAATATTAATATTAAATATAAAAAAAAAAAAACAAAATAAGAATAAATATTTTGTAAAATAGTGTAAAGAATTTACGCGCTCAAAATATATTAAATTGGTCAACATTATAATAATGTAAAAGAGGTAGTAATATGCGCGTAGATACAACATGCATACATTTTTGTCACTTTTGTCTGCTATGCATTCACATGTTAATTTATATTCTTTGTAAATAGTTATATTTATGTCACATGTGTTTCAGAATAAAAAAAATAAGTCAATTTTATTTTCCGGAATTAAAAAAAATATGAAAAAAAAAATAAAAACTATTTTTAAATTAAAAATACGCTATGCCACTATAAAATAAAACAAGTGAGGGGAAAAAACCAAGGGTTTTTAAAAAGCACATTTTCAATATTATATACGGTTTCTTACTGAGTATTTTATCATTTATTTTTATAAAAATATATATTATGATAATATTATAATTTTGTTATTTCATTAATAATTAATTATATGACTAATAGTGAAATACTTAGAATACAACCCCAATGCATTCAAGAAAACCTGTTAATAAGTGCAAAATACAATGTTGGAGCTTCAATGTTAACGTTTAATTTTGGAAAAACTTACACTGGTGAATAAGTTACTGTTTTATAAGAACATAAAAGTTTTAATTTTGAAGACCTGGTAGCCCTTCAATGGGGAAGGTTCCCAAATTTTTGCTTAGCAAACTTATGATGGATCTGCTTACCCTCCTCCTGTGTTCACTCTTCCATTTTTTTCCGGTTCTAGGAAATCAATTTGGAACTCCAACAAAATTTGGAATTTTACCTAGAATATTATTATCTAACCAAAAATGGTTAAGACTAAGAAACAATTTCTTCAATTTAAAGAGACCCTTTCAAATTTAAGAAAAACCTTTAACGGATGTTGAAATATAAAGCTGCAGCTGTAAATTTTGTATATTTGTAAAAAAAAATTTGAACAGGTGTTAAAGTTACAGGTGGGTGAAAATAGCAAAATTTCAATTTTCGAGCCCTTATAGCTCCTAAACAGGGGACGTGACAAAAAAATTTTGTTAACCGCCTCCTATTAATTTTGGAAGACCTAACTTCTCCCAAAATATCAAGAGCCTAGGTTGAACCGTTTAGAAGATATATGGGGCCAAAAATTTTGCAAAAGTTGAGTTTAGCTTAATGGTAAATTTTAGTACCGTATGGTAACCCTATACATTTTAGCTTTATATTTTTGTAAAGCTTATAAAACCAGCTATCTTTTGCCGTTTTCAGATTGAAAATACACTTAACAAAACTCTTGTTATAATAATTTCAAAATAGGGCTTTTTCCAAATTTGGGGGGCTGTAGCTCCGTAACGGGTGGGGCTACAGAAAAAAATTCTTCTACGAAATTAATTTTTTTGTAATATCTACCCGTGGTTAAAATTTCTTTACTCTATTTCAAACGATGTAAAAGTTTTTGTAAACATACGGACGGACGGACGGACGGACGGACAAAGTCAAAATTAAGAAAAACCTTTGACACTAATTGAAACTTTCGTTTTTGAGCTTTCAATTTTGTATACAAATAAAAAAAAATTTTGATAGGTATTCAAGTTATAGGTGTTTAAAAGCTAAATTTTTAGCAAAATTTCAATTTTCGACCCCTTACAGCTCCTAAAGAGGGGGCGTGACAAAAAAATTTTGTTAAATGACTCTTACTTATTTCTAAGGATCTAACTTCTCCCAAAATTTGAAGTTTCTAGATTTAGCCGTTCCGAAGTTATGAGGGATCAAAAATTTTGTAAAACTTAGTTTTGAATAACGGTAAATTTTAGTACCGTATGGTAACCCTATACAATTGGCTTTTAAAAACTTGTAAAGCTTATGAAAGCAGCTGTCTGTTACCGTTTCTAAGTTGGAGATATACCTTATAGAACTCTAATTATAACTGTTTAAATATGGGGCTTTTTTCAACTTTGTGGGGCTGTAGCTCCGTAACGGGGGGGGCTACAAAAAAAAGTTTGAACATTAAATTATTTTTATTGCAATACCTATCCATTCCTGATATTTTTTTGTCAATCGTAGGTAAAAAGGGACGGACGGACGGACGGACGGACAGAGTGAAGCTATATAGGCACATTTTTACAAAATTTTTTGAAAATGTGCTAAAAAATAATAGAAAAAAAATTGATTTAATTTTTTTTAAATATTTTGTTCTTCTGAAATCCGGATGTGGGAATTGAATGCAATATATTGCCCCACAAGTAAATATACAACAATGTATATTGAAAAATTACATAATTAATTTCTGGATTTTAAATGCACTCTAGTTTTTGAAATTGTAGCAGATTAACTCAATTCTTATATTTAAAATAAATGTTCTAGATCAAATTAAATTCTATTGACTTCCAAAAGATTTCGAAACTGATCTATTCCTTTAAACAGAAATTTGTCTAAAAAATAGCATTTCAATTAAAAAATATTAAAATAATTCAATAAAATAATTTATTTTACTGTAGTAAATGAATGAAAATATCTTATGACTTAGATTATAAATTTACAATTTTTAACCATAAGTTCAATTGTTATAGTCAAGTCAATCAAGATTATATTGTAAATTTTAAAGTGAATTAAATTCCAAAATTCTAGTTTTAATTTCGATTAATCAAATTAGAGGCTTCTAGGGACTTGTGATTTTTCATCAAATAACAAACAAATTACATGTCTTTAAAAATAAAAAAATTTTATATTAAAATTATAATATTATTAATCACACCAATTACCATTCGATTTTCATAATTTATTTTAAATGGTAGATATTCAATTTCGAATTCATGCCATTTTCTGAAATTTTCCAATTTTCATTCATAATTTTTCAACTTTTATTTTCAGACATGTAAAAACATGTACCTCCCTCCTCGAATTTCGAGGGGCATTCGTATACTAATTAGTTAAATATACCCTAAAACCCTAAAGCTTCGCCAAAAGATCTTTTAATTCCACGGATTTTACAGTGATAATGCATATAAACAATAAATTTAAACTTTGAGGGGTTATTTGACCCACTTAATAATTTCATTGTTTACCAAAGTCCTTGTGGTAAGAATAGCCATATTATATATTTTTTATAAAAAGTTCAATTCTATAAATTCAAATTATCTTATAAGTTTCGTTCATTCATTCCCCAAAGGTTAAAATTAAAAGCTTAGCTAATATGGTCACTTTGTACTAAAATTGCAACAGTAATAAAATTTAATAATTCTACATTTAAAACGAAATCAACTATTTTCAACTATATCTGCAACTCTACTACAGTATTTATAGTTAAATTTCATATTACTGCACTGTATAAAAAATATACAAAAACAAGTAAAGAAACAGTCAGTCGGTGTAACCGACTTAGAAATACCCTACACCTATTTGGTTAAAATTTAATGAGAAATTCATAAGTCATTTTAAAACCATAAAAGACCTCAATTTGATCAAAAGCTTCTAGAATCCGAACTCATTGTGGGCACTCGACCAGAACCAATCCCCGCCGTACTTTAAGTCATAGTAACCTACAGTTAAAATTTCATCAATATAGCTCCATTAGTTTTTGAGTTATCGTGCATACGAAAGGACGGATATGGCTATATCGACTCAGGAGGTCACGCTGATCACAAATATATATACTTTTCCATATCTAACTCGCTTCCTTTACAAACACCATACCAAAGTTAATATACCCTTTCCTATTTCATAGGTGTAGGGTATATAAACTTAAATGTTATATGCCCAACAGAATTTATTAAATCCACGCTGTCATCATATAATAAGAATTTTTTTAATTTTTATTTCCGTGTAAATTTTTAAAATTGACTAGAAATCAAAATGGCATAAAAAACTTTAAACTAAATCTATTTACACTTGTACATACATAATTAGAGCTGATAACTTTGAGTACTGGGTGCCAATTTATCTATTAAAATTTAAAAACATCTCCATATACGTATCTGTATTATATATAAATGTTTATCTATATATGTAATATATATATATGTAAATAGGTCCAGTTGATGCAGATTCAATTTCATTTTCCTTTTATTTCATTTACATACGTACATACATACAAGAACATTTATCATAACAGATCAATTCAATTGAATTGTATATTTGTCTCTTTTTATCTTGTTATGAACTACATGTTTTTTGTTTTGCTTCTTTTTTTTTTGGTGCTATAAATTATATATATATATATATATAAATATAATATATCAAATATTGAATTAATGATACCTATAAACATGAATGAATGAATTAAATAATTTCCGGTTTTTGAGACAATTTAAAACCAACCATTCTCAAAAAAAAAAAAAAAAAATAACAACAATAACAACAAATACGATAAGAGAGAGTGATGAAATAATATTTTATTGTTATTTATTTTAATTTTAATAAAAGCATATATTATACATACATTTATATATATATACGAGTATTATATTCATATATTAATATGTTTATTAAACCAATAATATATATTATATATATATATAATATATACATATATATGTTAAGTACAACTAAAGTTTAAATATAGTACAAAACATTAAGGCACATTAAGCCCTGGGATATTTATGGGAATTTTTCAATAAATGCAAAAAAAAAAATTAAAAATAAATAACAAAAAATAGTGGGTGGCCAAAATATATTTTCAGATGAAATATAAAAAATAAAATATTTATTATTATTATTGTTTTTTTGTTTTTTTTTTGTTTTTTTGACAAAAATAATTGAAAAAAGGTGGCTTTAATAATTGAATTAAAAAGTAGGAAGTAAAATTATTATTATTTGTTATTTTTGTTTTTATTTTTATTTTTGCCTTTTTGAATATGTTCAGGTCATTTAACTTTAATTGACACCCTAGTAAATTTTTTTATTTTCTTTTCTTTTATGTTCTGATTAAGTAAAAAAATTTTAATAATTCTTTTTTCAACTTTTCACCACTTAAATTGACATTTTTTTGTAAATAAATAGGAAATGACAATTGATGTGAATTTTTATCAAGTATATGTGTAACCACCTACATACAATCAATGAAATAATTTTTGTATTGGTTTTGTTTTTTTTTTTGTAATGAAGCGAAGTTAACCGCTTAAGAATGATTAATTAAATTTCTGAAGTACTCGTAGATTGAAAATTGCAAATGAGAATTAATAGATTAGCACAAAATGGGCTTAGAAATAATTTTTGACATGCAGATTATAAGTAATAAGATCTGGCTAAGAAGAATAGGTAATAAAGATCTTTAGAAAGGTACTAAACAAGTACCAATAGAAATAGCAAGCAAGAAAAGAAAGTACAGATAGATAACTCACATTTTTAGAAGATCATAGCAAGAACGGTAGTGTAATTGAACGGGAACGTCTAAAAATCCCAAATCACAAAATCAGAAAGTAACAAAATCCCAAAATTTCAAAATCCTTAAATTACAAAATCCAAAATCACAAAATTCCAAATTTCAAAATCCCAAATCACAAAATCCCAATTACAAAATCCCAAATTTAGAAATTTTCAACCTAAAAACTTAAATTGGTAATTCCAACGAGCCCTGAATTCACCAAATTCTAATATTAAAAAGAATTAATATTTCATAATAAAAACAAACGTTTTCTATATTTTTTATATTATTCCATAGCTTAAACTAAGATGAATTTTAGAGTTTTGTACAAAATTTTGGATTATACGCTTTTTCCAGAATTAGGAGGGATCTTAGAGTTGGATTCAAAATCAGAGTTTCAATAATTTAATTGGGGGCGGCAGCCGCCACTATTTTTAAATTTTTATTTGTTGAAATATGCATGTAAAACTAATCAGGAGGGATTTTATAGTTGGTTACAAAATGACGATTAGACCCTTTTGCCAGAATATATGCACATGAATTAGAATGGATTGTTTGAGTATACACAGAAAATTGTTTATTTTTTTTTAATTTTTTTTTTTGGAACTATGAATTTTATTTTTGGAATAATGGAAGTATGTAAATGGTATTTTGGAAAAGAAATTGCTTTTTCTGTATTTCGTAGCCAACCCGAATAAAGTTTCACAATTTGGGATTTTGTAATAAGATGAAAAAGTTTTGGGATTTTGTGATTTTGGAATTTGTAATATGGGATTTTGTGTTTGGGATTTTGTGATTTTGTGATTTGGGATTACGTACCCAACGCTAATTGAACCCTTAAACAAAGCAAAATTTTGGAAGATCTAAAAGCACATGGCGAAAATAATAGAGCGAGAAATAACACAAATGAACAAGGCATGGTATTAAACGGAAGACATTACCCAAAATCATAAGATAGAAATATTTTGTAAGTTAAAAGAATAAAAACAAATAGTTTGGAATAGATTTTTAAAAGCTAATGTTATATTGCTCCACATATACTAATCCCTTGGGTGTCTAAATATAAATCCGAAACACACAAAACCAAAAATAAATAATAGTACTTTTAATTAATACAGAGCATTGCTTCCCAGCCTTTCTCCTTTTTTTAATACTAAATAAACGTAGACTATAAACTATAATGTTTCAACTAAATCTACTTCTTTCCCTCCTTTGTACCCAATAACACTTTAAAATAATTTAAATTTAAAGATTTTAATATTCAAAATAATAATATCTACATTTACCTTAACTAATTTGTTAAAGTCAACTTCTGATTTTAAATAAAAAAATAATTTTTAATTTCAAATTACTCTACTTAACTGATATTCTATTATTTAAAGTACAGAACTAACAGAATGCAACTTGATATTCACTATATTCTATTCAATTTTTTACTACATTATTTACTATTTTAATTTTCGTATCCTTTCTTCTATTATAAGAAAAAACACACAACAAAACAAAATAAAAAATATTTTCGAAATTCTTAATGAAACAATATAAAAAATTTAAAATTAAAAAAAAACTTTTAGAACAGAATAAGAATAAGTGATACAAGAAGCTAACAATAAAACAAAAGACTAAGATTTTCACAATTTTTTTTTTCTATTTTCACTTTTTTTTTAATAATTTTTAAGTATTTTCCTTGAATACTAAAAGAAAAATAAGAAAACAAGTAACAATAACTCAAAAAAAAAATAAAAATTTTCAAGAATATCCACTCAACACAATTTCAATCTGCATTACTGCGAGTACCACCGTCGGCAAAATCAGTCTGTCTGTATTTTATACGTTTTAAGTGAGACTCAAATTAAAATGTACTTTTTATTTTTTTTTTAAATTAAATAAAGGTTAAAGTATTAAATAATTGGCATTTATATAATATTTAATTTTTTTAAATTTCCTCTTTTCAATTTTATTCTTTCAATTTTCCAGACAAACTTGACTTATATTAATTAGGTTCTAGATGGCTGGATACTTTAGGTTTCTTCAACTGTTTTTCATTCCATTCCTTTCCTTTTGATGAGTTTAACAATAGTTGAGTAGTAGACAAACTATAGCTACTAGATAGTAGTTAAAAAGCTACTTTGTTATATTTATTTATTTATAAACAATCCTCAATACAATGTGATAAGCGAGTGATTCAGTCCTTGCGAACAAGTGCAAAAGAAGAATATACTGAATATTCTGTATCAACACCAAGAGTAATATAGACCTATGGCAACTTACTGTTTAAGAGCCAGTAGTGAGCCAGATAAAACATAGAAACTGGATATGCATAAGCCACAATTTACGAAAAGAAGCAACAAATATAACCAGATAACCCCAAGAATAGATTCCCAAAGGCAATCAAAGGCTAGGTCGACTCAACAACACCTGACGTCGGACAGAAATTGCTGAATTATTAAAAAATTTAACAATTTGGGAGGAAAATAGGTTAAGTACGAACAGTTAAAAGCAATTGAGGGGACAAATTGATGACCTATACTTCTACGACGAGAAACAGTAACAAAACAGATTTTTATTGGGTAAAAATACGGTGAATTTAGTTCATAAACTTTATCAAGATCTTTCTAAATTGACAAAAATCTAATTATGTGTTTCCCTGAACTCCATTTAATTTTTCAACTTTATTAATTTCTTTTCTTCACTAGGAATTAATTATGTGAATCACCAACGGGACAACTCTTATTTGATTAAGGACCAGACACCTAAAAACAGCCATTTTCTTTAAATAAAAGTCAAATCCAATAACAATGTTTAAAAAAAATGTTATTTTTCCTTTCAATATTTTATACCAGGTCAATTACCAGTTATGTTACCTTATACACACACAAATTTATAATTTTTTAATGGAAAAACTAGGTGGTATTGTTTTAAAATTTAATATGTATCTTAAATAGGTCATATTGTAACAGTAAACAAGAAATAAAAATAAGTAAAATATTAACAATTGTACTAAAATGGATAAAAGAATAATAGATTTAAAAAAAAAAAAAACTGTAAAAATTGCAATAAATTACCAACCAGAAGAATAGATTAAAAATCATAAATAAAATAATAACAAAATAATACAATAACTGTAAATATTTAGCATAAAATATAGATATGTATAAAATATTTATATAATGTACATGAAAAAATAAATAAAAAAATATAAAATATAAATGAAATAAAAAAAAATATTTTTTTCAATATATACTTTTATTAAAGTAGTACTAGCCCCTTAAAATGTAGAAAATAAAAAATTTAAGGTAGATCTTCGGAATTTGTTACTTCATTAATATAAAAATAAATTGCTAGTATAAGAAACAGTTCTTTTAATGTTTAAAAACTTTTAAGCTTAAAATTTTTAAAATTTTCACTAACCAAAAATTGATGGCAGATCTTTTGCATTTAAAAGTGTTTTAAAATAAAATATAAAAGTAAATTGCTGAAATGAAAGATAGTTCTTCTTTTTCTTAAAATTAATCCAGCAATTTACTTTTATATTTTATAATTCACTAACTTACACAGGCAAGTTCAATTAAAAGTATATAATAAAGGACGATTTTCTGTATTTCACTTCTTTATTTTGAATTTAGTACCATTCCAAAGATAAATCGTGAATTAAGAAGGTTAATTTAAATTGTATATAGTATGCTCTTAAAACCCAGTTTAATTAATGTAATTGATTCCTTCAGTCTTTAGACAACTATAACTTTCATTTAAAAAATAACTAAAAAAAACAAAACAACTAAAATACCAAAAAAAAAATAACCTTTAGTACATTTTGATGAAAATGAAAAAAAAAATGCATTAAAAAAACTTATTTATTTTTGTTTCCATTAGAATAATTTTCAAGTTACAAAATAAACAGTTAGGATAGGTAAGCTTTAATCATGAATACCAGCTACCAAACAACATAAAAAATATTATTTTCAAAAGCTTTTCTTCATATCCTTTTTTGTCCCTCATTCAGTTCAAAAATCTAGAAAAGGATGACTTTTCTTTTTATAATTTTTTTTTAAAAATAAAAAATTAACAAAATTAGTTAGAAAAAAATATGCCTTATTTGCCACAACAAGAGAAGAGACAACAGTATAAATAATAATATAAGAGAATAAAATGAATCCTACCCGGATACTATTATATTAATTCAACCAACCTCAAAGAAAATGAGAAATAAAAATGAAAGAGAAAGAGAAGGACAAAAAGTCAAACAAAATTATCTTATTTCACTAAAAAAATTTGTGGGCTGTTTAAAAATAACCTCATCCATCTTCAATATTTTAAATATTCTAACTTTTGAGATTTTTAACAATTAAAAATAAAAATTAAAAGTCAAAACTATACAAATACTATCAACTTAAAGCTCCTAATTTAGAACTGACTTTATATTAATATTAAAGTCTATTTAAAATTTGAAAATTTAATGCGGAGGTGTTTTAATTTTAAAAAAATTTTAATTGAAAAAATAAAGTGTTGACAAGTTTATTATTTATATAGTGTTTTTACTATAAATGTTGCTTAATATTATTTTAGGAATAATTACGCAAAGTTGTCATTAATAAATATTTTATTAAATTAATTATTCATTTAAAATAATAATTTTTTCAGAAATTGAATTCCAATATGATTCAATATGACCGGAGTCTTATGATTTTCGAATTCTATATTTACAAATGTACCTAACATTTCATCTACTATAGTAACATTTTTATTATTAATTGGAGTTGGTACTGATGTATGATCTTTTTTAGACTCTAATAAATACTTTTAATGTCACTACATTTTATATAAAATTAATATAATTGGTCAGTATTTGTTATTTAATAAACAAGAGAATATTAATTTAAAATATAAGTAAAGAATCTCTCAAATTTTAATATTGAACATGTATTTAAACCATAATTTTTTAATTTTATTTTGGGGCTATTTTAAAATCCTTATTGCGCTAGAGACTTGAAACTCTTCAACTCGATAAATCTTTAATTGCCGTCTAACAGGAAAATATATTTGTGGTAAAAACAATTGTAAAAACATCAAACATAAGAATTACTTTACTTTAATATAATTTTCAAATGTCAAATATTAAAAGTTATTTTAATCTAGTATTCAAATGTCAAATATAAAATATACAAAGAATGTTGCTAATAGTAGAAAATATCAATAGTATGCCTACCATCAGTTAAATTAAGAAGGCTGGAGTCAGTCGTTTAAAAAATTTAGAAAGAAAAAATAGTTTTTACCTCCATTTTTTAAAAAACATTAAAAAAGTTCAATTATTTTTCAATTGGAATTATCGGATTAGGACTGTCCTTGTTTCTACATTTATATGACAAATAATCACATTTTGAAATTTCATTAATATCCCTTATACCATTTTTTGTTCCATATTTGTTTGTTTAATTTTTTGAGGTAATCAATATTTTTTATATTAATAAAATTTACTATTATCCATTTTTGATTTGATAGCTGTCAAAAATAAACAAGATTTGTGTATGAACAAGATTTTGGAAAACAGTTTTTTATTTGTCAAACAACAGCAGCCTAACTATATAAGAAATTTGCATCGCAAATACTTGGTGATTGCGACGCTCAAATTAAATTAAACTTTATTAAATATTTTAATTAGGGTTGGGTCCGAAATCCCAAAGTCAAAATCCCAAAATCACAAGCCCAAAATCCTAAAACCAATAATTCCAAATTTCATAATCCCAATGTTGCAAAATCTCAGAATTTCAGAATTTCTAAATTTCAACGCCTTTCTAAATTTCTTAGAAGTGTAGTAATACTACTCTGGGATATTGCATCATTGGAATTTTTTTTTTGTGGGATTTTGTAACTTTGGTATATTGAAATTTGGGGTTATTTTTCTTGGGATTTTATTTTTAAGTTTTGTCTTTTTTGGGCTCTATCACCAGTTATATGAAGAGAGCTGTAGGCTGTAGTCTCTTTAATTACTATGTGAATTACTTGATGAAATAATTTTCATTACCAACAGTAATTCAAGTTTGGAAATAATTGTGATACGATGTTGTTAGATGCGATGCGATTTTCTTATGTGGTTACGCACCTGAACTTTAAGAAACTTGGTTATGATTTGGCTTATATGCGTTTACAGTACAGTAGTATTACAACATTCCTAAAAAATTTTGACAGGATAAGAAAATCAAATATACACATTGATACATTTAAATTTTTTATCAAATCCTAACACTATTTTAAACATACCTTTCTTCACTACCTTTCTACTCAAAACTTGTTTTTATTTTTATATTTTTTAATTCAATAGAAAAAAAAAACTAAAATTAGAGAAAAAAAAAATAAGAGACAGCAACAGCCAACAAACTTGAAAAGCATTAGAGGAGTTCAGTTAAAAAAATTCAAATCTCTTATGGATCATAAGAAAAAGTAAACATTATAACCCATACTATACCCCTTTATTAAACATTTTTTTTCTGTTTTTTTTTTTTGTTTTTTCTTTTATATTTGCATAATGGTTATTATAAACAAAAACAAAAAAACAACAACAACAAAAAACAAACATAAATAAAAAAATTAGAAAAAAAAGTCCTTTTCAATGATGAAGGAATGTCAGGGACGTAATTAAAATGGATAATGTCACATCTGTATATATTTAATATTAAACGTATATTCATTTGTATATTTATAACTACACATAATTATATGTAATTATATTCTGGTATATTACACATATATATATATATATATATATAATTTATTTATAGTCAAAGAGGATTATATTAATTTTATTTTTCCAGAGGTTGAAGCTTTTGAATATATGAAACATATTTTTAGGTATAAAATGTAAATAATATGAAAAAAAAAAATATGTAAGAACCTTACTTTTTAACTAAGTTTATTAAAAACGAGGAAGAGTGTGGTAGAGTAGACTGTGTCAACTCTGGGATACCCGTATGACCATAACATATACATTATATCATCTGGTTAATTACTTTTGGCAAAATTTCAAACATACAGCTTTATTAAGTGTAGTGTAAAGCTCATATAAAAGAAGGAGTTGTATGGCAGCTACTCGAACCCTCTGCAGTAGACCAACCAAATTTTGCAGTAACTTTGGCCATTACACTAAACTATTTTTGGCAAAATTTCAGACACGCAGCTTCCATAGGTATAGAGTAATGCTCATATAAAATTAGAAGTTGTATGGCAGGTACTCGAACCCGTGGACCAAAATGGCTGAATTTAAAAATCGATTCCGTTTTTTGCATAAAAACGAATTTGTGAAAATTTCATAATCCTAGCTCCTTTACTTTTTGAGTTATCGTGGTGACGGACGGACAGACGGACAGACGGACAGACATATATAGCTAAATCGATTTACTTTTCGATTATGATCCGATCCATACACTTGAGTCTATATCTACCCCTCTCCCCCTCCTTCTCTGCGTCACAAACGTAATGGCAAATTTATTATACCCTTTGACTATATAGTCATACGGGTATAAAAAATATATGTGTACAAATAGATATACATATATATATATATATATATATATATATATATATATATATAACACAATTATTATTATTATTATTATTATTATTATTATCATTATTATTATAATAAAGTTAAAAATAAAATCATTTGAAAAAAAATTGTTTTATATAATACATATATATATATATATATATATATATATATATATATATACATGTAGTATATAATATATATATATATATATATATATATTTATGTGTGCTTCATATAAATTTAGTTTTAGTAATTATGGAATTTTTATTTTTTTATTTTATATGCGATTGTATTCAAAGAACAAAAAGTATTTAATAAAAGAAATATTTACATGATATTATATACATATTATATACAATATACATTTATATAATACAACAAAGGTTATGTTCTTTTTGTTATTTCCTTTCCTTTTTTTTTTTTAATAACTTGATATTATAATGAAGCTTATTCTGTAATAAAAAAAAAAACAAAACAAGGTAAGGGTTAAATAATTTCACCTGAGCAGCTTAAAGATGACATATGCAATATGTATTACAATCTTTATAGGCTTTAGCTATATATACAATTATATATTCAATTATATAAACCTAAAGAGGTAAAAATCTATGTTTAAATGAAAATACCAAATAATCACACACTAATTTTTCCAAATTAAAATCCTTAATTATACTAATGCATATGTGTGTGTAAATTTTATTTATCAAAATTTAATTTGATCTATTTATCAAAGTTTAATAATAGATCCCAAGATCCTTGAATTATTTTAATGTGATAATTATAATCATATATATTTAATAATCACTTTTGTCAACTGGGACACCGTTTTGGAGAGTGTTCAGAAACGTACTCTGAGAACCAGGTGAGAGTATCTAAGATCTCACAGAAATATTTCTTGAAAACTATGTGAGATCTGACATGCCAAATAAAATAATAATATTAATATGGTATAAAAGTATTAATTTATCTAACAAATTGATTAGAAATAATTTAATATATTATATTTAATCTCAATATAAAATCTATTAATTACAAAATAATTTAATTAAGCCCTTGGTTGCAGTTTTGAATTTTAGTGCTATCAGAAAAGATAAGTTAATTTGAAATTTCAGTAAAATATTAATATTAATTGAGAGGTTGAGTTCTTCTCATCACCTTATCGCAGATCTTCAGAATAAAAGAATTACACTCAAAATTACACTCATAATAATGCTTGATTGTAATTCTATGCTAATTTCATTTTTAGTTTTGAGCCCAATTTAGAGCAAAAGAGTGACTTGGAGTTGTATGTATTAGTGTGCTCTGACCTGTCGAAGCCTGCTGAAAGAATAGTTCTGAAAAGAATTTGAAAAACATCCATTGAGTAAAATATTAACACGGAGGAAAAAATCACTCAATTAAGAAATAAATTTGAGTTAAAGATAAATTAAGTATTTAATTCAGAAAAATTCTACTATAAAAAACCATTTTTATACATATATTCAATTTGAGAGTTTAATAGCCTTCGGTTACAAAAACATCTCCCTTAACATACACTCACACACCTTGATAAGATGATATCAAATATTAACTTAATTTTCAATTTCAAAAATACCAAAAATACCAAAAAAACTGAAATAATCAAATGGACCCAAAAATAAAATAAGATTTTAAAGTTTATTATTTCGTTTTTTTTAACAGTAAAATGAAACAAAAAACATACATATATATTTCCTTTTCATTCTCTTTCTTAACACTGAACTTCCTTTTCGTCCTTACAACAAACCAAAAAAAAAAACAAAACCCAAAAACCAAATTAGATTTAAAAGGATAAAGTTTTAATTTTTTTTGGCAGAGTAAAGGGCAAAATTTTTTACCTTCAAATCAAATAAATACCAAAAAAAATATTATAAGGTTTGGTAATTCCAAATTTTTTTTTTTATTAACTTTTATAAAACCATTTAAAAAAAATTTTTTGGAACAGAAAAGACAGCTCAAATAAAAGAACAACCATATTAATATTATTATCTTTGATATATCTTTCTCTTTCTTTTTTAATTCTAATACTTTGACATTCCCATATTGTTCGAACAAAATAAAAATAAAAAATAAAAAAAATTCTGACTAGGGATCATTATTTCAAAAACCCAGATATTTGAGGTAAAATTCTTATATCCAATTTTAATAAAAACAAGGAAAGAAAGAGACAAAAATAATAAAAAACCAAAAAAAAAAATAAAGTGAACAAATTATATTATTATTAAAAAAGGACAAAAGGTGGTAAAATTATACATTTTTTCCCTTGTTTTATTTTTGTTTTTTTTTATGTTTTGTCATCCTTTAAATTTTTTTTTTTTAAATGACAACAAAAACAAAAAGAACACCATAGATAAAACAGGTGATGCGTTAGAAAGAGAAAGAAATATTTTTATTATTTAAAATTTTGTAATACGAAAATCTGATTAGGTTCGTCAAAAAAAAATCATTTAATCATTTTGGTATTTTAAAAATTAAATTGAAAGGAGGACAGAATGATGTTGAAAAGAGATAGAAAGAAAAAATATATTTAAAATATAATAAAATGTTAAAACTCTATGATGTTTAATATAGAAATTTTCTAATGATTGTAGTTATATATTAATTCCATTGAGACTATAATAATCTTAAATATCTTTTTTTTGTTTTATCCAAATATAATTGTACAATTTTCAAATAAAATAATTATCTATTTTTATTTAAATTTTAAAATTTAACATATTGTCTAAAAAAAATTGGATTAAGTACTTATTTGGATATAATCGAATAAGGCATAGATACAGAAATTGTTCGAAATTATGTTTTAAATAAAAATTGCGCTTAAATATTTCAAACAGTGTTGACACTTTCAGTTTATTTATTTGTAGTAGCAGAATTTGTGGAAACCAGTAAATATTGCCTGATAATATTAATCCTTTGCCGATTTAACATTTGGACTTATTATTAAATTATTGTAATATACACTATATTTTTTTATTAGAAATGATCCGACCAGGGTTTAAACCCGAGACTTTTCGATTGAAAAGCCACCATTTTACCACTGAGCTATCGGTCAGATCACTCTTTTAGTTATTTTGAATTTCTATGCTCCGTAATTGATTTAATTGATTATGCTGATTAAAGAAAATGAGGTTACACATACAAGACTTCAGCCACCAAATCCATGCATTTTACCTAGCCACCAAATGCTCCTCCAAATTCATAAAATCAATAAAATTTCCACTTGTTATTTTTAAATAACTCTTAATTTACAATTTAGAATAGAAATATTTTATTTCTCATTCTAGCTCAAAATAAGATATATTCAACCTATTACTGCATTGGTGTAGTATTAAAATTAGAAATTAAATTTTTAAATCTTTTGAGCCATTAAACAGTTTATGAGATAGTTTGAATATTATAAACTTTCTATAGATATAGAAATTCAATGAAATTAGGTTCTAAGCTAAACAAAGCTTATTTGAATTTTGCTCATTACTAAAGCCTTAGAAAGAACAAAAAAATATGTTTTTATACCTATTTTCTTCGGCGCTATGAACTAACACCCATGTCATGAATCACCAATTACAAAACTGAACTAAGCCCAATAAATGTTTTTTCAAAATCTTAACTCAAGACCATTTGAACTTAAGACCCAAAAATATTAGAAATCAATTCATTTCTGAATTGGGTGTTAGTGACATGGGCGTTACTTCGTAGTGTCATTTTCTAAGGTAGGACAGAAAGTCATCAACTGATATTATAACAAGTAATCACTAATCAATAATCATTTATATTATAACAAGAAATTGAAAAAATTCTGGAGTTGGGTAATTAGGAATGATAACAGGTCGTATTCTCCTAATAGCAGATAAAAATGACTTTGTGAAAAATGATTTAATCCCTCAAGTTTTCAGAAAAGTATAAGTTAAACTTTCACTAAAATAATATACATACATACCTATAAATAATATGTATTTGATTAAAAACACTGACTTTAAACCAAGAATTTAATAGGGTGTTATTGTTCTGGAATTTTATATATAGAAACTTATATATCTTAGAATCAAAACCAAAATACGCTAATCCTTGATATTTCAACTAAATTCTGAAATTCTGATATTATTTTTACTTTTAAAACCGCATAAATCGAATTAAAAGTGGTTTCTTAATAAAGGAAACTTTACAATAGAATTAAAATTGAACTTTGTATTCATTTTTTGAATTTATTTGATATAAAACAATAAAGGCAGCCCACCAAATAGCAATATTAATATAAGAAACACATACAACAGTTTAATATTTTTCAGTGGTTTTTGAAAATTTTTGATCTTAGCTTGAATTTTACAAAAGAAATTTTTTTTATTTTTGAATACAAAAATCCATTATTTAAGATCTTCAAGGAAGTTAAAAATCAAAAAAAAAACTAAAATTGAAGACTTACTTTGTGGTATTACACTAAAACATTCTTAAAAAGAATTTTAATATTTTTTTTTTTTGTATTTGTTGTTCTAAAAAAAACTGAAATGAATTTTTACTTTTCACCTGCGACACCTTTCCCCTACCCACCATCAAAATACAAAAAAACTGTATGATGGAATGAAAGTAAAAACCAAAAATTAATAGGAAATAAAAAACAAGTAATGAAAAAATCAAAGTTTTTTAAAAAAGCTCATTTTCAAATTTAAACAATTTTCAGTAATAAGTTTTTAGTACAGAGTGTACTGAAAGAAAGTGAAAAATAGTTTTTTAGAACTTGCAAGAGATACTTTTTTAAAATTTTTGGAAAATCTTTCATTATTGAAAAAAGCTGTTAGTACATGTCGAAATATAATTTGGAGCTTGAAGCTTTAATTTTTATACAAGTTAGAGGGGGTTTAAAAGTTTGAAATCTTCAGTTCTTAACCCCCTTACAGATCCTTTACGGTGGGCTATTCTTAAAAGTTTTCTAAAAAGACTAAGTCTTATTTTTAAGATCTAATTCTTTTCAAAATTTTAAGTTCCTAACTTAAACCGTTTGGAAGATATAAGGGAACAAGAATTTTACAAAAATTGAGTTTCGAATAACGGTAAATTAAAGTACCGTATGACAACCCTATACATTTGTGTTATATATATTAATAAAGCTGATAAACCAATAGCAATCGTTTAACGTTTCAAGATTGCAAATAGTTTTTATAGGATTTTTGACAAATCAAATACAGGGCGGTATTCTGGGAGCATGTATCTACGTAACAGGTGGGGCTACTGAAAAAAGGTTTTTCATGAAATTATTTACTTTGTAATACCTATCAGCGCTTTAAACTTCTCTTCTTATTTTAAAAAATGTAGAAGTCTTATAAACATTCGAATGAGCGCAGGGACAGCCTTACAGAGTGAAACTATATAGGCACATTTTTTTCCCAAGTTTTTTTTTGTGAAAATATGCTAAAAAATCAAAACTACTTCAATTATTATTTTTTTTCCATTTTTAACTTGTGTATAAGTTCTTTGTTTTTTAAATAAGTTTGTGACGTTTGAAAATAATTTGTGCATTACTAATACTTCTATAAAATGTATTTTCTTACACAATCCTTTAATAATTCCTCTTCTATATGTGTTTGAAAAAACAGAATTTTTGAATCCCTGTGTTTAAAATCATAAAAAAAAAGAAATTATTATGCATTACTTTTGGATTCTAAGAGGTGCATTATGCTCTTATGTTTTAGAAGATGCTTCTTGCATCTTAATAAAAATGTAAAAATTGAATTTTTAAAAGAATATAAGAGATATGAAATACAAGAAAAAAAAATAAAAACACAAACACAATTACAATTTGTTTTTAATTTAAAAAGGATAATAATAAAGGATTCTTTTATATTTTCTCACTATAATTTTGGTTTATATTTTGTGATTTTTTTATGAATATTTTTTTTTTTTTTTTTTGTATTTACAATGAAAAATTATCAAAGATTTTTAAAATTCTTAAATATTTGTTTATAATGACTACAGTGTATTATTTAATGGTCATAATTATCATTTCAAAAGAAACATTCATTGAAAAACAAGAAGATAATGAATAAATAATCAAGGTAAGAATTATCGCTTTGATGAAAAGATATGCGTGAAGATTTAATTTCTACAATTTTTAAACATCTTATACACTTAGAATTAAATTATTTAATTATTTTTAAAATGTAAATTTTAAAAAACGATTCTTCCACTTGATTTTAATTAAATTATATGATTTTTAAATTTGAAATACACACTTTGTACTACGCCCGATCCAGTGACTATAACTCCGCATTTGATTTTACATTTTGAATTATAACTTTTTAGGGAGGTGGCATTCTTAGGGTTTCTATGAGTCAGTGGCCTGGATGAGATCGTTTAGTGCATTTTTCATATTTTCAATTCGAAATATAATGCAATGTGAATAATTTTAACTCAATTTTACTAATTAATCTACAGTAACCCTGGAATGCTTTAATAAAAATACATCGAGTAAATGTACGAAACTCAAGTACAATTAAAATTATTGAATCTCTTTCACAACTTTTCCAAAAACACTATAACTTATTAAATTTTTTTTTTAATTAAGTTTATGTACAAAAGGGTTTCCTGAAGCAACTTTTGAATAATACCATGTTTATACTACAAAGTTAAACGTGAGTTGGAACCAATACAATTACCAGTACTTGTTAAGCTAGCTTATATTCTAAGATAAAATTTGACATTTCTGAACTAGTTTATCTTTTAAACCAGTTCTCTTCAAATATCATGTGATTATATTTTGGACAAAATCGAATTGTTTTTACTTGAATACAAATTGATTCATATTTTTCATATCCCTTTCAACCCTGAGATACAAATATAAATAATTTCAAAGAAAGGCAAATATTAAATTTTATATTAATTGCTGTCAAAATCTAACTAGTTCTATAATGTGAACACTATTTTTTCAAATTAGTTTAATTTTTAAACCATTATTTGAATTATGGATATGTCAAATTTAAATTGGTAAAATAGCATAAGATTTCTAAGGTTGTGTGCAATAGGTCTAAGATAGTATAAGATAGTATAGTCGTACAAAAAGTGTAAAATGAATTTATATGATCTTTTATTTAATTCTGGATATACACATTCTTCCATATCTATAAGTACATCTTATTTTTCTTCTAATACTTAAAATCATTATTAATATAAAATTGCATATTCGTAGGAGTATATCTAAATATGTTTTGATTTTTAGTTATTTTATTTGTGAAGCTAGCTGTCCTTTGGTTATTCAAACTAAAAATATATGCGGCAGCATTTAATATAGAACCTTTTTCACTCTTGAAAGAAGATTAAAGTGCTTCACCAACCCTTGCTTTGTTGTTGTTTCATTAAAATATGTTGTGTTCAAAATGTTAATTTCTGTTCTACAGACTATTACAAGAAGTCAAGAGTCAACTGCTATTTTGAAAATATGTCACTACTTCAATCTAAAAAATTTTTTCAAAAATTTAAACTTGTCCTGGAAAGGTTGCCATGGCAATTTATACGAATTTTCTAACCAAACAACATAAATAAAGGAGGTTTTCAATGAACTCAATCTTTAACTTATCACATTTTTAAAAGACATAAACATGATTCTGAGGAGGATCAGGTCCGATTTTGTCTATCGCTTAATGTTAGGAATTAAATAAGAATGTTAGTTCCTTATTAAAGAAATAACTTATAAGAATGTTAAATGATTACCATAAAACCTAACTTAATACTGTTCCTCTTATCTCATTTCTTGTATAAAACTCATCAATTAATTAAAAAAAATTTCATTTTCCAAACACATAGGAAAAAAAAAATTTTTAATCACTTCCATTTTTGTTTTTCCTGAGTCTAAATTTTTAAAAAAAAAAAAAAACAAAATTAAAACCGTTACAAAGATAAAACAAATCCTATCTGTATCTCTATATTAAAATACAAAATAAAAGGTAGTTATAAAAAAAAAAAATTAAAAATTTGAAATATCCACTTTCAACGTTTCAACTATCGATTTTTATCACCTTTCCTTGAAATAACATGGAAACTATCGTAATTTTTATACCCGTATGACTATGTAGTCAAAGGGTATAATAAATTTGCCATAACGTTTGACGCAGAGAAGGAGGGGGGGTAGATATAGACTCAAGTGTATGGATTGGATCAGAATCGAAAAATAAATCGATTCAGCTATGTATGTCCGTCCGTCCGTCTGTCCGTCCGTCACCACGATAACTCAAAAAATAAAGGAGCTAGGCTTATGAAATTTTCGCAAATTCGTTTTTTTTGCAATAGCCGTCATCGCTATTTAAATTCAGCCATTTTGGTCCATGGGTTCGGGTAGCTGCCATACAACTCCTTCTTTTATATGAGCTTTACACTACACCTGAAGAAGCTAGGTGTCTGAAATTTTGCAAAAAATTGTTTAGTGTATTGGCCAAAGTTACTGCAAAATTTGGTTGGTCTACTGCTGAGGGTTCGAGTAGCTGCCATACAACTCCTTCTTTTATATGAGCTTTACTCTACACCTAATAAAGCTGAATGTTTGAAATTTTGCCAAAAGTGCCAAACCAGATGATATAATGTATATGTTACGGTCAGGCGGGTATCCCAGAGTTGACACAGTCTACTCTACTACACTCTTCCTCGTTTTTTTTTTTTTTGTAATCATTTCTAGAAAACACAACATATCGCTGATTTCTTGCCTGATTTTTGGTTCATCCTCAATCTTCATATATATTCAAAAGAATATCCATTCATGCAAACGTATATGTGCATATATACAATCCTGTTCTAATAAGAGGAATATGAAAAAAAAAAAACAAATGATATAGAAATACAAAAAAAAAATATTATATAGACTAAAAAATTTCAGAGTTCATTTTATTCACAAGAGAAGTATGCATTTAACAGATAAATTTATCTCTTAAATATTTTTGTCATGCCGTAAGAGATTTAGTAACATATCCTGTTCCAGAAGGATTTTTTTTTTTTTTTTTTGTTTTTTTTTTTTTTACAAAAAGTATACATAGATTTTTACAAGTTATATATACCTATAGATATTAATGGTGTATATATATATATATATACAAGGTAAATTATTATTTTAAAAAAAAAAAAAACGGCTTAAAAAAAAAAATTCTAACAATTTTTTTTTACAAATTGAAGAACACTAGAAGAACACTAAGCATCGAATATGGGAAGAGGATCGAATAAAAATAATAAAAAAAAAAAAAAAAGAACAAACAATTCTTAAAGTTATTTAAGTGAATTCACAAGTTTTGATTTTCTTTTATTATTTTTCTTGTTTTTCCACATTTTTTTTTTTTAATTTGTACTTTTTTTTTTTATGTGTCTCTGATGCTCTTTATATTGTATATGAAAATTGAAGATACATATATGTAGATATGGCAAATGAAGGTGTAGTGTATATATATATATACATATATGAACAAGTATATATATATATATATTAAAATGTATAGGAAAAAAAATTGTATTTTAAGTTAAAGGTATGTTTATATAATTTTTAATTTTATAGTTTCTTTTTTTTAAAAAAAATTTGTCAATAGTACAAGAGGTTTAGGAACTGTTTTGGGAATTTTATACAATTTTCTCAAAATTGAGGGTCTAATATAAAATTTGAAAACAATTGGAAATTATAGAATTTTAATGTGCTGTTCTAAAGAAGCCTGATGATGTTCACTGATTCTATTGCGAAAAGTTTAATAACATATTTTAGGATTCTAAAGTGATTGTGTCCTAACTGTATCTAAATAGTCTTAGTCCTAATTTAGTTTAAAGTATACATGCCGAATTAGATTTATACTGAAATTATTTTATGCCTCCTAAAAAATTTATTATAGGGCCTATCAGAAAAGTGATATGAAATGTCAATTTCAAGAGTTATGCATCCCAATAATTACTATAGAAGACTATGGATTTATCATAACAACATGCATACACCTTGAGCGGGAATACGTTTTCTATATATTTCCTTTATTATGATATACAAGCTAATGTTACCTAACCCAAGTTTGAACCCAAGATATTTCGATTGAAATGAAGTCATCTACGATACTTCCTAAGCTAAATGCCATTTAATAACAAATTAGATTTGATTTGTATTGGATCGAATAATAAAAGACTACAAATAACACACTGATCGTTTCAGATTTAATTTAACACTTCAGACATTATAATTAACGACTAACTTAAATTTTTGAATCGATAAGTCTTTTAAAAAAATTTTTAAATCATATAATGAATAGAAAATCATAAAACACTTTGTTCCAAAAATTTATCAACCATCTCTCGTACTAAATCTTTTTTTTCAGTTGAATACACTTTTATATATGTACCTACATACATAGATTTTTTGATCTTATGAACTCTAATAAGTTAAAATTTAGCAGTTATTTAATATATATTTAATGCATGTATATATATTAATATATATTTTATTCATGTATATATATATATAAATATTTAAATATATATATACAATTTATTTAAGTTTTCACTTGCGAGTTAATATATTAACTCTTTGTATTAATACTATAGTATTAAAACATCATATATTACCGCATATACTTACAGAATACAGATATACTAACAGTTAAATACCATTACCTCGTAAAGTAACGGTTTTTTTTTTATTAATTTTCCGCTTCCTTTTGAGAAAAAAAAAAATAAGGACTTAAAACAAAATGTTAAAAAAAAACTTAGTCTCTTTTTTTAAATTTTATACTAATTTTTATTTTTAGATTTTTATTTTCCAATTTATTTTTTTCCCTTATCTTAAGTACTTTGGGAGCCTCACATAGATTTTAATTTTAATTGAAAAGGACGAAGGACTTCATTAAAATTAACAAAAAAAAAAAAAAAATAATTTCTCTTAGTTTAATGTTTTACATTCTTAATTCTCTGTCTTATCTTGTTTCCAAAAAGAACATAAAATATAAAGTAAATCTTATTTGAGGGAGGGTAGAAGGGTGACAACCCTTTCCTTCCTTGTAAAAAAATCCTTTTAACTTTATACAATTTAATCTTTTCACATGTGTTAGTGGTTTAATATCCTTAAAAAAAAAAAAAATAAACTTATCACCTTAGATAATTGAAGGTGATAATTTTTGATTTTAATTTGTCGCGAAAATGTTTATATGCCTTTTTTTTTCCTATTTTTTTTAGTACCATTAACAACCCCTTACTTAAAACTAAATCTTTAGAAGTTTTTATTTTATATTCGAATCAATAAATTTTCATGTACAAAATGAAAATTTCGAAATCACATTAAAAGTACGAAAAAAACAAAAACAAAAATACAATAAAAAAAAAAAGTCCTAGAAGTTATTTAGAAACAAAATAAAGAAATTAAAATAAAAATGAAAGTAGAAAATTAATTAAAAGAATTTTGTTAATTTATTTGATTTTTAATTTCTTTCTTTTCTCCAAAATTTCATCTTCTTCTTTTTGGCATTCATTTTTGGTAAAATTTTTAATGAGGTGTACAATAAAATTCATTTTGTCTGACTTTTAATGTTCTTCTTTACTATGAATATAAATTTTAAATGAAATTAAAAAAAAAATAGTACTAAAATTAGTACTAAACTGTCTAAGAAAAACTTTTTCAATAAGAATTTTAAAGAAAATTAAATTTGGGTTTTTTTTTTAAAGAAAACTACATAAAAATTGAGACTTTTATTGCAATTTGTGGCAGTTTTTGATTTAAAGTTTAATGATACCCATATTTCTTTCAAAATTTTATTTCATAAACTTTAAAAAATTATTCTAGGTTCACTTGAGAACATTTAATAAAGATAGTATCAATAATTACAAAATATTACCCCTGTTGCATAAGTTTGGAAGCCCTGGAACCGTTATTTCAGAAAATTTTTTAATCCTCATTTTTTTGACTTTTTTATAAGTTGTCTTAAGATTAATCAGGAGTTTCATATTCTAGAACTACTGTCATAATATTTTAATGAAATTAACCGTTTCCTCAGTGGTAAAGTGGCGACTTTTCAATTGAAAATTCTCGGGTTCAAATTCTGGTCGAATCATATCTAATAAAATAATATAGTGTATATATAAACATAATTTAATAATAAATCCAAATGTCATATTTGCAAAGAATTGATATTATCAATTTTGCTATTGTCCGGTACTACAAATAAATAAATAAATAAATATTTTTAATGTGTTGAAACTAATTGAAAGTGGTGAACTGAAATTTAAATTGTGAATACTTTACTCAAAGTTTTAAATGTCAATTAATTGACGTTTACTGAAAAGTTTATTTGAAAATAAATAAAATTAAAAATAAATTTCGAATTATACCTTTATGACAATCTTCTTAAATAGATTTCAAAATTTAAAATAGATAGAAAAAGATTTAAATAGCCTTATGATCATTTTGTGAATATTTTATAAATGTCAAAATATGATTAAATTTTTGGAATAACAAAAATCATAAAAAAATTCACAATAGCAAATTTTATGATTTCGTTATAACAATTTTCTGGAATCCAAATGATATTTTGATATTCAAGTTGGAATTACTGATAAATTAAGTAATTTTTTGAACAAATTTTATTTGGAAATTAAAAAAAAAAAAGCTCTTTAAATAATAATTAAATATTAATTAATAATTAATAACTTACATATTTTAACTAGTCGGAAATATTTGATATAAATTCGTCAGTGATCTGAAATTAAAAAAAAAAAAAAATTATTTTATTAAAGATGAACTCAACCAATGATTGATGAAATTGAAATATAACTTAAACTATTTTAAATTTTAAATTAAATTATTGATATAAAATTATATTATTGAGATATAAAGTATCTACGAAAAGTAAAATTATAATCTTAGTCATTTAAATATTTTTTTTAAATTCTAAATTAATTTATAAGAAAGAGTTTAAGCTTTAATTAAGTTGAAAAGATCATTGATCAATGGTTTTTCAAAATTTTGCAATACATGGTTGGCAGCTCAATCACATGGGTATACTCTATATAGGTAGAGCTTATTCAAAATAAAACTCTGAAATATCTGAACTTTTTTATAAATCGCAATTCCAAAATTATGGCACACATTATCACCTGATATGTTTCCCTATACTTATGATTTCGGAAAATTTAAGAAAGAAGTCAACTTATTAAGTTTCATTTAACGGTTGGTAGAAGTTACGTCTCAAAGTTTCAGCCATTAAACTGTGCAAGCAGTTTGGATCCATATTCCATTATTACGGCTTAGGAGAGAAATTTATTTAGTGAGTAAGAGTCTTACACTATCAGGGAGTTTATCAAGTGATTTTTAACTCTTTTTAGAAAAAAAAATAAATATTAGAAAACACAAACTTTTGATTTCAACTTCTGAAAATATCAATACCATTCAGTATAAAAATTATTTAATTAGTATTGGATATAATTTTCATAATCATCCGTTTCTTACAGCTAATCAATTATTCTTTCGCTTACTCCTTCATCAATTATATTTTCAACAACTGAATTATCAATTCTCACCTGAAGATTTAGATTATGATCAAGCTCAGACTAATAGCAATGGGATTTAAAACAATGCCAAAGATCTATAAATTAATAGAAAGAAATTGTTTAAATTAATTAAATTAAATCTTATCTTAATTATGTAATTGATACAAAGTTCAAACACGTTTTTCCACCAAGCCCTATAAACTACGGCTTGATAAATCCAAAAACAAACTTAATAAAATAATACCAAACTGCTGATTACCTCAAGAACTCCAAAAAACAATACTATCCATACCCTACAATATTCAAAAGAATATTACACTTAATTAAATTTCTAAGAATCACACATTTCAATTCAACCATATCTTAATACCTTATTATAATCTCCGGCTATATATGGCTTCAAACAGAATTAAACTTTAAATTAAAAAACATAAAATACATTTAAAAAAAACGAATAATAATAATTATTAAAAAAAAACTGTACCTCACTATCTATTACATAAACATAACTATTATTTGAATAGAAATTTAATAAGTAAAACAAATCACGAAACAAATCCTAAGAAATGCAAAAGCAAACACGGGTTTTCTTTTTCTATTTTTTTTTTTTTTATCTTTGAAATGCACTTCCCTGAAATACTCTATTGGTTTACAAATACAACAACAACAATTACAACCACAGGGTAAAAAAATCCTTTTTATAATATTTTCAGTTACCGTTATTTTTTCGCTTTTATCTATTCCTTTTAAATTAAATTTTCAATTATAAGGACTTAAAACAGGTTTTTTTTTTCCTTTTTATCTTATCCTTTACTTTTCTTTCATTTCATTTTCTTCATCTTGTCTCTCTTTCTTTTTTCTATAATTTTCTTTATATTTATTAAGGAAAATCATCCATTTCTCTATTTTTTAACTATATACCATTAAATCCTTAGATTTTTTTTTTTTTTTTTTGAAAAAATACCGAAGGACAAAAGTAATAATAATAATTATAAAATATCAACAAGGACACTAGTTTCAAAAAAAAATTTACTGAAGAAAAAGATGACAGGTATGACAAAAAAAAAATAAAAAAAAAAAAATGAAAAAAAAAGTCCTTTCCATGAATGGTTTATTCAATTTTTTTTTAACAAATTTTTTTCATCTATTTTTTGTAGTAGAAATCCTAACCCAAACACACACACACACACACACACAAACAAATATTATCATATATGGATTATTAAAAAAACTAAAAATAGAAAAAACTAAGGATAAATTAAGCAGGCAGCTTTTTTCCGGTTCCGGATTCAGATCTAAAGCTTAAAATAACAAAAATTCAAAAAAAAAAAAAAAATCGCTCATCATTCACATCAAAAGTTTCAAGAAATTAAAAAAAAAAAATAAAAATAAAAATTCAAAATCACGGTATTTTTCTTATAACAGTAAAAAAAAAAAACTTATTTTTATCCTTGTAATTTTCATTTAATTATGTTTAAATAAATAACAAAAATAAATTTAGTGAAACAGACAGATCAAGAAAAAGAGAGAGAGAGAGATGGTGATGGAGAGGGAAAAGGAAGAAATAAGCAGATGATTAAAAGGAAAAATAAAAAGAATTATTTTACTTTTGGAAAATGGAATTTTCTTCATGAAAATTATTTCAAAATAATAAATTTTATTTTGTATAAAAAATTTTACATGTATGTATGTGTAATATGTATAAGTATATATAAAAATGTTAATAAATTTTTACAAAGATTTATTTTATGGTATATAGAAATTTTAAAAATAATAATAAATTAAAAGATTTTTGAGAGTTGTTATACGTATATAAACAAAATGATGATATTTTAGAGATTTTTTTTAGTTTTGGGATTCTTTTCAGTTTCATATTCTCAGGACTTATATATTAAAGATATATGAATAATATGAGAGCTGCGATTACATTATGAACGAAAATTGGACTTCTTAATATTTTTTTATTAATTTTCCACCCCTACTATACTTCAGTTTAATCATTATATTGACTTAAGCGTTCAGGTGACATGTCACAGCTCTCTTTGCCATAAGTCCCTAAGGGACATCAAAAGTGTCATAACTGCCTAAGGAACTTATGACAAAGGGAGCTGGACATATCACCGCCGTTCATTACTCGGTTGTATCTATTATAAAATACCCTGATTACACAAATTCTAATCATGCGCCATCTATTACTACTACAGAATTTTATATAAATTTTTATACAATCTTCTTTAAAACACGATAGAAATGATTACTATAAAATTATACAATTATACGATATTTCGTTTATTAGAATATCTGACCGAGGTTTGAACCTAAAACCTATCAATTGAAAGGTTCACGTTTTAACTACTACGTCATGGATCAAATAATTCTTAATATAAATAAAAGACTGTTCTAAAAAGACAGTTTTTAAGTTTGGATTTAAGTGATCCTTTAATACTAAGTTTTGTAATTTTAATATCTAAGTGATTTTATATACTTTAAAGCTTGCAGAATACACACTTTCAAGTTATATATAAATATAAATTATAAATATTTTCATAGAATAACTTATAAACTAACTATCATCAACACACAAATATATTATCAAAATCCAGATTAAAGTATAATAAATTCATAAATTTAATTGGACCCAGTATTATAACAAGAATAGGGTCTTGGTAGATATATGTGATTACATCAGCAAAATTTGTTCTATTTACTATCTGGAATGCTATTCTAACGTCCTAAGAAATAAAGGCGTACACACTTAATTTGGACATATGACTTTTGTGGTAGGCAATACTAGATTTATTAAGTTATTTAAGCTTAGACATAGATGCGACTTAGAGGTAGATGCGAAATATTAGTTATTAATTCTAAATGAATTTGCAACAAGATATGTGACATTTTTTCTTAGTACAAAGTTGTTAGACATTTATCTGATGTCAAATATTCCATTATCCGGAAAATTCGCTTTTTGCGGTTACGACTTTTTTTCCTTAGCACGGTAGTATTCCCAACAATAGATCATTATTTAATATTTATACCTATATCCTGTAAAATTACCGTTATTGCATAACTAAATCTAAAAATCAGAGTCGGTTGTATTCAGTAATAACTTAATAATTCCTTAACTTCTACCCTTATTACCAACATTACTTAACAATTTCAGTGGTTAATACTTAATGATATCTTATTAATCAAATTCATGTTTTTGAGTTCATTAAATCCAATGCCAAAAAATATTTCAATTAAACGTACAAATTTTCCTTAAATATCCCACAAATAATTTTCTAGAAATTCTTCTATTATACAATTACTATACATGTCAAAAATACTGTCAAATTTGTTCAAAACTCATAATCATTGTCACATTCATCTACAAAGGAAATAATTTATATAAATAACTTATTAACAAATCAATTAAGTTATTCTAACTTTCAATTATAATAACTGTAAAAATATATATTCTTCTATAAAAAGAATTAAAGTTCTCCCAAAAGATAATCAAGTTATCTTAAGATACTATATATATTTATTTATATTTACCTATATTTATACACAAACCATGTCAATATCCCATACCCCTAAAAATATGCAATATAACAAAAATCATACATGAAGATTAAATTTACAGGATGAATTTTCTTTTGTAAATTTTTTCTGATCCTTTTCAATTATTCTATATATTTTATTTATTTATTTATGGTTTTTTTTTCTATTTTATTTTTGATTTATATAAATTTAATGTTATTTTTTTTTCTTTGTGTTGGTCAATTTATTTTTTATTACGGTATTTTTATCTTTTTATTCAATTTTCACTTGTTTCCAAAAAAAAACAAATTTTTAGTACACGAATAAACCAAATGTACCTAAGTTTCAGTTTTTTTTTATTTTCTTACATATTATTACTACTACATACATATGACATATAACCCTATTGCAAGGACATTATTTTTTTTTTTTTAATGAAATGAATGTTTATTTTTTTAATTGTGTATATTTTTGTTTCTATAATTTCCTGAATGTTTTATTTTTTTTTATTTATATGTATGTTTTCTTTTATATTTGTGTATGTATGTTTGTACTTAATGTATGTTTGTATTTGTTTTAATTTTTTTTGTAAAATTTTGTTTTGTTGTTTTTTTTTTGTTATAAAGAATTACAATGTAAAACAGAAGAACAAAATAATAGAAAAAAAAAAATTGTAACCAACTAGTGTCCTTAATTTGCAGAACATCTGTACTCTTATAAAATTGTTATGTACTATTATCCTTTAATTTTTTTTTTTTTTATTTTTATTTTTATTTTTTTTTTACTATTTTAAGAAAAGATTCATTTTGGTAACATAAATATGCAATACATTAAATGTTATATTTTGATTATATGTTATGTATAATACTTTTCACATGAACTTGGTCCTTTTTTCTGAAATGAAATTTGTCTATTTTCAAATTTTTATTTTATTTTCAAATCAACTTGGTGTTTTTTCAAATATATATAGTCCTTAATTTTCATATTAAATTGGTCCTTTTTCATATATATATAGTCCTTGATTTTCTTATTAAATTGGTCCCTTTTTTAAACAGTCCCTTTTCTTGGGATCCAGGAGTCGGATTAAAATATTTGAAAAAAGATACTCTCCGATTTTATACTAGAGTCTAAATGCAGCTTGAAAAAGTTGGACTTAAATCCGCCTTAATAAAAGGGTCCCTAAAAATTAAGATGCCATTTTTTGGGAATTATGTTAATTTAGTCTTACGTTTTTAGTTTCTACTACAGAATTAGGGACTGAGTATTACATATTATGTTAGTTTAACTTTTGGGCCCCAAGATACGGGGTGTTTTAAAAAAAAGGACGAAATCAAACCAAGTTTGAAAATTTTGCACTTTTTGTATTTGAAAAAATATCAAATTTCATTTCAAAAAGGGCCAAAGTCATATGAAAAGAGTATATATGTAATATATATAATAATATTATATTAAACACAAATATATATATATATAAATAAAACTAGAAAAGAAAAACATAAAATGTGTCTTTTTTAAATCTCTATAATGTAATATCCTATCATTTTGTTTTATTTTTGGAAATATGCCAATTTTATGGAGCAAAATAATGGGTTAAATGAAATATTTACTTGATGTATAACGAAATCTTTTTGTTTTTGTTTTATTTTTTTATTTTCAATTTTATTTATGTTACAATACAATATTTTTCGTTTTTTTTATTTTTATTTTCTTTTTAATTCTCATCTCTAGATAGAAAATTTTTAACTGAAGGAAATTTTTTTAATAGAAAGGATGTGAAAAGGAAACATTGAACTTTTAGTTTAAAGAAATAAAATCAAAAAAAAAAAAAATAATTGCATGAAATGTTTAGTTATTTTAATGTTCTTTTAATAAGTTTTTATTTTTAAATATTTTATAATAATATATGTATGTATATTATAATTAAATATTAAATGGTATTTATTTTTTTTTTTGGCAAAAATTTTCATATAATGTTGGAAAAGTTTTTTTTATTTTCTATTTCCTTGGATTTTAATTTTAAGAGAAATGCTTAATTTATAAACCCTTAAAGTTGTCCTTTAAATCAAAACTGTATATTTTAATCCATTTTAATTACAATTGTTCTATTTAATATCTTAAATTAAGGCTTTGTTATAGTCTGACAGTTAGTGACTGTGCGAAAATTTAATTTGAAGTTATATAGTTCGAAAAACTTAATTTTCTTGACTTTCATAAAACTTTATTTATTAATAATTAAATTATTTTTTCAATAAACCCATAAAATAAAATTTTAATAAAAGTTTTCATAAATCGTTTAGTTTTGTTCGTGACTTTTAGAATATCCACAAAAACCACAATTCCCAAGGACAAAATAACTAAAATTACTAGAATTTCCACAAAATCCACTAAATCACTATAATTTTAGTCTATATGAAAGATTTTGAATTCAGAAAAATCTTATAACTGTTTACAAAATCAAGGTCTTTATGTATCTATGTAAGTTATTCTTAATTAGGACACACTTTTTAATTGGTTATAAAATCAAATTTTGGGGACTTTTGCGTTGCGGATTTTAGTTTTTGGAATTTTGGTTTTGGGTATTTTATCTTGGGGATTTCGTAAACAAACTGTATAATGCAAAATACATCAAAAATTGTCTTATTATATAATTAATTATTATACGAATTCAAAATACTATTAATACTATTTTTAAATTAATTTCAAGTTCATATAAGTCTTCATTTCTTAGAAGAGTGGATACGAATTATAGAATTATAGATGCACAATACGTTCACTGGATAAATTCACTGGTATTATGAATCAGGATGTTAAAAGTTCGTCATATTTTTTTTATATTATTATTTTATTATTTTTCCCACATGTGAATTACTCTTATGTGAGACTGTTCAGAATTTATGAGACGACTTTCAAAAACTGTGTGACGCTATCTTAAAAATTCTTTGTTTGTAAATTAGAACAGTTTCGTCTCCACTATAACGTAAATAAGTTTTTCCCTCCAAATTCGAGGTTGTTTGCAAATCAAATCAAATCCAATTGATTACAATCAAAATTCAACTGAATTTAGTACACAAAAGTATACAATATATAAAATAAGATAATAGACCAAACTGCACAGTGTAAGAAGAATGGAACCTAGAGATTTGTATCACTCTCACTTTCATCCTAATATTTATTTCATAGTTACCATTTTTTATTCATTTTCCACTGCTTTAAGGAATATAAGGCATTCACCAAGTTTTTATTTTAAACTAGGTTTCAGTTTCTTTAATCATAATATTCACTAAGCCGTTGATTACTCGGCTGTAGATATTGTATAAGGGTATGAAATATGAATGCACAAATATTAACTTTGTGCGCCATCTATAATCTTACACAAGAATTATTTATATATTTTTTATTAAATCTTATTTTATATTACGATATAAAATATTACAATATAAGTATACAATTTTACGATATTTTTTATTAGATATGATCTGACTGGAGTTTGAACCCGTACCTTCCACGTGAATGGCGGAGTCCTTACCACTACGTTATTGATGACATACCATACAAGTGAAATATTTGGTAAAGAAAAATTAGTAATACTTACAGTGGTTCAAAAAAACAAGGAACATTTAGTTGCACCTTACAGAGTCTTGCAGTGAATAATATGAATTCAATTTAAAACTTTCTAAACTTTCGATTCAATACAACTCATCCATGAAAGATTCAGTTTTTTTTCGTTTTAATTAAACAATTTGTTACAAAATTTAATTTAATTAATATTTAAATACTTTAAATTAAATTTAATTTTTATTTTATTATTTTTAATAATTTAATCTTAAAAAAAAACACACACACACACAAACACACAAATAAAAATAAATTAAAGATTGAAACAAAAGAATGTAAAAACATAAACACTTTAAATTGAATAATTTTGTAACATTAAACAGGCAATAAACAAATCATTTATATAAACCAAATTACATAAAAAATAATATACTAAATATATATATATATATACATACACATGTGTTTATAATAATTCTGTTGTACAAGGACAACAAAATTTAAAAACAAAAACAAAAAAAAACAAAAAAAAACAAAAGTATATATTAAATAAAAGTTCATGTTCTTCAGACAGACAATAGAACAGTTTAATGATATGATCCTTATAAGTATATATATATATTATATAATATATATGTTATATGTACCGCAATTTTTTTTTTTGTATTTCTCCATATGTGTATTAGTACACACTTGTCTTTTTGTTTTTTTACACTTAATCCAATAACAACTTTTGCTTCATTGTCAACCGTTTTATTTCGTCTATTTTTAAATATACAATTTTAGAATAATTTTTCTTTTTCATTCGCTCTATCTCTTTCTAACTTTAAATCTTTGTATGCCCTTAAATAATTTTTTTTTCATTTTTACAAAATATTATGAAATAAAAATAAAAAAAAAAAAAAAACAAAAACCATATCCTGTTAAAAGAACAATCAAAAAAAAAAAACTCAAAAAAAAAAATATAACATTCACAATAAAATAATATTGTGAATCAAAACCGTTATACTACAAAAAATATAACATCTGTTTAACTTCGGTAACTGTCTTAACAAAAAAACGTATTATAACATATATATATAAAATATATGCATATATATATATATATAATATTCAGCATCATACATAATATATACTTAATCTATATAATTTTCATATATATATATATATGACATTTTAGCTTATAATCTCATATAAACTATATCTATCTCTTTCTTTCTTTCGTTTAAATATAAATATTTATATCTATATTTCACTTTCTCTATTAAATTCTAGATTGTAAGATTACTTATAAAATAAAATGTTATATATATATCTACATATATATATATATATATATATATATATACTTATAATATGCTTGTTTATTACATTAAAAAAAAAAAAACTTATTTTTGTCCTTGGTCTATATTGAAATCTCACACATGTCGTGGGACTGAGAGAAAAACTTAAACAATATGTGCAAAGTTGTCTTCCGTTTAAATAAAGTTTTTTTTTTTTTTTCAGAGAATCAAATAAGATTTTTTGTATTCCAACTTAAAAAAAAATTTTTTTTGAATGGTTCTTTTGGCCCCCTAAATAACCCTCACTTTACCATAATAATTTTCTCACAAAGAACAATACAAGAATACCAACATACATATAGATATGAAAGGATACTACCCAAGCGACAAAATATGGTCGCAATTACCCTACATAATAATATGAGTAGCAAATTTACTTTTAGTATAAAAATGGCAACACTTTTGCGACCTAAGTGAGGACAAGTTACGACACATTCTTTCTAATTAGTACAAACAAGTGTCAACACATTTTGTGCACAGTGTTGAGTAACATGTGCTAAAAGTAAGGAAGCAAACAACTTATTTACAATAAAACTAATTTTCACATTATGTGTATTGAAAAGAGACACAAATGTGTCGACAAAATGTTACAATGTAATCACCTTTCGAAATTTATACACTTTGTGCATTCAAAAGAGACAAAATGTGTCGACAAAATGTTATTATCTATTTACCGTTTAAAATTTATGCAGTTTGTGTAGTAAAGAGAGACCAAATGTGTCGAAAAAATGTTACTAATAAATGTTGCTAATATTTTTGTGACACACTTACGACATTTTTCCGACACATATGAGTTGTTTTTAGACACATAAACATAATTTAGACATAAACATAATATTGAAACGGTTTTAACATGTTGCCATTATTTTAAAAATTGTTTATCCAGAGATGTGTCTATTCTTGTGACTTAAAATTGCTACTTGGGTATTATAACAATTTTAGTTTATTTCAAGTAAGTTCAGAATTAAACCAAAAAAAACAACAACAACAACAAGAACAATAAAATAAACATTTGCTCAAAAATAAAGAAAGTAAAATCCACTTTGATAACATTATTTAAGCTGCCACGAAGCATATCATATCAATCTTTTTTTTTTTTTTTTTTTTTTTTAGAGAAAGGACACGACACGACTGTTACGACGAATTGGCTGTAAAAAAAAAACAAAAACAAAAACAAAAACAAAAATAAAATATGTTAGACTGAATGAAATAAGAAATATTTGTTCCTATGATTTCATGTCATGTCCTTGTTTCAATGTTCTTTGTGTGGTCCATATTTTTTCTTTTCTTCAATTCTTTTTGCTTCCTTGAAAAACGTCTATACACATAAACACACACACACACAATCGTAATTCTTATTGTAAAGTTTTATAAATATAAAAAAAAAAATAGTTGGTGAATTTGAAAAATTTATTTTTTAAAAGTAAATGTCCACAAGAAAAAGGAAAAAATAAAAAAAAAATTAAATAATATATACGTATATATTTTTACTACAAGCGAAATTATTATATTGTGCAATTTTAGATCCTTATAAACATGGAAATGGACAGAAAATGGACATTTTCAAAATATAACAAAAGATATATTATGGAATAAAAAAAATATATAATGTACATTACGACAAGTGACGAATTAGGTAGATTTGTGTGTAATCTTAAATATATATATATATATATATATGTATATTTACATGTATTTAAATGACACAATAGAAAAATAATGTCCATAACATTCTTAATATATGTACGTATAAATAAATAATGGAAAGCTTATAATGTAATATGATATAAAATATATTTATTATTATAAGCAAATGATAATGTTTCAAATTTTTATATTTAATTTTATTTTGATTTAAAAAGAAAATTTAAATCATGTATTAAGTTTTTTCATTTTCGGATAAAATAATTTTTAGAATATATAGATAGTGATTAAAAATGAGGAGCACATCGGAGGTTCCTTGAGAAGTATTTTAAAATCAATTAAGTACAAGAATTTTAAACATTTACTTAAAATCCAATCTAGGATACTGTTATTGATAAAACACTATGTTTTCATACTCTCATCAGGCTTTATAGATCTGAAAATATTTTTTTTAAAATTTAGTTAGTTCTAATGTAAGTATATATATATCAGATATATGTAAATTATATAATTAATATATTCACCTTAAACTATTTTATAAAAACTAATGAAAAAAAGTGCATGTCTACGATAATTTTTTTTTAACACCGAGGTCACAAAACTCATTATTAAAAAATTGTATGCCTCTCCACAATTTTAAATTTGAGCTCATCCCTTGTCTCATGTATGAATTGAAAATAAAGCTGGACAAATAATTTCTTATTCTTCAAACTTCACTCTTTAGTTAAAAAAAACCAATTTTAAAAACCTATAACTTCAAATTGGTTTCAACTGGTAAGAGTCAAACTTGTATGAAACACTAAGCTTCAAAATTGTATCAAAGAGTAAGCTTGAATTCGTATCAAACACAAAGCTTTAAATTTGTAACAAACACTAAGCTTCACACTTGTATCAATCACTAAGCTTTACACTTGTACCAATTACTAAGCTTCACATTTGTATCAATCCCCAAGCTTCAAATTTGGTTTTTGTATGAAGAGATTTAGTCTTAGTTTGTTTTAAGTTCAACTCTACAAAAAAGACTTCCCAACAACTGATTGAAGTTGGATTTGGATGTTTTATTACGAACCTTGAATCCTTCAAAGTATTAACTTGAGAAAAACCAATCATTTCAATTCTCAAATTTGTTGCTCTGAAGATTAAATACAATAATTACAGTCCTCTTAAATAGGAAACCCAAAATTATAATAGGAAAACAGTACCTAACGGTCTAAGAACCGAAGTGCAAAACCTTGAGAACTCTTAAAAATATTCTTGAATAACAAGTAAATTTTTCTAAAAAGTAGAAAAAATTTTGAAAGATATCTTATAAGAGTCTTATAACACACTTGAACACTTTCATTAGAATTAGACTCTCAATTAGTTAGAAAGATATCTTATAAGAATCTTATAACACACTAATTGAAAACTCCCATAACTTAAGTTTTATAGCTTATTAATTTTACATAAAATCTCGGAATTTATAAAATTTAAAAATTAGTTTTCACTATTCCTTCTCTTCTTCAAAGGTCTCATAAACAGACCCCAGTATGTATGTTATAACATACTTTATACAATATATATATATATATACATATATATATATATTTTAAACTATATTATATAAAGCAATTCATATATAATTTAATATAAACTTATATTAAAATTCTTAAAGAATAAATAAACTGAATAGTTGTGTTGTTAAATTTTGTCCATGATGGTCTTTCTTCTACGGAAAAAAAAATGTCAAAAAATTTTTTTAAATTTTTTTTAAAGTTTTATTTTTTTTTTCATATTTTTTTTTTATTGGACAAAAAAAAAACCCCATAGTTGTAACTATGTAATTTTTTTTTTATTTTTTTTCAATTATATTATTTTTCTACATTATTTCTTTTAAATTGTTTTGAAGCAAAAGAAAGAAAAAATTAACAAAAGTTAAATTTAACAAAATGCGCCAACACTTTTCCTTCGATATACAAGTACATACATACATCCCTATAAACAATTTTTCTTCAAAATAGAATCTTTTGAACTGAAATAGAACTGAAGAACATGTTATTGTATATGTAATGTACATTGTACACACTTTATATAGTAACTTTTATTTAATTTTTTTATTTAAGTTTTTCTTAAGTTTCTTATATTTTTATTTTAAACCCTCAACTCAACTATTCTGGAATTCCCGGAACAAAACAATAACAATAACAACAACAAATACATACACTAATAAAACTTATTTTTAACTCCTTTAAAAGTTTTGTCCAAAAGAAAATTGAAAAAAAAAAACAGAATTCTTTTATATAAAAATTTTTTATTTTTTTTTTGTAGTTTATGAAATGTTTTTTTTGGCTCAATACTTACATAATTCTGCCCTTAAGTATTTAACAGAAATGATCCAGTTTTTTTTCTCTTTATAGTGTTTATTAAGTTATTAAATAAAATTATAAAATAAAAAAAAAACAATAATAATAAAAAATAATAAAAAAATTAGGAATTATATGAAACAAGAAGTTATTAATGAATTTATTTATAAATAATAATATAAAGAATAAAATAAATCTTTTAAGTTCAAAAGGGTTTAAAGTTTTTTTTTATTTTTATTGTTTTTGTTTTTTTTTCTGATTTTTGTTTTTTTTTTTTTTTTATTGTAAACGGAAGGAAGAAAATTCTTTGAGTTAAAAAGTAATTTTTATACTACATTTAAGTTTTTTGAATTTAAATGAATTTTACAAGTGAATGAACAACTTCCTGATAAAATTTAGTTTTTTTTTATAAATTTTTCATATTTGATTGAAATTAAGACTTAGATGTTTTTTGATAATAATATGATTTTGGGTCATTGATATTATAAATTGAATATTAAATAATAATGAATCAAATATTTATTTTAAAGCAATTTTAATTAATTTTAAATTAATTTAAGACAAAGCTGCTACGGAAAAATAAGTATAGCTTATGATCAATGATAAAAATAAACACATATTTAGAGATACAGTCGACCATCCATCTTCGACAACTGAACAAGTTTGTAGCTACTGAAATATCTAAGATGTTGGCAGAATGAACATTAGTCTGGTGAAAATGAAATAAAATATCAAATTTTTAATGAATGTCAAAAAATTATTTTGCTGCCGAGACTTAAAATTGGATTTTCGTCTACAGTTAATGAAATGCTAGCTATGGTCAGTTACATCATATGTAGTAGAAACTTGAACCTCGCCAACCACTCAAATAAATAAACTGGCAGCCTAATCTTGTTCTATGGAAAATACTGAGAATATCGTGGGTAGATCGTGCTACAAATATAGAAATTCTTCGAAGAATAAATAAAGGCCGAAAGCTTCTTACAAATTTAAAAAAAAAAGTACATATTTTGAACATGTGATACGAGGTTATCAAGTACGAGCTCCTACACAGCTTATTGTGCAAAGTAAATTGAAGGTAATAAAGGCATTGACCGAAAACAAGTGTTTTGGTTACATAACATCCAGAACTGAAAAGGTGTATCAAATATTGGTGATTTTGACACGTAACGATGGTTTGAATTGTTAAAAATAAAGATATTAAGAATTTAACCCAAATTCTAGGGCATATGTCTAGGCCACATAACATTCAGGAGTGGATAGGTATCAGAAAGGGAGAACTAGGGAAAGATTCTCCGGACAATTTATTTATTATTTAGCAATTAACTGTGGGCTAATTTAAGGCTAATTAATTCACAGCATATAAAATTTTCCTATTAAATACAATTAAAAAATTAATTAGGATCTTCTACCCTGAATATAATAAAAATTAGTGCTTAATAATGCTGTCAAGTTAATCATTAAGGTCTTGAAATACGTTCAGGTAAACCGTCTTTATTTTTTAAAGAAATAAAAAAACGAAAGGATCTAGTAACTCACAGATAAAGTTTTGAAATTTCATTTAAGTTTTATAAAAAATACAAAGAATTAGTCTAGGAGTGTTGAAAAGACTAAATACTCCTTACATATTTTGAAACAAATGAAACTTCAGGAATCCGAGTTAATGATCAATCTGAACAACTATTAGTTTAATCGAGTAATAATAGTAGCAAATGAATATACAAAATTAGGGCATAAAGACGGTTATGAAGACGGTAGAAGACGGTTCGAATATAAATAATTTATTGACAAAACTGCAGATACATATTTATATTATAGTAGATTAATATCACCTTAAACTCAACCTTAAACTATAATCAATAATCATTAGGTGGCCTAAATATACCTGATTTGACAATAATGATATCTAAATGTTACCAATATGCTGACATAGTGTTAAAATATTCAATACTTGACAACTTGAAAACAAAATTGAACTCAATGTAGACAAATCTCTAAGAACTTCATATTTCCAAAATCGCCAGAACGTCATTTTTCCAAAATCTCCAAGAACTTTACATCTTGTAGATAACCCGCCAATATTTTTTACAAAATCTTTAATTTCAGAGTTTAAATATTTTACAACAAAATAAAATTACAAATTTTCCAAAAATTACTCCAAACACATTTTGATAATCTTGAACTCTCTACACTATATTAAAAGTTTTAACCACAGAACAAACAATGAAATACTATTTATAGTATTTAAACTAGCCCCAAAAACCAAATTTTAAACAAAATTTTTCTTATATTTAAAATATATACAAAATAAAAAACCAAATCACTTAAAGTGACTAGTTTTATACTTTATTACACATTATACACATTGTTTTATTTTAATTTAATTTTTTATTTTAAAACAACAAAAATGAAACCAAACCTGATATGCCAAGTTTCAGAAAAACCCAAACCAAATAAAGGAAAAACTTTCCATACTTAACTTTAAAAAAAAAAACAAACAAATAGAAACTCTTTTATACTATATCAAATCTTAGATTCGTATTTAAAACTATTAAGATAATAGATATCATGTATATACAAATATGTATGTAGGGTATGCATTTTCTTAAAGTATAATAATTTTCCAAATCTTCTTATAATTCTCTATTATACAATTCTTTTGTGTGTGTGTGTCTATTTATAAATTTATCTACTACTTTTCATTATTTTAAGTCCATTCTTAAAGTTTTTCTTCTTCAGGTTTTTTTTTGGCGCCGTGAAATAACGCCATACGAAATAAAGCGGCAATCTTGATTTTGAATCCAACTCCAAAAACCCTAATTGAGCATCTGACATATACACATACACACAATCTCATATATCATGTATATATAAATATTCTGTAAAAAGCGTATTTCCCTGCTTTTGAATCCAAGTCTAAAATCCCTCCTAGTTTACAGTCTCGTATAAACATATATACGAGTATATATATAAATATTCAGGACAAATGGAATTCATTGATTTTGAAACCAATTCTAAAATCCCTTCTAATTAGTATTCTTATGTAAATAATTTTGCGAAAAAATTTTTAAGTTAGCGGGGGCTGCCGCCGCTAAACCCCGTTAAATAAATGATTGAAACCTAGATTTTGAAACCAACGGATTACGCGTAAAATTCAAAAAAAAATCTAAATTCATTACTTTTTTGTTTAGATATATATTTTTTAACTAAATATTGGTTACAAATTCAGTATTTCAGTATAATATCAGGGTTTCGCTATATGTTTAGCGGGATTTGGGAAGCGGTAGCTTCCACTATTTTAATCACACTTTGTTATTGAAATAGTTAGGAAGGAGTTTTAGAATTGGATTCAAAATAAATGTTATACGCTTTTTCCAGAATAGTGATATATATGTATATGGGAGATTCTGAATTAGGAGGGATGATTTATAGTAGGATTAAAAATTGGGATTGCTCTCTTTTACAGAATATTTATTACATGTGCGTGTAAGAGATACTGATGGTATTATTTTTTGAATAAAATAGGTATGAATGCAAAATCTAGCTCCAATAATTGAGTTAGCAGGGGTTCAGCGGTGGTAGCCTTCGTAATAAAAATATAATATTTTTTAACATATTTTATTCCAGTTTATAAAAAAAATTTTAAAACTTGTTAATTACACTTATTTAACAATTTCTATTTTTTTCCCCCCCTTTGTTTACTATAAAACTAGAATATGTATTAATTTTACTATATGGTTTTCTTCTTCTTCTATGGCGCTACAGTCCGTTGTCGAACCTTGGCCTCCTGACTATATGGTTTTATTTCGTAAAATTTTAGAAAATGATACGGTTTTATTTCGCATTTGAATTGGAAATAAAGCCATACGCGAAAAAATGTGCGATATGGTTTTATTTCTAATTCAATCGCGAATTAAAGCTATTATGGCTTTGTTTCGTATGGCGTTATTTCACGGCGTCTTTTTTTTTTCCTTGTACATTACCTTACACTAACTAATATCTAAGTGTCTCTTCAAATGTACACCAAAAATATTTTATAGTATATGTTTATAAATATATATATATAAAATGCAGATCTAAAAGAATATAAAAGTAAATAAGGAAAATCCTCTTTCAATTTACTGTTTTAAGAGTTTGATTTGTATACAAAACATAAAAAAAAAAAACTTACACACAAATATCTTTAGATTTTTTTTTATGGTGCAAAAATAACAATAAAAAAACATACAAAAACCAAATAAAACCTCTCCAATTTTTATTGTATTATATAGACACATATATATATATATATATAGAGATCACACCATTTTTAATATTCAAAAGAATACCAGAAGGTCATCACAGATGCAATACTTCTTATATATCATTCTTATAAACCATCTTTTTCATTTCTAAAATATTTTCATTTTCTATTTTGTATACTATATATATATATACATAAACATGTATATATACACAAAAGTCTGTATATATATATTATCAATGTGGATAGTTTTATAAACCAAATAGAAAGTATGTTAAAAACCACACAAAATTTTTTCCACAAAAAAAAAAACAAAATTTATTTTCGTCCTTTTACTGATCCTTTCAATATTTTCTAAAAAAAAAAAAAAATTAGAAACTACCGTTACAATATATGTTCAATCTTATGTATATATATTTAGATTTACTATATTTTTTTTTGTATAGGAAACTTTAAAACATAAAACAAAAATATAATAGTATACAACATTAAAATTACTCAAGTACTGTTATGTTTAGGTATGCCAAACAATTGTACAAATGATTCTCATCTTTTAAAGGACTTTTTAAGGATCACATAAAATAAAAAACAAAAAAAAACATACAATTATACTTAATAAAATACCAGCAAATACATATATATTATATATATACTTATATAATATGTATGTACATATTTTTTTAATATCAAATAATATTTTATTATATTAAATAGTTTTTTATATACATATATAAATAAAAATATATATATATATATATAGAAATAGAATATTATAATATATATATATAAGTATAATTTCATGGTAATCATTTTTATCCTTAAGTGCATTAAATGCGATTTTACACTGATTTATAAGCTTTGGTTGTTGGCATCAAAAAAAAAAAAATAAAATAATAATAAAAACAAAAATAAAAGTAATAAAGTTTTTTTTTTTGTTGTTGTTGTTTTTATTTTTGTTTTTTTTTCTCATACAAACCAAAGAAAAATATCGTATAAAGGTTGTAGTGCCAAACCAACTAACAAAGATTTGAAACTACATATATATATACATAACTTTAATATATTTTATATATTATATACAATTGTACACACAAACTATATATATAAAATTTTTCTATATATATTTATATATATGTACATTTCTATATATACTATTATTGTTGCATTTTTCTATTACGAATTCAATTTTTACTTCGTTTGGTGTTTTTTTTATCATTTTTAAAACTTTCTTTTCATTTTTATTCTTTTCTTATGGCAACACTCCACTTCTATATCCCGTACTCCTCCCTTATCCAACAACTAAAACTGAATTAATAAAATCTAAAAACAAACTCTTCTACAAACAAACGTAAAGACAATTGTAAAAAAAAACAAACAAAAACGCATATTGTAGAATTAAAATCATACAATTTCAAAAAAATATATATATATATATAAGATATAAGTACTTATATAAAAATGCAATCAGTCCATTTACTTTTGTTTTACGAGCCTCGACTCTGCTCCTCCTCCTCCTCCTCCTGTTATACTTCACCTTGGGATGTATTTGATAAGATAAAGCCAAAAAAAATAAAACTGACTACACAAAAAAATACAAGTAGAAAATTTCGATAGGACTGGACTGAATACTCAGAATTCGTATACACACACTCATATACACACACTTACGTACGTGTGTATACCTTTATATCTAGTTTAAAATGCATTTTTCATTTGGTAGTTAGTTTATTCATTCGTTCATTCGTTTACTTTTGGTTTTGGAATTTGTTAAAAACATTCTCTCAGAAAAAGCAGATCATGAAATCTAAAAGAAGATTTTTTTTTTTTTTTTTTAAATGTCGGAATTCAAAAATTACAGGAAGAGATTTTTGGAATAAAGCAAGAAGACAAAAAAAAAAAAAAACATTCTCTGAATCGTGGTTTAGATTTTCTGGTTTTTTCATGTTCATTTGTGTTTCCAAGTTAAAAAAAAAAAAAACAAGTAATGAAAAAAATTGAGGGTTTTTAAAAAAACGACATTTTCAAAATTAAATTGTTCCAATAATAAGTGTTTGGGTAAAAAGGGTTTTAAAAAGTTTTTAATATTTTGGAGTTTTACTAAATAATTTATTATATAAGAAATATTGTAAATAATCAAGAGACACTATCCCTTAACACCCTTTATAATTAAAAAAAAACTTTAATAGAAGTTTAAATTGTTAGAATCTACTGACAACTTCACTTATCGATTTATATTTATATGCCAATCTATGCTTTTATATTTATATGTCAATCTCTTTTATATTTACATACCAATCTATGCTTTTATATTTATATGCCAATCTATACTTTTATATTTATATGTCAATTTTCAAACGGTTTCCCATTCTAATAATTCAATACATAATCTTACTTCTTAATTCGTATTAGATGAGAGCAGATGTAATCTCAAATTATTAAATAAATCTTAATATTAATAATAATTACAATAATGTTGAAACTCTTATATTTAGCATATTACTTTAAAACTAAATTTTACACAACTTACCAACGCTTAAAAATTGGAAGTTTTCAAACTTTTGACCCTTTACAGCTCCTAAACTAAGGACTATGCTGAAAATCTTTTTTAAGAGACTCATTATTTATTTTTTTAGATCTAAACTCTCTCAAAATTTAAAATTAATTTTCTACCTCAAACGGTTTGACAGGTGCAAGAAGTATAAGAAAAATTGATTTTTGCTTAATAGTAATTTGAAGTACCATATGGCAACCTTATACTTTTGGGTTACTTATATATCAAACTCATAAAAACAGGTATCCTTTGTCTTTTCCAGATTGAAAAAATTCCTTATATAATTTTTTTGTAATGACAATTTATGTATAGGACTTTTTCGGACTGCAGGGTACTGTAGCTCAGATTGGAATATTGAAAAAAAATTTTCAATTCAATTAATTTTTTTACAATACCTACCCGTAGTTCAAAATTCTTTTCTTTATTTCAAATGGTATAAAAGTTTTGTAAACATACAGATGGACGAATAGAGTAAAACTATAATAGGCACATTTTCTAAAAATTTTTAGAAAATGTACTAAAAACTTGATATCATTTATACACACCTGTAAAATTTTTTTTTTAAATATTTTTTTTTTGGAATTACAAATAGAGTAGAGAAGAAGGAAGTAATTTTTTTGTTTTTTTTTTTTTTGTAAAAATTTTAAAATTTATTTTTTTATTTTTTTTTTTATTTTAATTTCAAGTTAAAAAATATATATTTTAAGAGTATAATACCTGTAACCTGTGAATTGTTAGTTTCTTCAGACTCATTCAGTTCCTAATTTGAATTACAAATTTATTTTGTAATTTTTTACAATTTTTTATGTTGAGAGAAAGTTGTGAAAAATTATTATCCTCTGATAATATGAATGAGGTCCAGATACCCTTAGTTAAAAATAAAACACTATTTTAATTTAATACACCTATATAAAAAAAAAAATAAAACCAGTTTTCTATATTAATATATATATATTTTCTATATTAATATATATAATGTGTGATTAAAAACTCTGAGTATAAAGTAACTATAAAGATTTTCAACCTCAGATTGTGTAAAAGGATTTAAGAGTTCTACAAAAAAAAAAAAAACAATAGAAAAAGTATAATAATAATAATAATAGAAATGAGAGGATAGATATAAATTTTATTTTATTTCTCTTTTGTTTTTCTTATGTTTGTTTTTTGTCGGAAAATTTATACTTGAAAAGTGAATTTAGGTTAAGCTGGGAACTCTTGAAAATCTGATATCATGTCTTTTTTTTTTGTATTATTAAATTTAATGTCAAAAATATAAAAGTATTTTTTTTTTTCAATTCTATACTTAGAATTTTAAAATAATGTGCTTGTGTGTGTGTGTGTATGTGTGTACTTTAAAATTATAATAATAGTTTTTATCTGATATTAAAGAATAGATTTATTTTCATTATAGAAAAAATTGAAAAAAAACAAAAATAAAACATAAAAAAAACAATTTTCAAAATTGAATTTGTCTTTAGTAACTTTGTGTTACTATATATGCAGTAAGATAACAACTATAAGATTGTTAGATATTCTTTTTATTTAATGCAAATCTGAAATTATTAATTTAAATTTATAAAATTTATATGAGTATTAAATTTAGCTTAGTAGTTTATACAAAAGAAGTATTTTATACTAATGTAATAAAGTATGTATTATTATTAGTCTTATTGGAATTTAAATTATATAATGATATTTATATCAAATTCTTTAGAATTGCAGTGAGATTAAACTACAAATTTAGTAAAGAAGTAGTAAAAAATTCTGTAAAGTGTTTTTAAAAGCGAGTGAATTAACTAAAAAAAAAAGTCTTCTAATGCAACTGATGAAAGAGTATAGAAAAACCAGTATAGAAAATTTTGGTTTCCTTGCTTTCAAATGTCTTTTACTTATAGATTGGCTTTTCATTTTGAACGTTTTAGATTTATATAGGGTCTTCTTTAATTAGTAAACACTTGGAAAGCAGTTATTGTGCATTTACACTACATCAACTAAAACTTAATTTTTCGATTTGCCAATTCTCAAACACTCATAAGGCAATAACTAGAGTTATGCAAATCAAATATTGATAAACGACTTTTTGATTTTCAATTTCTTAGAGTTTATGGCTTTATTAACACATTATTCTATATAATATTTAATTCATTATTCTATATTTATTCTATATAATATTCTATATACTGTTTAATTTATTTATTTCCAATTTTCATAAACATTTGCCTACATATTTATTTATTTATGAACAGCCCCTTGCAGTATGCAATGTGAAAAAAAGAAAGGTTATGGTACAAGATTAGTGCAATCTTAATGGAAAAAATTAGTGAATTGGAAAAAAAGTGCATAAGAGTTTATATTACTAAACATAGAAAGTCTGATTCCGAATAAAAACATTTTTATTCTAATAAATATTTGTACAAGGAAGCATAAATCATAAGAATAGATAATTTTATGATAAAATTAATCAGAAGTCATTATGATAGAGCATTAGAAACCCCGAGAAAACATTAAAAACAACGAGGAGTAGATAAAATGGACTTTTCACAAGGGTCTTATAGCTCCTGAGCATATCATCTCCTTAGACTAATATGAATATTTTCTAAACCCAAATAGTATCCCTATACTATACCATTTTAATATGGCAGACCACATGCAAAAAAATTTAATATATCCAAGGCTATGCTAATGGATTTAATATTAGTGAAGATTATTCGTGATTAAAAGCATATTAAATTAACATCTAAAAATATTTGTGTTATTTTGTATTAACTTGCTTCTATAAGACGATTTGTTACAAAAATGCTTTTTCACGGTAATTTTCCTTCCTATGAAAAAATTTTAGTCCTGTACAGGATTCGAACTAGCACTCTTTCGAATAACTGCATTTATATTCTGAATCCATTCAATCCATTCAATTTGTAACTAAATTTTTTTTTACAATTACTAATAAAACTTGTCATACTTCTTTTACAAAAACTTCAATTACAAATTTTCCCTCAAACGCAATAAAAAAAGCATAAGTACAGAACAACACAAAGTTTACATTAAATAAAAAAATATCAAAACTTTTACAAAAAAAAATGTTAACTCTCTTAAGAAAAACTATTTAATTTACCTAAATTTATATATATATATATATACACAATTTTGTTTTAGTGCGCCTAAGGTATACCTAAAGTGTAGATATTTTCGCCAAAAAAAGAAATTGGCAAAAAAAAAAACAACAACAAATTTTATAAAATAAAATATAAAAACAATTTTTTGTTTTCAAATGCAGGCCACCATAATGTAAAATAAAGCGAACCCTAAAACAATATTACAAGTACAACCCAAAACTAAAATGTAATAAAAACAACAATAACAACATCCAAAAAAACTATTAGAACCTTTAAAAAAACTTTAAGTACTTTACTTTTATATTTTACTTTACTTACCTGTACCGCTACAAAAGGATATTTTAAATCTTAAGTAAAAATCAGAAAAAAAAGGATGTAAAACAACAACAAATTTTACCAAAGTAACACAAAAAAAAAAAAAAAATTTAATAACAACTAGGACAAAAAAAAAAATTAAAACTATAAAAACTTGCAAGTTTTATTTTTTTTGTAAAAAAAAAAAATTCTAAAATAAAATCATAGGCAAAAAAAACAGAAAATGAAACAAAAAATAACTGTACATCCAAGTACAAAAAAGGATAATAATAACAATAAAAAAAAAAAATAAAAAAGAATAAAATATAGATGAAAACTTGAAAAAATGACTTCGCTTCCTTTTTTTGTATTTTTAGTATAGTAAAAATCTCTGCAAAAGATTAAGTTAACTGCATGAAATTTCAAAAAAAAAAAAATAAACAAAATTAACTAAAATGTAATTCCGTTAGTTTAATACCAATAACGGTCAACAGATTGCAATTTACTAACGGTAGTAATAAAACTTATCTGGAAGAAAAAAAAATGGTTTTTGACTGTTTATTACTAAGCAAATGATTGAATTTTGCAAAAATCGGATAATCAACTGTAATTAAAGCGCACTGGAATAAAATGCTGGAGCGCATATATTCAACAATGGAATAAAACCCTACATTTCGAATATAAATAGTAACAACATAAAGACTAGAAAGATCTCGAAAAAAATTTTATACCAGAAGGTTCTCTTTTGAATCATTTTCAAGTTGTACAAAACCTGCCAAATAGTAGTGCCTACTAATAAGTAAAACTAACTATCCAAACAAATAATGACTTAATGAGGGAATTTTAGAGAATTAATTCAAAAAAATTCTCTCCTGTAAATCTTCCGAAAACTCTTTTAATATCCTTTTATTTCCAAACATTGGGAGATATTTGATGGAAAATAAAGGAGATTCGGGAGATTGAAGGAAAATTAGAATTTCAGGGTAGAACGATCATGCATATATTTTTTTTAATAAGCTCCAAATTGTAATATGAATAATTGTTATTAGAGGAGAACACATTTAATGGAGCATATTCTACAATTTAGAAATATAAATGAGTTTCAATTACTAATTTTGATTTGTCCTATTAGATGACAACTAGGAAGAACATTATGAAATTTTCTGAGACCTATATTACCATAATTAATCTTTATTTTTTTAAATAAAAAGCCCTAGAGTTTTATTGAAGGTATGGAAAGTGTTCAAATATAATCCTTTGGTAAAGAGAATAATCCTAGAGATATCCTTTATGAATACAAGTCTGCTATAAAAGTCTACAACTTATGGTTTCGACAATAGGGATGTGTTAGTATTTTTGAAAATCAAGTTTCTCAAAAATTTTAAAATTCTGGGATTATGGGGGAAGAGTAAATTGAACATTCTTTTGACTGTCAAACAGAAGGTCGCTAATGCAATTTAAAGTACAAACTTACAAATTGAATTTCTTTTTCCGTTATTTTTCTAACAAAATTTTGAAAAAAAAATTTAGGAAAATATAACTGTACAAGAGATATTCTAAAATTGTGTAGGAGAAAATTTTGTTAAATATATAAATATTTTTTTTTCTTTTTTTCTTTCGCAAATTCAAAATCCTTTTAACAATTTTTTTGTTGTTTTTTTCTATTATTTCATTTTTTTTTCCTTTCATATCCTATTAAAAAAAAAAAATGAGAATACGAAGACAACTAAAAAAACAAAAAAAGGAAATTTAAAGGATAACTGCATGATGATAATAACGAAAAAAAAAAAAATAAAATTTAAGGACTAAAACTGTAAAATTAAATTGCAGTAGGAAGTGCGAGATAAGGTTGACTGCACCATTACACACATTCATTTAAACATTAAAAAATATAGAATATATACATCAGTATATTACTTATACATATTTAATGCAGTATACATCTCAGACTTTAAAAAGTGTGTTAAAGTTGATCAAAAACTTAAAATATACAAAAAAAAGACAATCTTTTAGATTCCATTAATGAATGGTGGAAGTTATTTAAAAAAAAAAAAAACAACAAAACAATTTTTTTTACAGTTGACCCAAAAGTGAACAGGAAAAGAACAAAAAAAAAACAAAGAAAAAAATTTTGTATCAGGTTCTGTTTCTGTCATTGATGCTGTCATTATTGAATTCACTATTCCAAGAAAAAAACAAAAGCAAAAACTAAAATCAAGAAAATATGAAAGGCACAATTGTTTTGTTCCTTTCTTAGTTTAAAAGTTATTCTTTATAACTTTTCATTTTTTTTTTCCATTTTATTTTTTATCTTTTAAAACTTATTGTGTTTATTGTTTAATATACAACACAATAAAATAGAAAATAATGCAAATCTGTAAGAAAGAGACAGATATATTTTGTAAAAAAAAAAGCAAGGAAGAAAGTAAAGTAGAATATGGCAACTGTGGGTTACCCATATCAACGTAGTATAAACATTATAATCTGGTTAATTACTTTTAAAAAAATATCAAGTACATAACTTATCGGACTCTGAGCTATATGTAAAAGAAATCATACCTCAGAACACAAGATCCTTTAGTTTTTCAATCATCGTATGGACAGACTGGCGGACGGACGGACACTCATTACCTATTAGATTCACTTTTCAATTCTGTTTCAATCCATTTCATTGAGTCTATATTCAGACATATAAAACACAAGTACCTTATTGTACTTAGTACTTATATCAGTACTTTTTCAAATCTACATGTAATTCTTTTGACAATTTAGCAGTTCTTGGTATTTCATTATTTTAAAGCAATTAATTATCAAAAAAAACTTAGAAAAGTAATTTAAATATCAAAATTTAATTATAAAAGTAATTACATTTCAAAAACAATTACAAAAGTAATTGCAATCCGAATTTAAATATTTTCAAGGATTTATCAAGTAATTACTTAGTTCATTTTAACGGTAATCGAATTTTGCAAAAAAATCATTACAATTTTATCATAAAAATTTTTTAATGGTAATCAGGAAGTAATGGTACTTATAACGCAGTATTAAAGTACCATTCTATTCTATACTTTAGAAGTGTGTCTATATCTATCACACCTCCTTTGCAGCGTCACAAACGGTATGGCAAATTTATTATACCCTTTGATCTATGTTCATACGAATATAAAAAACTATAAAATAAATATTTATAAAATGAGATGTCCTCCACCCACAAAAAAAAAATCTGAAGAAAATTTTTTTTTGGCTTTGTTTAAACGCGGACCCAATAAAGTGTTTTTTGAAGTTAGCTAACAATGCATTGTTTAAGTAAAATTTTATACTGCATTACTATTCAAGGTGTATTAAGAAAAAAAACCAAATTTAAATAGTAAAAAAAAATTCATTCGAATATTTGTTAAATAAACTTTTCTCTTTTTAAGTTTTTATTTTTTTTTAAGTTTTTTACATTTTGATTCATTCAATTAATTTTCAGATCATAATAAAAGAAAATTGAAATGAAAAACAAATTAAAATGAAATTGTATGAATGAAAAATAAAAAAACTTTTAATGAAAATTATTTTAATTTTCCTCAAAATTGACATGAATAATTTTGAATTGATGTGATTAATAAACTTGAGACGATATAAGATGTAAAAATGGGAGCGCGTGTCATTTGACTGTATTTCATTTGCCTGAATTTTTCAGAATTATTGCGAATTTTAAAATTATTATTTGAATTTCATTAATGTCTTAGCTAAGGCCAAATTAATTTTGATAATTCAATGCACTACTTTCATGTATGATAAACATTGCCTAGATAAATCTTTTCATAAATTTATGGATAATTAATAGAATTTTGGAGCTGGATTCAAAAGCAGGGTTAATACGCTTTTTCCAGAATATTTATATAAATGTATATGGGAGAACCTGAGTTAGAAGAGATCTCCTAATCCTAATCAAAGCTAAGAGTTAGAAAAATTATCCCAAAAACGGTAAGAGTTATGAGATAAATGTGAGAATTTAAAGTGATGCTGAGGAATAGTTGATTTAAAAATGAAATAAAATTGGCCATAAAGGGTTTTTTTGCAAAAATTCTTAATCTATCTATATATATAAAAGCGAAAGTTTGTTTATTTGTTTGTTTGTTTGTTTGTATGTAGCGAATAGACTCCTAAACTGCCCAGCCGATTTTTATGAAAATTTGTATATAGAGGTTTTTGGGTACGGAAAGAAATCGTGGCCCAAAAATTTTGCTCTAACGGACCGCCAAGTCCGTTCTCTTGCTCTAACGGACCGTGGGGCTGTGGTGCAAGTACTTAAACTTCTTTGTTCTAAAATGAAAACGGTTTGACCGATTGACTTCAAATTTTGTATAAGTGATGCTCCTTGAGAATTGAGTTGACACTATTAACAGTTTTGGAATTTGTTAACCCATGTTGGGCCGATGGTTGGTCAAAAAAAATTTTGGGTCCAAGTTTTGTCTGATCTTACGAAATTCTGCTTTAGCTAAAACGAAAGTCCCATAAAAAAATTTTGTTGAGTTCCATTAACTCATTGCGGCCCAACAGCTTTTTATAGGTTTTTTTTGATACTTTACTCTAAATTCGAAACGGTTTGACCAATTGACTTCAAATTTTGTATACGTGATGCTCCTTGAGAATTGAGTTGACACTATTAACAATTTTGGAATTTGTTAACCCATGTCGGGCCGATGGTTGGTCAAAAAAAGTTTTGGGTCCAAATTTTGTCCGATTTTATGAAATTCTGCTTTAGCTAAAAAGAAAGCCCAATTTAAAAATTTGATTGGGTTACAAGTAGTTTGTACTGCTTTGAATTACTGAAAGTTTCAAAAATTACTAGAATAATCCTAGAAAAATCATTTTAAAAAGATTGTTACATACATTTTAAAATTTACATTTGTAAACCCTGTGAAATTTTTGTGTTAACTTTTGCAGTAACATCAACTTCAACTAAACCTCCACTGAGAGGCGCAGCAACGCGCACCGGTTATTAGCTAGTTACTTAATAAAAATAATGAAAAATATCAATATTTTTGGATTTAAATCCTTATGACTCTAGAACTATAAGAGATAACCACAATTTTGGAATAATATTATAAAAATTCATAACTTAAGCTAGATACTAACGCTTAAATGAATTTTCTATGTTTTTTCTTTAATAAATTTACGAAATTACTTTGAAGATTGTTATCTTGGAAACTATTAGAATGTCACCTCCTCTCTTTCACCTCCGCTCCTCATGACCTTTGCGTTTCGGACATTCTGTATAAGTATAGTAAAAAAAAAATCCGATAAAAATATCTAAACAGTTTCTCTTTAAAACTTTTTACAAGTTTTTTCCTAAAATATTTGAGTCTAATACTATCATCTTGAAATCTAGTTAATTTCTTAACGTACAAATTACTTTAAACTTGATCAAACCCCTTTAACATTTACACTAATGTAATACAGGCCAATTCTCTTAAATCCAGTCCAGGGCAGGCCAGTACTCTTAAATCATAAATTAATTATTTATCTAATTTAAAATTTATTTTCATCCTTTTCATAAATTATTTAAAATTAGAAAAACCCAAATATATACTTTTTAAGTATTTATTGAAAAAATTTTCTAATTTTTTAAATTGCAAAACTTAAATCATCCAAAACCCAAATGAAAGTGCCAAATACAAAACCTTGAAAATTCAAAAAAAAATTTTCTAAAAATAGAAATGGAAAAAAAAACTTTAAATAATTCCAAAAACAAAAACCTAAAACAAAAATTAAGAAAATATTAAATAAAATATCGATTTGATTCATTTTATGAACCGATTCTTATATAAATTATATCTAAATAAAAATTGATAGTGTTAAAGAGTATTCATTCATTCAAAAAATTGCACAACAAAATATCACTTTCGAAAAAATATGTTTTCGATTTTTATTTTTGTTTTGTTTTTTGTTTTTTTACTTAAAAACTTATTTTTTTTTTTCATATCTGATAAAATTTATTTTCAATTTTTTTAAAATCTTTTGAATAATTTTTTTTTTATATTCTACTTCTCCATCTTTTTTTTTCAGTTGAATAATTGAATAAAAATCAATTCAAAAAAAAAAACACAAAATACAAGATGAACAAAAAATTGAACGAATTCATGAATTTTTAAAAAACTTTATTTTTTAAATTTTGGAATTTTTTTATTTCTTTAAAAGAACTTTTTTTTTTTCTCCACTGTATGGCGTTCACTTTTTTTTATTTTTTTACTCTTGTGTTTTTTTTTCTAAAAGATTTTATACGTTTTTTTATTTGTTTATATATGTATATATATGTGTATATAAAAGATAAATGTATATATATAATTTGCTTTAAGAATTCATTTGCCTTCCAAATTAAATAATAAAAAAAAAAGTGTTAAAATAATTTTTCTGTTTTTTTTGGAAATGGTGCTGCAAATCAGTTGGTGTCCATTCTAGATTTTGAATATTAAAAGTATTAGAATGCTATCGAATGGAAGGTTAAATTCATAAAAGATTTTTTAAATTTTGAAGATAAGATTTGCCACATTCATTCAGAGTGTTCAGATTGAGCTGAACTTACTCTGCAAAAGATCTAGCTATCAAGGTATAATCAAGAACAAACAATAGGAGATCAATCTAAAGTTTATACAAACTAAGAGTAGGCTCAGTTTTGACAAAATGCCAAGATTACTAAAAAACATTCATTACCTGTCCATGTCAATGGAACTGACTTAATAATTCCCTACTAAAATGAAATATTATATTAAATTTAATTTCGTACCAAATTTAAAGGTACTATCTTTATTTCAAGTTCCTATCTTTATTAATTTCGCAAATAAGCTTTAATGTCTAGGGAGGTGAGTGGAAGGTACCCGAACCACCACTTAAACATTTTTTTATAAATTTCAGAGACACAAGAGAAATAGGAGGGTAATTGTGTCCTTGAATATTTCTGTAGCACCAAATTCAATGTACAATTTCCATCAACTAGAGATGTTAATGGAAACTTCACTATATTGAGGTAATCAGGACCTTCACTTTTCAGGACCTTCCCGAAATTTTAATTTTTAGTCCTTTAAGAATTATAAGTCCCATAACCATCTTATGCATGCACACCTTCCCTTTGAATAGTCTAATATATCTAGGATCTATGCTTGAGCACAATCGCTTTTTCTACATTTTACGACCTATACTCCAATAAAGGGGTTAAATGATCTCGCACAAGAAATAAAAATATTAAAATAAATTCGAAACTAAAACGGAGCAACTTCTATTCAAAAATTCTGTACAAAAAAAATACATATATATTTTAAATTTCATCAATTCAAATATTGATAACTGAAATATTGTTCTTAAAATTTATAATCAAACATACAAAAAAATAAAAGGTTAAATCAGGCCGAAATCGATATCTGAGATTAAATTTACATACAAAATTTACATCGTTAAGATATTCATTTCATATAATTTTTTTATTTTTTTTTTTTGATTCTTTCTCGCTGCCATGTAAATGAAGTTTTTCTAACAAAGAAGTTTAAATAATGTAAAAAATAAAGCGAATGAATATCTATAGGAATTCAGAATTCAAAAGAAAAATTAAAATATTAAATTGTACGAACAATATTAAAAGTTTTTACAATCAATTCAGATAATGAAGGACAAAACTTTTAAACATATTAAAATTATACAAAAATTATAAAAAAAAAGTGCAATATTATTTTATTTTAATAGAAAGATGCTTTTGTAGAAATAATTTTAATGTAAATACTAAAAAATCTTTGAAATATTAATTTGTTTAATCCTATAACACGAGTGACGATGATGACACTTAAACATACAAACTTAACCGATTGTCTATGCTAACCTATTTAAATGTCTTTTAATTTCTAATACCATGTTCATACTACAGAGTACAGAATAAAATATGTTTAACTCAAAAAACTAGTTCTTTTGTTATATAAGCAAATATTCTATGAAAAATTTGACATTTCTGAACTAGTTTTTCTTTTAAACTAGTTATTTTCCAAGGTTATGTAATTTAACTTTTCACATGTACTTTGTAATGTACTTTAATTTTTTGAACTTTTATTTATATATACTATAATACATATACTAATATATATTATATTAATACATAAAACATTAAAAATTAGTCCCCAACCTAATTAAAAACGTACGACGCACGGAGATTTGTTACTTTGACGTATCTCGAAATCGAAAGGTGCGTACAATTTTCAATTTGCCAAAAAATCTATATTTTTATACTAAATACATTTTTTATTTTCAAATTATTTTGACTTTTTTCGAATATTTAGTAGTTTTTTAAAAAAATAATTATAAAAATACCTTAGCAACATAAGAGAAAATAGTAACAATATTTTTATACGCTTTGTCAATTTTGAAATTTCAAAAACTTGATGTCCTCTCTTCTAATACGCCGCGTATTTCGGAAGCTCTCATATTATTACTTGTATTTTAAATTATTTTGACAGAAAATATGACGCCGTACGTCATCATTTAGGATGAGGCTTAGAAAAAAGTTTATTTTATTCTATTTACTGTCAAAATTTATCAAGTTGTGCAGTGTGAACACTATTAATCAAAACTAGTTTACATTTTATTAAGCACATTTGCAGTGTTAACAATTTATAAAGTAAGTACGTCGCGTATTTTGGAAGCTCTCATATAATTACATGTATTTTAAATTATTTTGACAGAAAATATACGCCGTACGTCATCATTTAGGGTGAGGCTTAGGTAAAAAATTTAACTATATTCTATTTACTGTCAAAATTGATCAAGTTGTGTAGTGTGAACACAATTAATCAAAACTAGTTTACATTTAATTAAACACTCGCAGTGTTAACAAGGTATAAATAAAGTTTTAGAATTTCACAATACAATCAAAAATTACAATTATAAAAAAGGAGTTGCATAAGAATTTTTTTACAATCGCTTAAGCCAAACCAACACAATAACAAAAGGCATTTTCATTCTTAAAAGTGTATTTTAACTCAAGATGTTCAGTTTTTCAAATAAACACAATGAAAATATTAACAACACTTTAAAAAATACTACTTCCTAATAAAAAATTTGATATAAAACATTATTATACAATCTTTTCACTTAATCACTTTTAATTATATTAATTCACTCATTAAATACCAATTCATTTAAGATTTCAATAACAAATCGTAAAAATCTGTTTTAAGTAATTTTTTCCGAATTAAACATTTTAACATTCCAAAAACTTACTCAACTTCTGTGATTACCACTTTTCTAAGTGAATAAATAAGTTATTAAATAATTAAATAATATATACTTATCTATAAATAATATAATATAAAAATTAATTACAATTTCTTTCTTTTAATTTGTATTTTATTGTGAATTTTTAAGAAAAGTGTTAAAATGAAAAAAATATCTACCTCTTCTACATTTATATATATATAAATAAATTGAAATTAAAATTACAACATAACTTATTATCATCATTCATCATTCATCATTCATTCATTCACTAATTTACTTAAAAACACTCATTTACATTTTTTTTATTCATTTATCATTATTTTCTAAAATAAAAGGAAGATACGAAGAGTTTAATCAACTTTGAAACTTTTCATCAATTATTACAATTTTTTTTTCTACAATATTTTTTGTAATTTCTTTTGAGAACAACCCCCTCCCATCCAAGAATAACGTGGTGTATAGTGTTATACTCTGATAGAGTGTAAATAATGATGGGTACTATAAGATACAATTTTATTCTTAACACTCTTTTTCCTTTTCTTAACACTTTTTGTACATCAAAACTGATTTGTCATCTTTAAACTTATTATAATTAAATCGTTTAAAATAAAAATAATTAAATTTTTCATAATTATTTTTGTTGTTTTTGTTTTTTTTTCTTAAAATTTATTATATAATTTTTTTTTTTAGTGAAATTAAAAAATAAGTGAACAATGTTATATAAGTGACGAAATATTAAAAAAAAGTGTTTTGAAAATAAAATTATGAAATAAAAAAGTGTGATTATAATTATTAAGTGACACCAAGAGATTTTATAATCCTTATTTCCCTTAGTGCTACATTGTTTTTGTGAGTTTTCAACTTCCACTTAATTTTATGTGTTATACAAAATTACCAGCTCCACCTTTCAATCCACTTAGAAATTAATAATCTATACACGCCTTTGCAGCACTTCTTCTCAAGCGTTCAAAAAAAAAAACTTATTTATCAATTCTTTCATCAATTCAAATTTTTCTAATTTGTGTATGGATATGTGTGTTAGAATGTGTGTACACAGTTTAATATCCTGAAAAGATGAAAATGGTTGATGTCCTTGCAATTATAAGAAAAACAAAATAAAAATAAAAAATTATTTTTCACGTGTCTTTTGGATTTTAACAGATAACAGAGTCGAATTTATGAAAGAAGATTGAGTGAAGTTAAACATATATCAGAGTTAATTTAAGTGAACAAATGTGAAGATATTTTTGGACAGTAAAATAGAGCTAATGAGCTACTTGAAGTCACAGCCAAGAGCAACCTACTAATACCAAACAAATTTACCACTACTGAATATCTAAGTTTTAATAATTAAATAAATAATAGTTAAAATGTTCTAACTTAAAATCCGAGTTTAAGACTGAATTCACCTTGCCCTTTGTCATTGGATTCAAATTAAAGGGCAAATTAAGAATTACTTAATCGATGTCAATAATATACAAAAGTTTTAATTTAAAAATACAACTCACAGATACACAAATAACTTATTATTCAGATATTTAATTATTACTATACAACCTTCGATGCAACGAATCAACAAGGAGTAGAACATTCTAAATTGGTTCAATAAGATTATTTTTAGTAGTTCTTAGATATTTAAATTTTGTAATTTTGCTCTGAATATCTCCTAAAGATTGTTAGATATGATTTTGCAATTCCTTATATTGAAAATAAATCGAAATTTTAATTTAATATACAGAGTTTTGACATACTTGTAATTTGTTTATACACTTAAAGGTTGTTGTCCAAGGTAACTGTCATGATAATGTTTATTACAAATTATAATGAAACTTAAAAGGTTGTATATTCTTTGCATATGAAATAAATCAGAAATTTGACTCATACAAACAGGGTCTTGAAATAATCTGACTTTATATTTAAGCACCAAGTTTATCGGAACAAGTTAAACAAAGGTTGTTGTCCAAGCTAAATGTAAATGTTTCATAAGAAAACGATCGTATTTACCTATAAATTGTCAAATTCAGTCATAATACATTTGTTGTACAATTTTTTTTATACACCCCTGGTTCTCAAACTTTAAATTATTATTTTTTTTATCATTATTTTAATTAATATTTTTAGATAATTATTTTTTTTTTTTTGTATTTCCACAGTTTTTCATTTTTTCTTTTCTGTTTTTCTTTTTTAAAGGATGATATAAAGACAATTATGTGAGAATTATTATCACTCTTGTAAAACAATGAAGAAGTTTTGTAGTTTTACTATATTTTATATTATATTTGTTTTGTTGTACATTTTCTTCTTCAAAATCTTTTGTTTAATATTTAACTTTTCAAATTTAAACATATACACATACACATTGAAACAATGCAAAAATCAAATAAAAGTAGAATATAAGGAAAATAAATAAATTTTCCTCAAGAATAATATTAAAATTAAATACAATACATTATATTGTAATATATTCAATATAAGTTTTACAAAGTAATAGAAGTGTTAGATACATATACAATATATGACTAAGCAAAGTAAAATATACTTGTAATACATAAGGAACATAATATATATATATAATATATACTATATATTATATATACATATACTACTCCTAGTAATTATACACGCTTTTAAATTTATGAAAAAAAATTATTTTAAATGGAAATTATTTAAAAAAAAAAATAAAATAAAATTATATTCTACGTAATTTTCAGTACTCATTATCTTAAGATATTTTCATAAATTTTCTCAGAATTTTCCTCCTTTTTTTTTAGCAATTTTTCTTGGAATTTTTATGGAAAATGATAACTTTTGGCATTTTTTTTTTTTTTTCATCACTGTGTAGTTTTTAATTCTTCACTTCATTTGAGTTTTTTTTTTTCTTGTGAATTTGTACTTTAAACTGTTCTTTCACTGTTTCACAGGAATCTGTGATGTCCCATACCCAAAAAGTTTTAGCACTTCATCATATTTTTATTTTAAACACTCTGATTTTCGGAGAAATTTTCCAAAATAAAAAAAAAAAAAAAATAGTTCAACTTTCTGTGTTTTCTATATTTTCTACTGGCATTTGATTTTCCATCACCATCATCATCATCATTATCATCATAATCACTGTCATAATTTTTATTGTTATCATTATCAAATTTTACATTATTATAAAATACAATTTTGGAGAATACAACATATTTAAATATTGTAAAAGATTTTAAAAAATATCATAACGGTATATATTTATTTCAAAAGTACATAGTATATATATATATATGTATATAATATAATATAATAATATAAATCTAAAACATATACATAAAATTACAATTAAAAGATAGTAAATTTAAAAAAAAAGTACACAGAAAAAATGTACTTGAGTTTTTTAATAATTGTAATCTTCTAATATGAGTACATACAATTGTTATAAGAGTATTTTCAATGCAAATGTATTTAAGTATGTATAACTACATGTATATATATATATCCATTTGGAAAACTTAAATAATTATAAAAACTTAAAGATTCATATATACTGTTTCTATTTAAAATATTATCATATACAGTGTTGTATTATATTTTTATCTACTATTTATTGTACTTGTTTTATTTTTTTTTTTTTTTCAAAATTTTGTATCTAACTATTTTTTACTTAAGAGCTTTTCCCTTTTTTTTCTATTTTTCCATTTTCCATTTTCTTTTTTTTTTGGGTGACTTTCAAAAGTTTTAAACCAGTAGAAAAATTAATAATAATAGTTTTTCCCAACATGAATTTTAGGCACTCATATATTCATGAAATCCTAGACAAATACCAAATAAAACTGAGTACTGAAAACATAAAAACATGAATTCTAGTTACAATACACAGTAACTATTAAAAAAATGAGTGGAAATATATTTGAATATACTTATGTAAATTTGTATATATATATATAAGAAAAAATTACATATATCCTTTTTTTCAGTTATAAATATATAACATATAATATATATATATATATGTATATAAGAAGTAAAATTTTTATATAAAATTTACAAAATATCATTTAATAAAATTGTACTGTATGTTCTTGTACTCGTATAAACTATATTTGTACACTTAAAAAATGAAAACTAGCAACATTTTTACAAAGAAACAGGAAGTACTTGAAACTTTTTTCATTTTCTATTTTCATAATAAAATTTTTTTTATTGTTGTTTTTGTTTTTTTTTTTTTTTTTTGGAAGTGTGTTGAAATTTTAAAACATGCACTAATTGTATATAATTAAATATGCATACATATATATATATACTTAAATATGAATGTGTATAATGTATATATGTATATAAATAAATAATATTAATTGTTAAAAAACTTTATTGAAATATAAGTCATAACATTTTGAGAGTGAGAATTTCTATTTTATTCTTTAGTTGTTGTTGTTGTTGTTGTTGTTATTGTTTTTCTTTTCTCATATGTTTTTAAAAACCACTTTTGAATTGAAAATGATAATAAAAGTTGAGAAAATACAAAATTGTGTGTATTTTGTTGTTAAAAGAACAAAAAAAACAAAAAAAAAAAATTTTAAATTACTTAAAATTGTTACACTGTGTTTTCGTAATTTTATTTTATTGTATTTTAATAAATTTCTATTTACATTTTTGTTAAAGAATTCATAATCTTGTCTATGTATTTAACAAAAGATTTGTTATTTTTTTTTTTTTTTTGTAATAAAATAAAATGAATTACTTTTTTTGGTTGGATTGTTTTTTAGTTTTTTTATGTTTTTTTGAACTAATTTTGAATTCAAAAGTTATTTAAATATTAAATAAAAACTGATTTTCTTTTCTTATGATAATGATCATTTAAAATAATTATTTTATTTAAATTTTTTAGTTGTTTATTATATGTATAAAATACAAAAGATTATTTTAACTTTTAAAATAATATTAAAATATTTTTTTTTCAATTATTAAAGAACATATATCTTTTAAATAGTATTAAAAAAAAATTAAAAGTTTTAAAATGTTGTATTTAATTGTTAAATATATTGAAAAAATGTCTTAAAAATCAAAATATGCATTCGCCTAAATGTATGCAATAATTATAATTTTTGATGAATTATAATTGTTGTTGTTTTTAATGGGGGTATAAAAGAAGTTTGGTTTTAATGCTCTGAATTTTTTCCAAAAATTAATATTGAAAAAAACTTCTAAATTGCAATACTACTTAGATTTTTAGGAATAAAATAATTCATTAATATTAATACCACTTATATGCTAAGGAATAAAATAATTAATAAAATTAACAATAAAAACTTTGGATAAGTTTAAATGTTAATTAAATTATATAAAAATAGGCTTTCTCCTTCATTTAAAAATAGAACCTCAACTGTTATGTCACTGTTAAATTCAATTTCAAATATTTAAAATTTATAAAAAAATGTTAATTAAATATAATAAGTACCTAATCTAATAGTTTGAATTTAAATGATGAAATTATGTAATTGTAAATAAAAATTGTAAATTAAAACATAATATGTAAATATAAAGTGTAATTAATATAATAATTAATATGCAATTAATATATAGCCGAGGGAAACACTAATATTGCTTAAGTACCTTTTTTGTAATATTAGAATTTAAATAAATAAATAAATAAGCTGTTTTTCTAAACTTTTATAGGCTAAGATAATTCAAGAATGTTAAAAAGAGTAAAATAAAGTTTAAAAAAAAACAAAAAAAAAATATTTGTTGTGAATATAGGATTGAATGGTTTTTGTAATTAGAAACAAGATGTAATTAGAAAAAAGATGGTATTAAGAAGGAATAAAATAGGAGAGTGGCATAATGTACATATTCAAGAGATCATGGTTACTCCTAGTGTACCCCATTTCTAATATTTTCTATGAATATATAAGTAATATTAAACACCTATGGATGGTTTTAAATGTATTACAGTATCATTTATGACATATAATATTTATATAAATAAATAAAATATAAGTGGGATTCTTTATATGATTATATATCATATTTTAATATTCATTCATCATTTTATTAAAACTGGTCCGATAAGAAAACTCACACTGTCCCAATAAAAAATCAATATGCTTATCCATCACACAATTGAGAGTCGATACCTATTAAATTAATTACTTAGAGTTTAAATAATTCTATTGTTTATGACAGTAAATAAAAACTCCTCTCATTAGTAAGTCATCCATGTCAGAAAGCCGTTGACAACATATTAATAATATTAAAAAAACATGCTTAAGATCAGCTTGAAGCCTCCATAAGTTTTTCTATTTAAAAATAAAAAAAAAAGTCCAATCAATTTGTATGAAACTTAGAGGACCTTTCGAATATTCTAACATTTTTAAATGTTTTGTTAAAATACCCTGGTTGGAATTCAAGTCCGAAATCCCTCCTAATTTTGAATCTGGCAAAAAAAACTATTCCATAAAATAAAACTAAGCTAAACTTACCTTGTTAGCCTTATAAAAATATAAAAGTATTAAATAAGACATAAAATAGAACAGAACACTCTTGTACCAAATTTCAGGTTTCATAGTTAATAATTTCGAAGATCATCGTTATAAATCTAATTCAAAAACCATTAGTAATATTATGTCAATGCGGCTTTATCCAATAAGTTAAAATCAAATTGGAGTTTCAACTTTGGGAAGTTTTTGCATAACCAACAAGTCTCTAAAAATTAGACCTTTTTTCGCGGAATCTCATTTATAGATACTATGCATACATACAATAGATACTATACATACAAAGTTTATATGCAAATCTTAGATACTTCTGCTTAATTTAATCTTTTTTAGTATAATCCCATATCAAAGTTTGTATATTTTAAAATCAAAATAATAATGAATGTTAGTTTGAATACAAAACTTCTTTTTAAAAGCATTTATCTGCTAATATTGAATGATAATTATATTTAAATTTAAATGTGAATGAAATTTTTAAATTGAAGTTTTTTATTGTAAAACAATATCAGAAGTACCTTAAGCGATATACATGTTACTATTTACAATATTAGCTAATATAACGGTATAGTTTGCTTTAAATTACATTGAGCTAAAGTTCTGTTGAAAATAATAGTTACATGTAGCGTCAAATAGAGATACGACCTTTTTTTTATTTTCAAACAATCAAAGAAAATGAGTAAATTTAAACTTTAAATAAGTAAATAAAAGTTTTTTCTTTTTTTTTCTATTTTATTTTTTTTATTTGATTTTTTCTTCATTTTCCATTTTCTTTTACTAGTATTCAAAATAAGTACAACTTTCTACAAAATGATTTGTGAAAATTTTCTATTTTATCCTTTTTAAAGGATGATGTAGTTTTTCGTTATATTCATTTAATGATAATTTTATGTATATATATATAGTATATACAAATTATATATAAGAAATACAACATGGGAAATAAACATTCAATTTTCTATTTTTTTTATATATTTATTAAGAAGTAAATAGAAAATACTATTTTACTACAAATTTTATTATATTGATACCGTTATTTTAAATGTTGGATCCTTCCTACTTTTACTTTAAAAATTATTACAAAATTCCTTTAGAATGAATTTCTTCACTTTGCATTCAAGAGAAAGTGAGTTCTGTAATTTTATGTTTTTAAAATAACGTTTTTCATTTTAGAAAGATGTAATTAACAGAGACATTAATTCAACTCTATTCGTTTGTCTGTGTGTTCGGTATTGACAAAATTTCTACACCGTTCTATTACACCTTAAATTTCTACATCTACTACGAGTACCTTTTTTTTTGTAGCCAAACCTTATACAGAGCTAATCAGTTCTCCAAAAGTCAGAAAGGTTCTATGAAGTTTATGTCATTTCTAGAAAATACAAATCGCAGCGGCTTTTGTAAGCTGTATATATATACAAGGTGTTTGGCTTATATCTTGGCATTAATATTTAGAGGCCCGAAACAAGATTTTTGAAAGATGGAGTCGATTAACCTATTAAAATTTTTAAAACTTCCTAAAATTTTGTGAACCCCATTTCTGGTTTCACTCTTAGAACGGAATTAATCGGAACTTAAAACCAAAAAACTATTAACTTTTTACAAGTAAAAGATCATTTAAAACAATTTTATTCAAAAAATAACGGTAAAACCATAGCGATTTTTTTAGTATCCTTCGGTTCACCAGATTTCCAGGTTTCTCTCTTAGAACGGAATTAAACGAAACTTAAAACCAAAAAATTATTAACTTTTAACAAGTAAAATATCATTTAAAATAATTTTATTAAAAAGTAACGGTAAAACCATAGCGATTTTTTTAGTGTCCTTCTGCTCACCTACATATTGAGAATAATACATTTTATGTAGTTTCACTTATTGAATAAAGTTTTAAGGAAATAAATTTAATGGAATAAATTTAAATGAAAAGGATGCAAATTTTACCCCCACGTCATAATTTTAACAGCAAGAATCTTAAAATTTTGGAAAGTAATGGATGTTTATAATATACAAGATTTCCTATTTTTAAACCCTCTAGATAATAAGGCATCTGCATTTCTTTTCCATAGTTAAAAGTGAATTTTGCATTTCTAAAACTACATTTCGACACAATATAATTATAAAATATTCAAAATTTATTTATTTTTTAATTTATGGCTTTAATAATTTAAATTATAAATTATTTATTATTATTTTATTGTGTTATATTTATTACTACTACATTATTTTTCAAAATATTCTTAATAATAATAAAATTTTTGGAAATGTGCTATTTAAAAACCCTTGAAATCAGTACTCATTTAACTACAAAATAGACTGAAAGCAAAATAAAAACACTTTTTAAAATTTTGCTGTCACCTTCATCACTTTTATTAGAATATTTGAAAATATAAAAACACGAACTGTTTTTTTTTTTGGTGTTTTGAAAAGTAAAGTGTTAAGTGAAAGAGAATGTTTGCAACTATGTTAAAAAGTGTATTAAAAAAAAAAAAATAAAAATTTGTACACACTTTATGTTTTTGTTCTTGTTTCAATTTTAGAGACACAATAATTTTCGCTTTCAATTGAAATGTTTGTTTTACTCAATTTTTATTTTGCAAATCATTCAAAAATTTTAAATTTCATTCCAATTTGTTTCAGAAAAAAAAAAAAAAAATATTTCTGTATTTTTTGTATTCCATGAACCATCACTTGTCATTTGTAATATGATCAGAAAAAATCTTATTTTATTTCATTGATATTTCAATGTCAGTATAAAAAAAATGAAGAATTGAACCTTTTCACAACTTTACACAAAAAATTTAAAATTTTTTTCTGGAATGAATTTGTCAAAATACGAAAAATTGAATTAAAATGGAAATACAAGGTAGTTTCCCTTTCTTTTATTAAAATAAAAAAAATTATTGAAAATTTTATTGAATTGTCAGTTTATTTATTTCCTTAATTTATAAAAGGTATTAATGAAATTGGAAATGAATAATTTTTTTTGTAATATAAATTAAAATTTCTTTAATTTTTTTATTTTTAATAATGATTTTTGAAAGATCTTGTGTTAGTAAACAATTTTTTTTTTATAAAAGCAAAATTTTGCAGTGATCTCCTTATATTTTCGAAGTTTGAACATAGACTAGTTAGCACACGTATATGCACTGGCTATTAGGCTAACAAGTCTATCTATGCAATAAGTACCTGTTGTAAAAGGGCAGAAGGTATTAAAAAGGTACTAGACATGTAATATTTTTATAATTAGAATTGATATTTATAAATTTTCCACATAATTATTTCATCAGATAATATTAGAGATTACAGGTGTAAAAGTCTGAGATTTCAACTGGATATAATTAATTTTTTATATGAATGTAATTTTTTTTTTTTAAGCGCTAACTGTTCAACTGTTAGGCTAATAAGCCTGTCTATACCATAGGTACATTTTGGAACAGGGGGTCATATTATATTCGTGTTATTAGAATTGATTTTAATGAATTCCACATACAATTTAAACATGAGATAGTACTACGCCTTATAACATGTAGAAACGTCTTAGATTTTCAATATTTACAATTCTATTTTTTGTTTATATTGTAATATTTTTTTTATATTTTACTTATATGGTATTCTTATCTGCGAGTTATATTATTTAATTAAATTATTTGTTTATATTTTGCATTTGTTTATATTTTTATATTAAAGTATTTTTTATTAAAGATTTATAATTATTAATTATTGATTATGCCATTAATTTGAACCCAATGGTGAATGGTGGCTGAGTCGAGTCGAAAATCAGAAAAGTTTTTTTACTTTCACTAGAATTCGAACTCGGGCCCTTCCGCATGAAAGGTTGGCACTCAACCACTGTGCCACCCAGCTGTTAACTATTATATATTTATCCTTCACTCATACAATGTGATAAGGGAGTGAAGCAGGCTTTTCCTTTTAACGTGTGGCAGATTATATTATCTATTAATTTTATTAATAATATTAATTATTTTGTTTACATCATATATTTTATATTTTGCTATATATATGTGGTCACCATGGAGATTTGTAAAGAAAAATTATTTTTCAATATTTTTCTTTTTATTGAAAATTCACGCCCAAATGCTTATCCTATATGTGTATTTTAATAATTTTGATTTTTGAGTTATAAGATATTTCTAAATCTGTGAGTTATAATTTCTAAATTCAATTTTTCATTTAAAATCTTTTATTTGTTAATAAATTAGATTTTATAATTTTATATATTTTTCTTTTGATTATTGATATAGAATTATTATTTAGTCAGAAGAAAGTCTATCGTACGAAAGGTTCAAGTGTACAAATGTAATTTTTTTCTATTAAATTTTATATTGAATGTTAATACTTTCATGAAATAGATATCATATATGATTTCATGATATTTGCATATGAGAATTCATATTTCTTCTTTAAAATTTAAATCAAAAGAAGAATTTATATTAAAATACAATATATGTACATAAGTAATGAAACTATGTAAATTGAAAGTAATTTTAAGTACTTTTGTTATTGAATATGCACGTGAATTACCAGCTGTATTTAATCATTAGACCAAAATCACAGAACAGTGTCTGAATTGAACAGAAAACCAGGAAAAGCCTTATTTATTTTTACTGTGATTAAAACCGAAGACTTTAGATTGAAAAATCACCAATTTTACCACTGTGTTCTCCAGCATTAGATTCAAATTCAAATATAAATTATTCATTTAGAAGGTAAATTTTTAAAATAATAATCAGACACGGAAATAAAACATTCACTTCAATTACACACCATCTTCACTGAACAAAATTCTAAATCAAATTTTTAAGTTTTTCTATAATTAATCAAATTTATTTCAAATTTTTAAATATCAAATCTTATTATCAGTTATTTGAATACTTTCTTTCGATAAGAATTAGAAATTTAATAAATATTAATATTTTAAAATAATTTTGGAAAATTTTCTTAACTTTATTTAGATTATACTCTTATCCAAATGATTCAATTTGTAAATTTTTATAATACAATTAATTCTTAAATTCAATTACAAATGTAATGCAATTACATTATTATAATTTAAATCTAATGCAATTTCAATTAATTTAATTTCTCTATTTTTACTTTAAAATCAATATTTTTAAAATTTTTCAAAATTTACTTTAAAAAATAATTATAAAAATAATATTATTAAATTTTAATTAAATATAAAATAATTTATTTAACAAATTAAAATAAAATTTTATGTATAAATTTAATATGATTCTTTATCTATTTCAGGACACAATTCATTATAATATATACTATGAAAAATACACATACTTATAAACTGATATATTCGTTCGTATATATATACATAAATTACTCCTGGAAAAATAAATACAAACTATTATATTCTGAAAAAAACTTTTATTTCAATCTTATAATATACCTGTTCTCATTAAGTACACATTTAAAACAAATTTACATATAGGGATGCACAAATGCATATTTAATTTACTCTAAAAAAGGAACTTTTTCTATATTTATAATCTCATTTCCTTAAATAATCTTCAAATCAAACTTATGGCTTTTTTACTTGGTAAAAAAAAAAACAAAAACATATTCAAATTCGCTAACAAAACCGATTCTAAACAACTTATTTTATATATACATACATATATATATACTATCATTTAAATATACAAAATTGTATATATATATTTACAAACAAACCTTAATACAAAACAAACCCTTCTGTAGTTAAAGATAAAGTTGGAAAAACGTAAAATAAATAAAATCATCAACCATCAGCAGACAAATATTTTCTTAGAAAATTTTCCTAATTAAGGAAAATTCTAAACTCATTCTAAATTTTCTCTAATTTAGTGCTTGTAAAAAAATTTTATATATATAAATATATATATATATACCTATATTTATAATGTGTAAAATACAGGTTAGTAACTCTTTAAAGAGTCATCTCTAAAGTGAAAAAATAGAATTGCATCCATCTAACGAAATCCCAACCACTTTCTCATGTATCTTTATATTTAAATTAGAAAAAAAAAATAAAATGAAAATTATTTTATATTTCTATCTCTTTTTTTCTTTTTTTTTTATTACTTTTTTTTCTTTTTTTTTTACTTCAGACCTAAACAGTTGAAACATTGTGGTTCATAATGAAATGATGAATTTGTTGGTGTATATGCTTGGGTAACTTGCTTTACACACAGCTTTTCCACTTCTTTTTATAACACAAAAAAAAAATAAAAATAAAAAACAAAAAAAAAATAAAAATTCGAATTCATTTTCATTTTCATTTTCACAAGTTTTCCTTTTCAGTTCCTCAAACTTTGTTTTTCTGATTTTTTCTGATTTTCTGACAGTACTTTTCCGTTTTAGATCGTTTTGTATACCTATACCTATGCATAATATATAAATTTGTTTGTATATATATACATATATATAAATATATACCCATATATATATTTATATACTTGGAAGTTAAAAAAGTAATCTAATTATGCAAAAGTTTTGAAATAATATTTGAGCCGTTAAATAAGTGCCCTTTAGTTCATCCTGGATGGATGGGTTTGATGTTCTTAAATAAATTTTCGTATTATCGTTACCACATAATTCACCTGATTTTTTTTTTTTTTCATTTTATTGCTTTTTAGGTTTGTCCTTCTCTTCTAAATCCCATCAGATCTGTTGTTTGTTTTTCACCCTTAAAATTTCTTCTTCCTGTTTTTATTTTTCCATTTCATTTTTATTTTTTGGATAAATTTTCATCCCCTGTTTTTTACAGTTATCATTTTCTAACTATTGTTTGTTTGTTTGCTTTTTCACAGTTCGATTCCTTTTGGCATAACTCTTTCAAAATGTCGATACGGTTGATGATTCAAATTATTTTAAATGAGCAAAAAAAACAAAAAAATTGGAGAATCAAAAGTGAAATTTAAGGATTTGTCGTCTTAAAGATAAAATAGAAATTATATTAGGAGCAAATTCTTGGGTGCAAAACCATTGATCTTAAAAACTTTTATATAACTGTTAATTTGTTTACCATTTTCAATGGAATGTATATAATCTTAAGATTTTTCGAGTCGATTAGTACGATTTCTTGTCAAAGAAGAGAAAATTTTTTTTTTTATTAAAAACACTTTGAAAAATTTAACACCCTATACTTTAAGTGTTACCTACTTTAAAAATTAAAAAATTTCGTTTAATTAGAAGGAATTTATTTCAGTTTTTACTGATCCAATACTGATGGATTGAAAAAAATTTAAAGTTGCTGAGCATAAATTGTTGAAATTTATTCCTTATTAATCCTTTAACTATTTTAAATTAAATTTATATGATAACTACTTGGTTAAATTTAGAAAATTGTCTGATTAAAACCGTATTTTAGAATCAATAAAAGTTAGAAAATAGCTAGATATGAGCTAGTTTTTAGTTAATTATGTAGTTCTAGTATTATATTAAAAATAATTTTACAAATTGAGTCAATAACTAGTAGTAGTTTGACTCATAATAAATAATATATTTCAGCAAGACATTCAGAAATCTCTCCTTATTTACCTCATTTGCCTAAGGAAGTTATGACCCTTACAAGTCCCAAGCTCAAAAGTCTAATATGGTATTGTGACTCATTACTATCCCAATTAGACTTCTAACCTACTAATGGAAATTAATCTAAATATTTTTAAAACGCTTCTAAAGGCTTCAAAAACGAGTTTAAAGTTTTGAAAGACAATGGTGATAAAAATTTTTGATTTCTCCGAAAATTATGAATATTTAGTGATGATCACGAATTAAAGCTAGAATTTCTCTAAAACGCTTCTAAAGGCTTCAAAAACGAGTTTAAAGTTTTGAAATACAAAACTTATAAATAATTTGGTTTTTCCGGAAATTATGAATTTTTAGTAGTGATTTGGTATTTGAATTAATCTAAATATTTAAGTCTATTTTACAGTTCAATGAATACAAAAGATTGTATTGCAGAGAATAAAGAAATTTCAAGTTCGTTGAAATTTTAGTGCAGATCCTTTCCTCGATTTAATTAAACAAAACCCATTTAGATCAATTTCTTTTAATTTTTGTAATTACATTAAACGTGTTCAGCAATATTCAAACATTATTCTAAAATTATTAAATTTGGGTCATTAAAAATCATCAATTACAACAATAATTAATACATTACACAATTAAAAAAAATACAATAAAAATAAGAAACAAAAAGTCATATTCAACGTCCACAATTCTTTTTAGATATTTTATTATTCCCAATATCCTAAATCTACTTTTTTCAAAATAATAATTACCTAATTATTGCTCTAAATATTAATTAGACCCTTAACTTCAATTGTAATCTAATAATCCAATCCAATATTAAATATTTAATACCCTCTTCTCTACATAATTGCAATTAAATACAAACAAAAATCATCCAATCATTTAATATTTCAAAAATATTAAAAATCATCTAAATAAAATCACAATAAAAAATTCCATATCCTGTTCCGTTTTAATTATGAATTACAAAAAAAATTCAAAAAAAAAAATACGAAACAATCTCTTAATTAAAAATTAAAAAATTTTTGTATATATATACATTAGTACATAATAATTCAAAAATCAATGAAATATACAAAATCACAAAATATTAATTACAAAACACTATGAATCGTATTGTAATTTTCTAATTATGAAACAAATAAAACAACAACAAAAACAAAAGATCAAAATCATAAATATCAAAAGTAATCATAACGAATAAGTACTGGTCAATATTAATTAAAAATTGCGATTAGTTCGCGAATAAATAAATCTTTTTTACAGTTCAATAAATTTTTCAATTTCTTTATGTTCAATTTTCGAAAATAATCATCTCTCAATATGTATATTATTAAATGAAATTTTAAAATTTTACAAAATTTTCAATTATTTCATAATTTTATACTTCTAATGGCCCTCTTCTTTTAACATTTCTAATTTAAAAAATAAAACAAAATAGAACAAATCCCAGAAAATCAATTACTGACCAACCGTACTCAATTTTTTTACCATTTTTTCAATTGGGACAAATTTGTTTCTTAATTAATAAAAAAAAAAAAAAACAAAAAAATGAACAAAATGAAAAAAAAAACTAAATACAAATAATGAAACAACAGAAAAAAATTCCGATACTTTATCGATATTTCCTTTTATAATTAATAAATAAAAATGGCGATTTTTTTTTGTAACTACTTTTTTTTTCATCCCATATTTTTTTATTCCAATCCTTTTAATAAAACAAAAATACTTTTAATTATTATTATTAAAAAAATATTTTTATATATTTATATATATATATGTATTTTTATATATATTTATATAAAAAGACAAAAGATAAAATAAAATAATAAACAAAAAAAAATAATCAACGGCAACACTTTTCATTTAAGTCACCACTGAAATACAACACAAATTGAAAAATGACAGAACAAGAGTTGGTAAAGTGGTGAAATTAAAACAGAAATAAATAATGCTAATAAAACAACGGTAACGGAAAATAAAAACAACAACAAAAAATAAAATAAAATAATTTTTTTTTTTTTACTAATTATCGTGGACAAAAGAAAAAATAAAATTATAACAGAATAAATAATAATAAAATAATTAAAAGTAAAATAACAATAAAAATAAAACAATAAAAAAATGTCTTTTCAACACAGCATTTTTCAACCCGATCAACTTGAGAGTTGTTACTACGTTAATGAGAATAAAATGGAATTGTTGAAATATTATTGTTTTTTTTATATTTTGTCTCTTTCTCTCTTTAAACTTAAAAAATTTCATTTTCATAATTTTATGTTTTGGTTTGTTTTTTAAATTTTCAATTTTTAATTCGCATTCGCATTTATCACCGCATTTTTTTTTTATATTTGACACACCGTATAATTTTTCAATTTTCTTGTCTGTTGTCATAATTTCTGTTTTTTTGCAAAAAACTATGCAAAAATAAGTTTTGGACAATGTAAAAGACAAGATATTATTATTAGAAATGTTAAATTAAAAAACAAAAACCATTTAAAACAAAAGGAGTGAAACACTTAAAAAGGAGTGAAACACTTGGAAAATGGAAAAAAATTGGAACAAAACATACATACATTTAAAACATTTAGACATTTAAAATTACAAGAGAATACAAAAAAAAACAGTGTTTCTGGAATAATGTAAAATAAAAAGAAAATTAAATTAATATTAAGACTACCATTATGAACACTCTTAAGATTTTAAAGTTCAAATTATTGTCACCCACTTTAGAAAACAAAAATAGAATAAAAAGAAATTATAATAAAAAGTTAAGAAAAAAATGGACAATATTATAAAAAAAATTAAATGAGAGTGGCCATTGGATTATGTTTTTCTTCTGTGTTGGTTTTTTTTTGAAAGGGTTTTTTTTTAGTATTAAAATTATTTCAACCGTAAGTTCTTTATATTTTTTTTGTAAAGAATTTTTCTAATTTAATTGTTTTAGTTTGCGATGGTTTTAATGAAATTGTTGAGATTCCAGTAAATTATTAACAACAAACTTTAAAATTGGGTTTTATATATTTTTTTTTATGCAGACCGCTATCTTTGTTTTATAGATATCTTGTATGTAATGAAATTTGTTTATTGAACTAAAGTCAATTACACTTCCTCTTTAACAATTCCAACGTAACACCAGAGGAACTACAAGTTCTCACTTCAACACTGTGGAAGTTCCAAGATGGTTTAAAACCGGTTATGGAAACTTATTTTTTTTTGAGAACTATAACTAATATGTGGAACATGCTTCTATCTAATGGGATCCTTTTTACCTTTAACATTCCATAAAATTACCCTTAAATATCCCATTTTCCTCCCCATTCCAACTAAACCTACATATGTATGATAGAATCTATTCCTAGCGTTTAGTTAGCGTGTAGAATTAAAACAAAGGTACATGTTGCAATATAAGGAAAGGTACTGGATATATTATATTTAAATATACTACGTGAAATAAATTCTACTCCTCAGAAATCTCGCCTCAGATTCCTCTTAGAGTTTTTCCCATTTACAGAATTCGAATGCTATTCCCCCGAATAAAAGGTCGGCCTTTTAAACCCTGGCGTTAAATGTAATACTTCAATGCAACTCTAAGTATGCCTGCTTCCAAATATGTCTGTTAGAAGATGACTAAGATTTCAAAAAATATCTGATATTATTTTAAAGAACTATAGGATTTCCTAAATTTATTAAAGTAGCTTCGAAATTCTATCAGGGATCACAGAACATCTATTTTTAAATCAGAACCCAATTAAATTGTAAATTCAATTTAATAACTTGACGCAAGTGATTGATTCACAATACTTTAATTTATGTGGAAACTTTAAATTGAAATCTTTATTTGTCTATAAAAATATTTATAATCAAATAGTTACGAGTATAGCATAAGTATTCTTCTCCATATCTTCAAACTTTATAACAAATGTACACTTTATCAAATCAAATGCACAATAATTTACAAAATTTTTAACTAAACGTTTTCTTTGCAAAGTTTTCTGATTCTTTCTTTTCTTTTGAAATAAATCAATTACACAGTTGAATACACCTCAATAAATTACATACTTAGTATTTAGATACATTGTACTTATTTCATATTAAACTGAATTTTATATCAAACAATTATATTGATTATTTGATGAACCATCTGATTGAGTTAGGATTGTACAATTATTGCAGGCTTCAAATATCATTTTAGGTTATTCTAAGTGATAGTAAATCAAAGTTTCTAAAGACAATACTTGTAGGTAAATTACTTCATCAACTTAAGAGCAACTCGGACCCAACATAAAGACGTGAATCCTAGTTTTGTAATAAAGCTTTATTATCAGTTGACATATTCGAACTTCCTTGAAATTATTTCGCGAAGATATTGTGGGGTTTAGATAAAAAATTAATTTAAGAAATTTTTAAGTTTATTAAATTAGAACTCTTTAAGTCTAAAATTAGTTCAAAATAAAACTGCTTTTAGTTCTAGATTGTAAATTCCCACACAATAAAGTTTCATATCAAGTACATGTATAGGATCTTTTCAACAAGAGAGTGCTATTATTTATTTATTTTCCAAAAAAAAAAACACTATTCTATGTAGCAATTATATTTAGACAAAATGAAAAAAATGGAACTGATTTAAAAAAAAACAAATAGAAGAATATTCACAATAAAAAAATAAATTCTATTCATAACTTATTTTCATTATTCACAATATGCACAACTGCAATGCACTGTACTAGATTTTACTTTTGTATTTTTGAATCTTTTTTTTTTTTTGAAGTAAAAAACAACAGGGCTATGATGACACATTTTTTTCTATTACATTTCTTAAAGTTCTATTTATATTTGTATATGTATGTGTATTTGAAGGACTTTCATTTCTCAAATTCCTTCCTTTTATTCTCCAAAAAAAAAAAAAAAAATGTAATAATAGTTAAAAAATGAAGAACTATGTAGGAGATTAAGCCACACAATTAGAATGAAGGATTGCATCCTAGTTTTTACTCAGTTTTTATGTCCTTTTTTTTACAATTTTGATAAAAAAAAAAAATTGTTTTTTTCCCTCTCTTTTTTTTTTCTTTTATTTCAATTAACAAATAAAAATTTTTAAAATTGAAAAACTCTAGAAGTATTCGCGCTTTATGATTGTTTGCTTCTTTATTCAGTTTTATTCAGTTTTAATTTTGGTTTTTTATTTTCTTGCAACAATATTACATAAGTGGAAACCGGAGAAAAGAATTCGTTTTTTTTTTTTTGTATAAAAAGTTTTTCCTTTCCTTTTTATTTTTTGTTTTTTTGTTTTTTTTTTTTTTTGTAAAGAAAATTGCAAACGGAAGTCAAAAAGGATGCCTCCGAAAAATTAAATATCTACGGTAAAGGACATTAAGTGAACTGAATGTCAGTATCATATATCCTTGTATAAAAAAATAGTTTTTTAATTTTATTTTTTTTGTTACTTTGTTATGTTTGTATATGTGTATGTGTGTGTGTGTGTGTAAATTTAGTTAAAAATTTGACATCAGAGTAGAGAATATAAATTTGTTTCTTAAATTTAGGGTATTAGGTACCAGAATCAGAACAATTTAACAATCCCAAAAGAATTTCCCTTCTTATATGTATGTATATGTACGCAATTGAAAAAAAAAACTAGAATTATTTTTTTTTTAACAAACTTACTGACGACAAGATCAAGAGAGGAAAAGTCAACTAAAAAACTCCAGCGAAATGAAAATTTCCAAAAAAAATAAATTTGTAATAATTTTTTTCAAACTTTTTATTCACTTTCCTTATACAAAAAATTTTTTAAATTAATTTATGAATGTAAGTTAGTTTTATATTTTAAAGTGAATATTAAATTAATTTGTATTTATTTAAATAAAATATTTAATAGGATTTTATTCTAAAAAATTTTAATTTTAAACTAAGCTATTTATTTTAAAAGAAAAGTATGACTATAAGTCGTATAAGTGGTTAATACAGACTCAAAGGTGTGAATGGGATAAGATTCGAAAAATAAATCGATTTTGTTCCATCCGTCCATCCGTCTGTCCGTCAAAAAAATAAATGAGCCTGGATTTTGAAATTTTCACAAAATTAATTTTATACAATAGCCGTCATTACTATTGAAATCCAGCAATTTTGTTTAATTAGCTGCTTAGTTTTATGGCCAAAGTTGGGCTGGTGCAGTGAGTTCTAGTGTCTGTCACAAATGTATATAAATAGTTAAGAAATAGGGTGTAAGACAATAGTTTTCAATATAAAATTTGAGCTTAAAAAATGATTCTTAAGTCAATTTCAAATACATCGTTCCCCATTACATACAAATCGTTTCTAATGATAGGATTGATCTGAGTTGACTTAGAAAGTTATTTATTACTTGAAATATTTAATTTAAAATTAGGAAGAATCAAAAGTACTAACTAATTTTGTATGTAACAAATGTTCTTTTGGAAGTTTTATAAACTTATTTTAATTAGAAGTGTTATGAATGCTCGTAACTCAAAATTTCGTTTTTCGAATCTCAAATTAAAAAAAACTGCTAAAACTTAATTTCAGAACATAAGAATCGATTGTGTCAACTTTAGAATACCCCGACAAACTATTTCAGATTTATAGATTTATATTATATATTATCAAATCATTTGGTTTTGGAAAAGCAATAGTCAAAATTTTCGAAAACCACTAAGATTAGAGTGACTGAACTAAACTTTGTCAAAATTTTGACTAAAGACCTTAACTACTATGGAAAAATTTAGACACGTACCTTGAATCCATTTTAGTTTCTTTAATCGAGATTAAAATTATTAATCGAAATTTGTTTTACGGTTAAGAAAATATAAATAATAATAACATAAATAAAATATACCATAGTCCATGTGTTTTAAAAAAGAATCCCTATAGCATATTAATTATCCTTTGAATTTCAAGGATTTTGTCCAATACACATTTGCATTCAAGGTTTAATTCAAATTTTGGTTCTAATTGAGAAGGTGATTTGATCAAAATCCTCATTTTCCAGAACCTTATGGAATTAGTCTGGGCGACTTTAATATTTCCCAACATTTACCTACGAACAACATTTACCTACGAACTAAATTTGAATTGCCTAAAAAGTAGCATCAAATTATTAAATTGTATTTAAAGGCCAACATGTAGCCAACAGTAAAAGTTTAATATATACTCTTTTTACATGAACCTAGTCCTTTTTATCTTTTATTCTGATCAGTTCCATTTCTTTTGATCCGGCAGTCGGATCAACCTAATGGAAAAAAGCCACTTTTCGATTTTGTAGCTGAACCCAAACACTGCGTGAAAAATTAAAAAAATTTGAATTGAAAATTTGCCCACTCTTATAAATAGCCCCAAAAATGTAGGTACCCTTTTTAGGACTTATCTTAATTTTTTAAACTTTTTTCATGATTATTACAGAATTAGGATTAGGTTTTTCAAATCATGTCAATTCTTTTTATACTTACGATACATTATTTGGTACATTAATTGATACATTGTCATTATTATTCAAATTTAATAAGAGGAAACAAACTGAACATCTCTTTTGACGTTTATTAACTTATAACTAAAAATAAAAACTTAAATGCTATGCCTTAGAAACTATAGAATATGGAATAAAGGTGAAAGGAATGAGGAAGGGAGTTTAATACATAAATTATTAATAAAAATTACCATAAATAGAATATTTACATAGTAACATAATATTAACTACATTCATTGCATATAAATTAACTAATAATTTTAATATTTCCTCATTTTTTACTCTAAAGTCTAAATAGCACTTATAATATTCAATATATTTTAATTTAATAATTTATTTTTCATTTTTTTCCATATACGTTTTCTTCCTGTTATAAAAATTCTTTTACTCACAAATTTTTTTAACATCAAAATTTCAAAAAAAAAATCAAAAAAATTTAACAATGATTTGATATTTTCAACAATTTCCGTTATTTTTTTTCTTCAAAAATTTTTACATAATTTCTTTTTTCTCTTTCTATTTTTTTTTTCATATTATTGAAAAAACTTTAACAATTTCCTAAAATTATATTTCCGGTGTAATCTTCAAAAAAAATTTTCATACTTTCGTCAAAATTCTTTTTTTTTTTTTTTACTTTGGTTTTTCTTTTCACCCTCTGATCCTTATTTTTCAATATGTGTGTGTGTTTAAAATGGAAGTCTTTTACAAATCATAATAAAATAAAAAAAAAACAAACTTGTTTGTACTTGAAAATATTCAAATTTTTGTAAAAAAAAAAAAAAATTCAATTCCTTTAATGCAAAAAAAAAAATATTATAATTTTACAAAAAAAATTTTATTGCCATCTCTTTTGCACACATAATGCTTATTTCAATTCACTTTTTATATCTTCATATTATTTCTTCATACGAAGTGAAGAATTTGAAGAAAAAACCAATCTTAACTTTTCCGAAAAAGTTATTTTGGAAAAATAAAAAAAAAAATAAACAAAAAAATGGAAGAAAAAAAAAAATTACATAAAGTGAAATCTTACAAAACGTGAGAAAAATATTACATTTAATGGTTTATGTAAATATATATATATAAAAAAAAATTTTGATATTTACAATAAAAATTTATAAAAAAAAATGTAAAAAAAAAAACCATACAATCGATAAGTGAATAAATTTAAATGTACAATTTCATATTGTTCAATAAAAAGGACTAAAAAAAGGATTACAAGAAAATGAAAAGAGAAAAGTGATGAAAAAAATATGTATTTTTATACATATTTTTGAGTTGTCTCAGCGTTTTTTATTGTTTGTTGTTTTTTTTTTGTATTTTTATGTCAAATTATTTGGCACTCAAGTGAATATAGAACACATTGTTGTTTTTGTTTTTTTAAAAACTTTTTGACACACTTTTGTTTCAGTTTAATGTGGGGTTAAAAAAATAAAAACAAAAGAATTGGTTTTTGTTTGTAATATTTTATATTTTCAATAAAATATTTTTATTTAAGATTTTATCTATTGGAAATTTTTAAATTTTATTTTTTTCAATTTAAAAGACAATTTAATATTGTTTTTTGTTTTGTGTTTGAAAGTTTTATAGATTTATTTATTTATTAATTACGTACAATTATAGATATTTACAGCATCTGACCAATGGCGTAGTGGTAAAGACGCCGCCTTTCATGTGGAAGGTCTCGGGTTCAAACCCCGGTCATATCATATCCAATAAAAAAATATCGTAAAATTGTTTAATTATTATATCGTAATATAAAATAAGATTTAATAAAAATATATAAATAATTCTTGTGTAAAATAATTCTTGTGTAAAGAAACTGAAGCCTAGTTTAAAATAAAAACTTGGTGAATGCCCTTATACTCCTTAAAGGAGTGGAAAAGGAATAAAAAAAATAGATATCTGCACACAATTTTGCGACCCTTTACCAAATAGACATGTGGGCCAGCTGATAGATATTTAATTATAAGTTATTTTTATATAATTTTGCATTTTTATATTCTATCTATTGAGCTTACCCAGCCAGGGATAGAACCCGAGAGTTTTATAGAAGATTATTACAATTATTTATATGAAATTTATTTTAAATTTTGAAAACATTTGAAATAAAGGCGATCCCATTTTTTAATTAATTTAATAATTAACCGGAAATAGAGAAAATGCAATCTGACCAATGGCGTAGTGGTAAAGACGCCGCCTTTCATGTGGAAGGTCTCGGGTTCAAACCCCGGTCAGATCATATCCAATAAAAAAAAAATATCGTAAAATTGTTTAATTATATCGTAATAGTTTATATCGTAATATAAAATAAGATTTAATAAAAATATATAAATAATTCTTGTGTAAGATTATAGATGGCGCACAAAGTTAACATTTGTGCATTCATATTTCATAACCTTATACAATAGCTACAGCCGAGTAATCAACGGCTTAGTGAATATTATGATTAAAGAAACTGAAGCCTAGTTTAAAATAAAAACTTGGTGAATGCCCTATACTCCTTAAAGGAGTGGAAAAGGAATAAAAAAAAAAAAAAAAAGAGAAAATGCAATGAAGAAAAAAGACTATCTGCGCTTAAAAATTTCTTACAATTGCAACTAACGATTCTTTAAATTTCTCTAATAAATGTATTTATCAGGGCTGTGAAAGCGGAGTTGGAGTCAGAGTCGTATATAAAATATGCCAACTCCGAATCCAAAAAAAAAACAATAATATTTGATATTTAATCAAATTGCTAATAAAATTAAGGACTGACATATTTACACATTTCTTAAAATAATATTTTGTTTATTAATTTGAAACAGGTTTATGTTACTAATACTTTTTAGTTTTAATTTAAATTATATAAATTATGTACTATTATCTTTATATAACAGTATAACAGTTTTTTTAAGGGTGGTAAATATGAACCATATATTTTTAAATATAACTTACATTATGTAAAATTTGTTATATTGAACGGTCGGAGTCGAATTTAAAGGTGTTAGAAAACGTAGCCAAATTCGGGTCGCTAGTTATGATTTCCGACTTCGCAGCCTTGGTATTCATAATAGACACTAGTATTCATAATAAATTTAATAAGGTCGAATTTTATATCTATCTATTAAAATTAATGAAGGTTTAAATAAATAAATATCAAAGAATAAATTGCTTTAAAAATAAAAAATAAAGAGAAAAAAAATAATTTGGAAAATAAGATTAGAAGATTATGACTAAAATATTTATACTTAATGCGGTACCTTGAAACTTTGATTTTTTAAACTTTTCACTTATATTTATAACTAATTTTGATAACTAAATTTAACAAAAGTATTTTTTTGTTTTAAATATGGATTAAAATTAACTTAATTAATTTTTTGAGCCTATGTATAGTTCTTCTATTTAGTCTTCTATTCTTCAGAAATACAAGCTTTAGAGAAGTGAATTTTAGCTATGCGATATCCAGTCTAATGAAATACAGCCCCATCTTAGATACTATATTATATCACATTTTAAATATTTTGAAACTAATTCTACTTTTCGATCTATAAACTATATTTAAAACTTAGAATGATTTCAGAGATTCAATAAATACTTTTAGATTTTCAAAGTTTAGTTCTTTTCACTTTCCACTTTAAAACGTGAAAAGACTAAATTATAATTAATAAATTAATATTAAATTATACCACAATAATATTCTTTATTAAAATATTACATTACTTTTGACTCAAAAGACTTTTTACAATAATTATCAATACAATATACTTATTGATCTCACTCAACTTTTTTATTGACCTCAAAATTTATAAAATAATTAAAAAAAAATAAAAAAAATTATTAAAAATTATATAAAAAAACTTTTAACAATAGAATAAAAATTAAATCTAGCAAATACAGCAAAATATTATTGAAGTCAGCTTTATTTTACAGATCCTTGCAATAAAAGGAGCAGCAAAATAAACTTTTAACTATTAATATTATCGTCATTTTTTAAATATTATTTTCTTCTCAATTTATTTTGTTAAAAAAAAGTTTTTATTTTGTAAACTTTTGCACCAACTCCTTAGGCGATTTGTTTTTTCTATTTTTTTTTTTTGTCTAGTTTTTTTTTTAAATTTCTTAACTTTGTTCTAAAAATCTTTAGTAACTTTAATTCAAGTTAATATTTATAATGGAATTTTTTATTTTATATAAACTTTAAATTTTTGAGATAAAATTTCGAAATCCTCTTGTTATCAGTTATTTTTAAAATATTGCATATTCAGTTACGTTAAATGCAAATTTAATAAAATCTGGAACCTATTGCATCACTAATCACATAATCATTTTTCTATAAGTAAGTGTTTTTAATCTGACCACTATATCACTACGCCAGTGATATAGACGTTGACTCTCATTGGGGTGGTCTCGGGTTTAAACCTCGGTCAGATCATATCTTTTACAATAATATCGTAAAATTGTATAATTATATCATAATAGTTTATATCGTAATATAAAATAAGATTTAATAAAAATATATAAATAACTCTTGTGTAAGATAATAGATGGCGCACAAAATTAACATTTGTATATTCATAATTTTATACAATAACTCCAGCCGAGTAATTAACGGCTTAGTGAAGATAAAGTTTAAAGAAACTGAAGTCTAATACACTATACCTACTCCTTTTGGGAGCAGGAAAGGAAAAAAACAAGTATTTTTCAATATTTAAATTCATTGGTTTGCTGTCAAATGTGATAACACAAAATTTTACAAAAAAATGATTTCTTGATTAGGGATGAGATTTTCCTGTTGATGGAATAGGGCTCAAATACTCCTCATGTAAAGTAAAATTATAATTTGTTAAATTATACATATAATAATGAAAAACAATGATTTATTTAAATATTTGATCCTTTTTGTACCTCAAGTTCGTATTAAAGCAGAATAATTAAATAATTCGTTTCAGGGTACTCTGTATTCTAAGGTAGCCTTATAAGTAAATAATTCTAAGTAGACTTAATAAGAGATTTGCGTTAGTTAAGTACTAAAACGATTTTGAAAAAGTATTTCCTATAGTAAATCTTTTAGTACGTTAAAGTGCTGATTTTTTAAATAAAATTAAAATCTAGTTTAAAAATAAAAAAATTTTTATATTCTTTAATAAAACAATAGTTTTTTTGGACTCTTTAAGAAAAAAACATTTGTAGTTAAAAAAAAATTAAAATTTTACAATTTTTTTTTTACTTACTTTTGCTTAAAACAAAAACAATGCTTTTATAACTTTTTGATTTAAAAAAAAAATTCAAAAACAAGTCCAAAACTAACTTTATTTTTTTTTTTGCATTTCCTTTAGAGACCCAAAGTTCTGTGCTTTTTTTTTGAACAATCAACAACTTGAAAGCATAAAAAAAAGATTTTTTTCAAAATTCGCAAAAAACAATTTCCACGTAAAAAAAGAAAATTTTCTTATATATATATATATATATATATTTTTATATACATATATATATATATATATATATAAGTTAGTAATAAGGTACAAATAGAAAAATGCAACCTTTTTAGTTTTTATTTCATTTTATTTAATTGCAAGAATCCTTAATTTTTGCTTTTTATCCCTTTTTAAGTGTTAATTTTGGTCAGTTCACCTTTTGTTATACTTTTTAACTAACTTTAGTATTTTGTTTTCCTTTTTAGTTGTTGAATGCGCAAGGAAACAGAAACAAATTAATTATTAAAAACTTTGTATTTTTTTCCCCAATTCTAATTATAACTAATAACTTTTGGAAGAGTTACTATGATTACTACACTCATTGTTATAGCTTTGGTTTTATATTGTGCCTTAAATTTTAATCAAAGTTTTTTTTTCCAAATTTTTTATTCAAAAATCTAAAATTCCTTTCGAAACTAAGTTTAAAATTTATTTAAAATGGAACCAAGAAGTTGATTTAAGTGTTCATTATTATTTTTACTAAAAATGAATTATAACCAAATTTTAAAGTACTTGTAATAGTTAGAACCATTGTAGAAGTACTTGTAATAGTTTTCAGAGTTATAGTAAAAGCTAGCTCGAAAAACTCTTAAACATTAAACTCTGCTCTACTTCACTTAAATCTAAAATTGTTAAAAAATTAACTTATTAAATCAGTTAATGCTTCACAAACTTTAAGATAACAGAGTTATAATAAAGTTCCACTCTGTTAATCAAATTTAAGTTGACAGTTGTTTTAATTTATATAAATTGCATACTTTTAGGATTTAATCTAATCACAATCTAATTTAAATCCGTTAATTAAATTTCCTTTTTTTTTTTAAATTCAGATTTCCATTTACTTAATTAACATCTGTAATCATGAAATATACATTAAAAACTAAATCTACTTTCAAAAAAAAAATTAATCTTCATTAATTAAGTTTTACATTATCATAAAAAAAGTGTACAAAATTAAAATCGCATGAAACTCGCATCAAACTTTAAAAAAAAATTATAATAAAAACTTTCAGTCAACAGTATGACAGCTTTTCATGAGAGTACAGTTATTTTTAAAAAAATTACATAATAACAAAAAACCACTTATGTAGAAGGGTATTTAAAAATATCCTTACTGTAAAAAAAAAAAACTGTAAAATTAAAACATTAATTTTGTCAACTAAAAATAGTGTATATATGTGTGTGTGTGTGTTTCCCGCATATTAAATTAATTTTTTTTTTTATAATATGTACTTTGACACAAAAACAACATCATAATTATTATTAACTTTAATCATCTGTCATGAAAATGAATGGTCAATACGTGCTCATTAAGTAGTATAATTGCGGTCTAAAAATGTCATATTACATTATCCCCTGTTTTTTTTTTTTTTTGTGATTTTTAATTTGTTTTTTTTTTTATTCTTCCTGTGAAAATGTATAGGATAATAACATATTTTTTTTTTATTTTTTTTTTGTACTTAATTTTATATTCAGAGGCACAAAATTTGATTAGATTAATTCTCACATTTACGAGATCATGTACGCTCCAAAGGAGTCGAGTCGGGAAAAAAACATATTAAAATGTAAAAATAAGTTTAGAAATTTTAACTGTTTGTTTTTATTTTTTATTTTTTTTTTTTGTACGTAAGCTTTTGTTTGTTTTTAAAAATAAAAGAATAACATAAAATAATTTTTAAGGAGTGATGGTATTGTCATTGTCGGGTGATGGTATTATCGTAGACGACAGGATTAGATAATAGAGTTTTATGAACGTGGATTTTTTATTATAAATAGAAAAGTATCTTTTAATTATTTTATTATATGTTTAATGTGCCATTGTTCATTGACGCATTATTTTATTATGATGTTATATAACTGTTGTTGTTGTAATCAATTGGTCTTCTATGGTTATAATATAAATTAAAAATAATTTGTATAAAATACAGCTTCAATTTTAATTTAATTACTGTTTACATCTATTGTAAATCATTAAATTTATTAGTAAACCTTGTTTAATAGCTTTTATAAAAGGGCAAAGCAATATTCAAGAATTAATAAATTATTAAAAGTTTTAGTTTTTTATATTAACTACTTATCAATTTTTTGTAAATAATTGCCTTAGGATAATATGTGGCATATTCTGGCCGAACCAAATATCCAACGAAGACTTCTGGATACTGACAGACGGAGAGCCCTTAGCCAAACATATCAAGCGTAAAAACTGGAGGTGGATAAGCCACACGCTTAGAAAGCCTAGTGAAAGTATAACAAGTATGGCATTATAGTGGAATATTCAAGGGACTAGAAGACGCGGTCGTCCCAAAATCATATGGCGCAGGACAATCTACCAAGAAATGGCTAAGTGTAACATCTCCTGGGATGACATTAAGATATTAGCGCGGAATCGCGTGAGATGGAAGTGTCAAGTGGAAGTCCTATGTTCCCAAGAGGAGTAAGAAAAAAAAAAGAAAAAAAAAACTTATCAATTATTAAATAATAATTTTTTTGATAAGTGAGTATTCACTAACTAATTAAAACTTCTTTTGGGCTTTTATCAAATATGGTAATGAAGTAATAAAAACTTATCAAAAAATTACTATTTGATTAATGATATTGCGCTGGGTCCAGCTCTTAATGCATTTCGTTGATTAAATGGGACCCAACTTTCAAATTGGAAAACCAGTAGCATCATAGAAAATATGGAGAAATCCTTACAAATTAGATTACAAGAAACTCTGAATGGCTCAATACTTTCCAACTAAAGGAAAAAATATTTATTTTAATCTGGAGAGGAACGGGATCTGAAGACGTTCAGGAAATAAAAGTGTGTACCACCAAACATTTAGATATTTATCTAACGATTTTTATTAAATATAGTTTAATATTTACATAAGAATTAAATTAGTATAATATTTTATAAAGAAATCAAAAGTTCTCATTAATTAAATTTCTTACCTTCATAATATTCAGAAAATACTCTTCCCAAAAAAATTGTTATTGGTTTCAAATATAACAATTAATTAACTTTAAGTTTTTTTTCTATTAAAAAATTGTCTATTTTTTTAATATATATATTTTTATCCTAAATTAATTAATTAGATTAAAATAAACAGGACATAAAACTATTCAGACACAATATGTCGAAGAAATAATTTTTAACACCCCAAAGTCACTTGTTTGTCTCTTTAATACTATTTTTTAATGAAATGTTTCATTTAATTAAAGCTGGACTACTTCTGGAAGTGAAAAAATAACAAAATAATTTCATTTACACTTTACTTTACTTCATTTACACCATCAATACAAACAATCACATAATAATAGTCTAAATACACACTTAATTAATACCCATTAATACATTAGATGCTGTATAGAATAACTCATCATGGTGTCTTTAAAATTTTTTAATTTAAAACTGCAAGAATTCCATTCTTTTATTGGAAAATTTTTTAAATCGATTTTTATCTAAATATCTATATACATTTGTATGTATTGTTAAAAGTATTTATTAGGTTAATAGAATTTTCATTTATTAGATATATATATATACAAATGTTGACTTTAGAGTTGAATTTATTAACAAATAAGTTGTATAATTTGTCTGTCAGTTTTTACCCAAAAATATGTTTAAAGTAAATTTGAAATATCTGAGGCTTCTTTATTATTCTTTAATGGAGAAATTATACAAACTTCGTTCAGTTTCAAATTTTACTAGTTGAGTTGTTTATAGAACCGTTGTAGAACTATTATAGAACTTTAAAACTCTTATTTAGAATTATGTTAGAAATTTCAAATTTTACTAGTTGAGTTGTTTATAGAATTGTTGTAGAACTATTATAGAACTTTAAAATTCTTATTTAGGATTATGTTATAATAAAGCAATAATACATATTTTAAATACATTGTATTATATATGTAGTTCTACGTTACATCTAAGTTATAGTAATGCTGTTGATGCTCAGGTATTTTATTTAAAGTAAAGGCATGAATCTTAACAAATATTCAATTTAAATACACTCGTAGCTTTTCTAATTGGGCTCTATAAAAGAATTCTTAAAAAAATTTTGAGTAGATCATGTCACAAATATTGAAGTCCTTAAAAGAATTAAATGAAAATGGGAGCGTCTTGCAAATATAGTTACAGAAATATAATTTTTTGAAGATGGAATTTTAGGTCGTATATACGAATTCGGTGACCGGAAATAATACCCTGGGTAAAAAAGGAAATATTGTCAATATCAAAGAAATTGTCAATTTCTTAAAAATTACATTAGAAAATAGCACCTCATTTTAAATAATTCTGAACAAAAAATTTCTGAAATTTTCGAGAAATTGTGGAGGGTTACTCTAACTCTAACATTATAAAACCAGGGAATTTTGATTTTCTATCTCTACCAATTATTATTTACATGCAAATATATTTCAAAAAAGAAAGCTCTCATATCCCTCCCAATTGGCTTTATAATTCGCAACGCAATGTACGCTATATTTCCTGGAACATTATTATAGGTCAACTACCAATTCCTCCAACTCTTCGGGAAAGAAACAATTGAAGGATATAAAGTCAATAATCCAAAACAAATCCTATGTGACATAACACTAAATAATATACTGGTGTATCAACCAATGATCAAATTATGATCCCAGAACTGATTGCAATTGATATAAATGAATACAAAAGTATTTGATCATAAATTTATCTACAACATATGACCGGTAACATCTAGGAAGGGTTAGAGGAAACATTGTCAACTAAACCAACCTTTGGATTAGAGATGATTTGACAATCCTAAAAGTAAGAATCTGTTAGGTAATCATTTATACACTTATTCAATTTTAATACAATATTAATTTATACCTAAACATCCTAATTTGAACCATCCCAACATTAAATATGAAACTACTTTTATCGTAAAAACGATATACAAACGATATACAATAAATTTTCTATATTTTATTGTTTAAAATTAAGCTCCTTTCAATATTATATCATGTGGATTTTATTTTTGTTATCAGGGATACTAAATTAATTGTCCTGTTTTAATTTCATTTTATTTCATTTCATGTTCTATTTTGTTTTTCTTCTGTTTCATCTACAGTTTTAAATAACAGTAAAATAAGCTTTATAGATAAAAAAAAACACAGTTTTGTTTTTTTACAACAATAACGGTAGATATAAATTATAAAAAACAACAAAAAAAAAAGTGGAAAAACAGCGAGCAATAATTTATAAATTGTCTCCTGTACTCCATTTTTTTTTTTTTTTAATTCTATATAGGACCTTGTGCTGTTTTGAAGTATTGGTTTCATTATTCTGTTGTTTATCAATATTAAAAACATACCAAAAGTGGTAAAATATAAAAAAAGTACCAGTGTTCCATTAATGGTATCTATCCAATGTAAAGTGTATAATTAAAGTCATACGTGATATTAAAATTAAAAATTTTATTATATTAATTTTCTAATTTTAAATTTTTTGTAATTTAAATTTTATAGCAAATTGTTAAAAGTAGTTTTTCAATTAATTATGTTATTAATTATTTCCAATTAATTTGTTTTTAATTTAAATATTTAATTTAAAAGAAAAAACTAATAAAGTATTACCGTCGCTAAAACAATCATTCAAAAATACTATGATTATATTAGGTGTTAAAAAATTTCTAAATTAATTTCTAGAACAAATGTATTTCTTTAAAAAGGGTATCAGAATAAATATTACACTAATAACTTATTAATAAGTTGAAATACTAAAATAAAATCTTCTTTAAAGCTCTGTACAATCTGTTAATCCAAAAATACTAAATGGTACCATTTCCCGTATATGATGAAAAAATTTAATTAAAATCATATTAAAAAAGTTTGTAATCAATCATGCTAACATATTTTATTAAAAAAAAATTTGATTTTTTTGAATAAATATGAGTAAAATGTAATTTATTAATTAATTCGACTAATTTAATGAAATTACTTGTTTAATTTCAGAATTATATAAAATATATTACAACTAGATAATACCCTTTTCCAGAAAGCATGTTAATCTTTTAGAAGCGAATATACACCATTTGCATATATCAGAAGAGTTAGACAAATTTTTAAAAAAAATTGCATACTTGTAGGTGCAATAAGATATACTTAAAGAACCGCTTCCATATCAATTGAAAAATTAGTTAATATTATTTTGCTTACGTTATATTAACTAAAACATGAATTGGAATATGAAAATATCAACTTAAATAATCTGCAACTTATCAGAAGAGATAGATACTTTTCCTAAAGAATTGCATACTTATAGGTTCACTTAAATTAAAATATTGCTACATTTCTTTTTACTCTTACCAAAAATTCCTACAAATATATTGTTACAAAAAAATATATATTGAAGATTCAATGGAATTGAATATTTAAATCCCCCGTCACATTACATGAAACTATTTCAATTATTATATTAAATAATTGACATAAAAGAATTTTCAATATATCAGAGAAATGTAAATTCATTTATTTTAATATTTTTTTATTCATATATACTATAAATCCAAAAAAATAATTTTTTTAAATTTTATTTAAATTAAGGAAAAAATTTTTCTCTGGAAAAACTCATTTACATACCTATATGCATAAATATTTGCAAAAAAAAATTCTTTTAATAAGTTTTCTATATTTTTTTCAATAACCCCATTTTTTTTATTAAATATATATTTAATAAAAATATATATATTATATCTATATATACATATTTTTAACAATTAACTTTCAAACCAACCAAAAGAAAAACTGATACCGGAGAATCCTCAATAAATATCAGTATACCTAAGGAAAATTCGAAAATATTTTCCTATATCGGAAAATCCGATATTTCCAATTTTCATTGCGATAATTTTTTTTGAGAAAAATATAAATTTGATTTTTTTACTCACCTTTTTTTTAATAAAATTCAATGGAAAAAGAATTTATTCAAAAAAAAAAGAGTAAAAAATTATGTACAAAATTGGCGTAGTGACAAAAGTCCCCCAAGGATTTATAGTCAATAAATTAGTCAAAAGTTCACGGGGGATTGCTACTCAAAAAAGTGAGCCAATATTTCCCTAAAAAATTTGACTTTATTTTCCTGTTATATTTTTAAACAATGTGATTAGGATTTAAACTCCATTTTGAGAAGAAATAAAACCGAAATTCGGATTTTAATTTTGTTATAAAGAAAAGGATTTCTGAAAGTCTATTTTGAACTTTTTAATTTAAATCTGATATCAAAATATATGTGTAAATTTCAAAAAGATGTAAAATAATAGATATTTAAATTAATATATTTGGCTAAACGAAATTCTGCAGAATTAGAAGCATATTAGAGTTATTTACAAAATCAAAGTTGTCCCTTTTTAAGATTTGATATTGAATTTGTGTGTGAAAAATATTAAATTAGACGAGGTTTGGTAGTCGGTTATGAAATTTGAGTTTTCGAAAAAGATGAAATCCGGAGCTTCCAATGTGTAGTGGGTATTTGCCTTCTCAACCGAGGCGTTTAGAGTCATGAAATATTTTCAATATAAACTTAATCTAAGGTTTATTATTTAATGATTATATTTTACCTAGTTTTTAAGACATTAATCACCGGTTGACTTTTGACATCGGGGCTTTTGACCTCAGGATTTTTGTCATATCGCTAACGTAAATAAGGCAAACATTGATACAAAAAAATGGTTTTTGGTCAATTTCGGTCATATTTTTTCATCTCTCTTCTCATCAAATTTTGTTTTTATCTTATTTTAACCCCTATAATCCATTGTTTACTTTTCACTATTTCCCTACTTTTGAATTTTTTTGAATTTTTGTTATTTTTCTTTTTTCATTTTAAAATTTATTTAGGGATTTTTTTTTTTGTTTGTTCTCACTTGTTTTTTATGTATTTTACATGGTTTTTGTTTTTTGTATTTTGTTTTAGTTTTTTTGATTGTTTGTTTTTTATACATTCCATTTTAAATTTTTTTTTGTTTATTTTCTCTCGTTTTTATTTTGGAACCATTTGGTGTGATTTTGACAAAAATTGATACTACATTTTACATTCATGTTCAATGTTATCAATATTGCTACACAAAATATATATAAGAGTATATACAAGTATGTATAGATTTGTTAAATTATGAATATAGATAACAAGGCTTATATTATATAAATGGAAAATTTTCCATGTTTTTCCTATTGAGCAGCCCACCACAAAAGCCACTTGTTTTTAACCAAAAAGGCTATAAATTTCATAAAAAAAAAACACAAAAACTAGAACAGGAAAAATATACAAAATACTTTTTTTTTTGGAAAAATTGATATGAACCCAAAATTTTTTTTTTAAATTCAATATCATATTTTTTTTTGTTTGTTATTAATAAAACAATAAAATAAACAAAGATAAATAGGTTCGATAATAATATCTTTGAAATTCAAATTCAGGAGAATCTTGAGCTTCATATTTAAAGAACTGGAGTTATAAAGTTAAGAACTTAAATTCGAATAATTTTAAACTTTACATAAAATATTAAAGAAAATTCTTTTATAGAGCATTTGGGACTTAATTTTCCATAGATTCTTAATGTAAGCACTTATTCTAAGACTTCAGAGCAAAAATCAAAT